>OX377612.1:46290527-46890527 GCA_947397855.1 Thelaira solivaga
ATATAAAAGAGATTTAGAACATTACTACTTTGTTTCCTGTGTTTTTTAGTGTGCTATTTAATCAGCTGTTTTTTGTTGACACAAAACTAATTTCCCCCATTTTTATGAATTCAAAATTGGAAGCAAAATTTAAATTGATGCAATAAAAAATTAATAAAATGGAGAAAACATAAGGTAAGTTGTGTATTTACATATAAGTTTGACGTTTAAGCGAGTGTATTCTTTGGCAATATGACAGGCCGTTCACAACAGTACTATTTTATCTAAGTAGTAATTTATAACTTAGCAATTTACGACAGTTTGTGAATTGACTAAATGTTTTAGATTGGCTGGATTTAGTTCACATTGTGAAACTTTTGAGGTAAAATTCTTCAGTTTTCCATTGCCAAAAGGAAGCGATACTTTCCTCTTCCCTATACAATTTCAAACTACACGGAAATTTAAACTAAAACCGTTTCATAGAAATAATTTTGAAACTCTTTGTAGAGTTTTTATGGTTAGACGATATCGCATATTGTAATTGAGTAACTGATCTAACGGGTATATGCCCGGCATCCATACATGTATCATTTTCATTTTTTTTATGTTAATATGTAAGAATGTATGCTTGTATGTCGCCTACAATTGTATTTTTTCGCTTCAATGCTCCCTCCACATTGTGTCCGTTACTACTTGTTTTGCTTCATTCGTATATTTTTGTTTATTTTCCTATTTTTTAGTTGTTCTTCTTCCTATTTTTATATGCAATCCAACTTGTTTTTATTTTTCTATCAACCGCTTGATAAAAAGTAGTTGGATTGAATAGTTTTTGAATCAAGAGTTTGTTTAGTAATAATTTATTTCCTGGTTTACTTTTTTCACTTTATCTCAAATTTACTAAATATTTAGAAAATGCATTTAATTTATGATGAAATAGTAAATAAAATTTGTTACGCTCTGTTAGGCCTGATCAACATTTTATTATCATTTGGGTATGAAATAGAATGTCTGTATCATTCATTTAATGTTTATGCGTTAAAATAGGAAGTTTGAATCTATTTCATGGATTAGATTTTCTTGCTCCAATTCCCCAACGACACCTGAATGATATTTTAGCCAAAACCCTATCAAAGTAAGCCACTTACATACATACGAGTATATCATATGTAAGTTACTAGGAATCTGTTATGCTATTTAGGTACACACTTTGCAACGTGTTTATGCAACCAGATTTGTTTATAGTTGCATTCGAAGTATCAAAAATATCAAAATATTTTAATATCTATTGGTTGCACTTGTATTTTAATTGTTGGTTGAAGTGTTTGTATCAAAACATGCAACCTGAACGGAAAACGTGTTGCGTAAACATGTTGCATAGTCTGTAGCTAGCAGTAGATTTAATTCATATACTTGTTCCGAAAATAATTTTTGTCTACACAAATTTTTTTTATATATGGGTTATAGTCTGTCTCACAAAGAGAGAGATAACAAATTTTGTTCGGACAAAATGTTTTCTATTAGATATAATCGCTAGATGTTAGTGTAATCTATACATATACATCATCGCCCAGCCCAAACGGCTAAAGTTACGGGCTTAAAATTCGGTGAGCAGGCCCTGTCCTAATGTGTAGGACGAATAATAAGAAGGGATTTTTGGAAATTCGTATATTAAGGAGGTAAAAAAGGGTAAAAACTGATAAAATCGAACTTCTTATTTCTCCGGAAGTACAACAGATAGAGCAAAATATTCTACTAAAAAAAATAATCGGATAGTTATTTGGTATTTTTTCGATATTTCTACATTAGCGGAATAAAAATTGTAAAAATTAATGTTGGTACGTTTTTTCGAATCCCATTTATCTTTCAAAATAACAATCGCAGCAACAAAAACGAAATAATATTTTTTTTTTCTGCTTAAAAATGTTTTTTAATATTCGACCAAATAAGGGGTAAAATATGTGCCCCTTTTTACTACTATTTCTAAATAAGTACCATAATGTAAATTGATGCAGCATATAAACATTTTATTACTAATTTGTATCACCCAATAAAAATTTTTTTTCAAATTGGGCAAAAAGTACCAAAAGAGAGAAATATGATTTGTACTTAATATTTAAACAAGTTTAGCGCTATTTGTAATGTTATGTGCGAACCTAGAGTTTTCACAGTAGAATTAAATAGTCTTTAACAAAATAAGAAATCATTAATGGGACAAAATGGTACGTTTCATTCATTTTAATGGTACTTTTTTATTTTTTAATATTAACAGCCCTAGAACTAGCTTAAAGTGAAAAATCATTAAGGAACAAAGTAGTACTTTTTATACATTTTATGTTACTTTTTGATTTTTTTAATAAAACAAACCTGACAGTACGATATTGGCAAAGTGAAAAATTATTAAGAAAACAAATGGTACTTTTTAAAATTTTTATGGTCCTTTTTGGTATTTTATTATTAAGGAATATAAAAGTACGGGTTATAGCTCAAATGATCTGAAGTAAGGTGGAAAACCATGAATGCGAAAAAATGGTACTTTTTATTGTTTTTATTAGTACTTTTTGACTTTTTCATGTTAACAACACTAGAGAGTAAAACGTCTTTGAGCAAAGTAAAAAATCATTAACAAGCAAAACAGTACTTTTTATTGCTTTGGATGGTATTTTTTGGTTTTTTAACATTAACGAACTTATAACTATCAGACCGAGTTCCAAGGGTGATCAGTAAATAGAAAAATCAATAAACTGACAAAAGAGCCCTTTTTCTATGTTTTAATGGTCTACAAAGAAATAAGAAATTATGGTACTTCGCTGACGAAGTAGCGAGTTAAGTGCTAGTAGAAAATAAGATTACGATTTCAGCAAGTTATTTCTCTGTTTACAAAATTCAGTTGTCTAGATACACGCCGCATTTAGATCAAGAATAATATAAAGAATTTTTGCTTGATTTGCTAGTCTTGTTGCGAAGAAAATTTTTATTCGCACACAACTATTTTAATTTAATATGTGAGAGAGGCATCGAGCTGTGTATAAAAAGAGATAGCGTAAATTAGGTAAAAAAAATTTTGTTCGGAAACAAATTTTCTACAGAACCAATGGGTGAATTCTGCTAAGCTAACTCGTAAAACTGAATTTTTTTATTAGATTAGAATGACTGGCAAATACTCTTATGCCTCAACTAGCTCTCAGAATCAATCGTACATAAATAATCTTAGAAAAAATTTAGTGAGAAACTGTTAAATTAACTACCAAAGTTGTAGGATATGTTTTCATATGTTTGGATGGCTAGTTCGGTTACTATTTGCTTGAAATATTACATACATATCGCACACTTAAACGAGTACTTGTTCCATTTGAAGTCCATCCTTATCCATTCAACTAACCATCCATCCGTGCATTCATTCATACATTCAATTCATTCATTTATTTATACATACATACAATACATTAATGCAATACATCCATTCATATGTAATTGCTTATATGCATACAAATCTATTTATGAATGTAAATATATATGTGCAATGCATATGTATGTAAAATGAGCATATTGTTTTGTTACAAATGATTGCGGCAGTTGGTTTGCTACACAAAAAGAATTTTGCAAAAGAAAAAAAAAAACGGGTAGATTGTAGTTACACAAGTGCAATTTCTCACAACAAATGTAATTTTGTGTCCTTTTTTAAACAACAGTTTTTTCGCTACTTCTGCAAAGGTTTTTCAAATAATTTAATATAATCATTAAGACTGTTTTTGCTTTATAATTTGAATCGATAGCACTTGCTTAAAAATATTTAAAATTTGAGTAAAAGCTTTTTCTTTTAAGTTTAAACAAATAAAATTAAGTCGTGTTGCACTTCAATAATTGTTTGAAATTATAATTTTTTTTTTAATTCGCTCGAAATATTTATAATTTAGTTTTCTAAATTTTTTGTGACGTTTTGTTGTAATATTTGTCCAAAATAAATAATTTTTAAATTCGAAATACGTATTATCCAGCTTAAGAACACTTTTGCTCTAAAAACTATTTTATTATCATTAAAATTCGAAATCAAGTTCGAAATTTCGAAATAAAGTTTAAAATTATTTATTTATCTCAGAAAAAAATATAGTTAAGCTTTTGAATATTCTTTACAATCTATTGGATCTAAAACTAAAACAGTTTTCTTGGCCGAAAGTTCGTTAAAAAGTAATAGAGTTGAAAGCTTGGGTTAGCTTGTAACTTTAAAATAATTTTGATGAAATTACATTACTTTGGTAAATAGGCCACATGAACCGCTATTGGATCTTTTGTACAGCCCATAATTTCACTATTCAAGATTTATTTTTTGAATGAAGGCAATTACCTTATTGAGTGAGAGCTTGCCTACTTTTCTAGGAGTCAACAAAACTCACCCAGAAGTCTTGCTTTACGAGACCCTAAGGACGGACAGTCATCAAGTACATGTTCTGAGGTTTCGTCTGCATTGGCTGATGCTAATATTTTCTAACCTACACTGGTGATATTGTAGATCACAATGCCCGATTAACCATCCGGTTAGTAGTTTGAGGTCACTTTTATTGACTACCAGTGCCTACTGGGATGTGTACCTCGAGTCCAGTCAGCGGTTCCTAATGCTTTAAGAATTTTGAGATGAATCACGAACCAGTTTCCTGCCTAATGTATCTCGGAGAGGTGCCAAAATAAAGTTCTGGCCGTATATACGTACAACGGGCTTTAAAATAGTTTTTCTGCTAAGTTTCGATAAAAGTTCGAATTTTTAATTATAATGAAATTGAAATTTTTGTGCAGTTTTTCAATGAAGATACATTTAAAACTATTTGTGGTGTTTAAAATTGGAATTTTAATGAAGTTCGAAATTTCGAACATAATGTCGAAAATTCGAAATTAACACAAAAATCACTATTTTACAAATTTTAATAAATATCATACATTTGCAAATCTTTACAGTTCTGAAATTAAGGATTTGTAAATATTTTTTTTCTTTCCATCAGTATTAAGCGAGTGCAATCGAACGGCTTATAAATTTATTTCATGTTTCTTTTCACTTTCCTTTGTCTTTGGCATTTAAAATTTTATGCTTTTGCAGCTTTTACGTTGACATATGTACGAGTATGTATGTAGGTAGTAAAAAATTTCTTAAACCTTGTGCGATTAATCCCTTTTGTACTCACATTATTAAGACTTTCTACAGAAGTTGTTGTACGTTTTTTATGCTCCTGTATTAAGAACTCTTGATCTTCTTGACCCATTTTTTTACACCAAATAAATTTTCCACAATTTTATCTTGGGTTTTATTCTTTCTTTCTTTTTTACACAAGTTTCGCAAAACGATAAATAAACGTTTTAAAAAAATAGACTTTAATCAGCAGAGATTTACAGAATTTACTTATTATTTTTTACTCTTAAATTAATTTTTGCTCATTTTTTTAAAATTCTTTTTAATTATCTGATTTATTTGTAAATTTTAGGCCAGACTAAACGCAGTGGTGTTCACTTAAGCAGCTACGCGTTCAGACTGATGGTTTAAATTAAAGATGTGTACTTGTGCTATAAACAGTTAGCATACAGGTACTCTAGTAAAATTAGTTAGCCAGTTACTACTCAGTTGGGAAACTAATAACTGGAACCCACTTTTATGGGTGCACTACCACAAGATGAGTGCACACAACTGACATGTTAACTAGATAGTCTGGCTGCTTGACTCGTTCAGAGAATGAGTAATTATACAAGCATGATAATATTCTATGAAGATGTTTGTGTTAATAACATTTAAATCCCTCTTTAGAGCAAAGTAAAGCAACAACAATATGTTCTTCAATTTAATCTTTTCTTTTAGTTAAAAAATTTTTTTTTTCATTCATATTTAACATGTATTTGCATATTGATAAGAATCTCATGAAATGTGCTTTAGAAAATGAATTATGAGAAAGGAGCTTGTTTTTCTTTCTCTCACTTTTATCAAACTGTATTAACATGTACTTGTAGTGGGATGATATGGATAGATACCGGAGGATGGAAGTAAAGACTGTCAGAGCAACTGGTTTTAATGAAATCTTTTAGTACATTTGGTTTTTTAATGTATGCACTCATATTGTATTGTATGTTGGGTGTTTAATATTTAAAAAAATTATCTGTAATCCTTGCACTCATTTTAGATTGTCTTTAGCAAGCGTTTGAGTCGTCTAGAAAATTTGAATTAAAATTTAAGAAAGCTTGAGCGTTTTTATACAATTTTTTTTGCAAGAGTCGATTGGTTGCAAAAGATCTATATTTTTATCTAAGTTCTAGTAATCTGCTTAGTTTGTATGATTTCAGTTATTCAGTGATTTCCTAAAGGGTGGTTTAATTTTAAGGCCGATGTTGATTTTGAATATCGTTTAATTATGTATGGAACAAAATACCGGGCAAATGGCCGCCGCGACCACATGAGAAGACACGGCCATTGAATTTGTCGCGCAAAAGAGCCTGTTGAAACCACACATCGTCCACATCCATATCTTACCATTCGGGCCATAAAAATTCGTTATCATCTCACGGTAACTGCCTGACCGGCCTCATTTTGGAAAAAATACGGCCCGATGATGCCGCCAGCCCATAAACCGTCACTCTTTGTGGGTGCATTACTTTTTCGACAATCACTCTTAGATTATCATTAATGCGGCAATTCTGCTTATTGATGAATCCACTGAGGCGAAAATGTGCCTTATCACTGAAGATGATTCTCTTCGAAAATTGATCATCTTGCCACTATTCTGACCATTGACGACGTTTGGAATATCCAAGAGGCTTTAGATCTTGGATCAATTGCACCTTGTAAGCGTGTAAATGCAAGTCTTTATGCATAATGTTCATCAACGATGAGCGTGAGAGGTGCAATTGTTGGGCACGACGACGAGTTGAGGTGGACGGCTTTTCAGCCACACTATCGCAAACAACAGCAATATTTTCTGCAGTACGAGCTGTACTCGAGATCCGGTTTGCTCAAATTTTTGGACTATTTTTCCGATTGTACGCACATTTGGACGATTAAATTGACGGAAAAAATCACGAAGTGCACGATATACATTTTGATTTGAACGCCCATTTTCATAATAACCCTGAATAACTTTAACGCGTTGCTCGATTGTGTATCTTTCCATGGCTCTAATTGAGTTAGCCTAAAATACAGAAATGTCAAATGAAATGCTAAAAAAAACTTGACGTTTAGGTGCGGTTCATATTCAACCACCCTTTATTTTCGTTTGTGGGAATTCGACTGTACGTACTTTTTTTATCTCGGACGTTGAACTTCATATCAAAAACATTGACATGGCAACCCATATTAGCGTAGCGGTTTTTAGAAGAGTTAAAAACGCTGAATTTGTCAAAAATAACAAAACAAAACTAAAAAGAAAGAAACCATTCAAAAATATTAAAATAAAAAAAAAAATAAAAAAAACAAAGCTCTGTAAAATTTGGAATTTGTTAACTGCTCAAAGTTGCCAATATATAATTTCGGTTTGCTTCATTCATTTTTTATGAACATGAGATAAAAAACGTTCTATATCAGGTTGGTCATGAAACAAATTTTATATTTTATAAGGAGGTGGTGAATACACAACTTCTCTTTCTTTCTCTGTCTCTCCCTAAGATGCATCTGTTATGCATCTTAGGCTGAATTCACCCAGTTGCTGGAAAAATATTTTGTCCGTACCAATTTTTTTTGTTCGACCCAATTTTTGTCCGTACAAAATTTTTATCCTCATATTTTATTTTCATATCTAGTTTGAAGTGCCTCTTACAAACAGAAAGCTCAAACTACGTTTAAAAATATTTTTTGAAGCGTAAAGTTGAATTCAGCCTTAATAATATTTATTTTAATTTTAATTCTAAATTCTATAAAAAGCATCATTGAATTATAGTTAACAGGTGAGTCAGTCTCACTAACCATTTAATAATATTTTGTGGTGGCTAAGAGGCGCCATTAGCTAAAACTTTGAGCGAGCGAATTCTCTCAAATCAGTGACAAACTTAATTAATGTTCAATTTAAATTCTTGTAAGCTTTTTTTAAACTCTTTACGTTTTCACTCGTTCGCAATTATACTCTCATTAAATGTGTGTGCGTGCGTGTGTTTGTGTGTCTTGTTGCATTTATAAGATTTCCATGAAATTGTTTGTTGTTTTTACACGGTTAAACAGTATTTAAAAATTATTTTACAAACATTTTTTTTGTGTTCATTCCATTTAATCATTTTTTTTTCTACAGTGCAAAATTACATATTAAGTTTTGCAATATATTATTTATTTTTCATTAATGTGTACGTTTTGGTGTTGTTGCTATTGTATTTTATTCTCATTTCATTTGCAGTTACATTTGTCATTCCTTAATGTTTTTTATGATATTTTTTTTCAGAAAGACAGAGAGAGAAAGAGAGAAAATTTCATGTTTAAGTTATTATTGAATTGGAAAAAAAGTTAAATACAGATATTTCGTCAATGTGTAACAAAACAACCTGTGAAAATTAAAGTTTTAAAGTGGCATTAGTGGCAGAGAAAAAGTGCTACTTACTGATTAAATTGTTAATAGAAAATTGTAATTCTTGCATGCATTTGAACGTTAAGGCAAGCCAAGAAGATGAAAAAAAAATATCAAGGTGCAACTGTATGGATGTCGTTACTTGGACTTCTTCTGCCAGGAACTACTAGTCTGCATTTTAGTGTTCTTGCAAACAGAGACCAGCATTTTATTTTTAAAAATTGTTGATTCTAAATTAAGCAAAATTGAACGCCTTTGCTTTCAGTCCTAATAAACAGCAGGCTGGCTTTAGCTGTATTTAGCTTTATTTTTAATTAAATTAATAACAATCACACAGTTATTTTTGCATTCATTGAAACTTTATGGTTTAGTGTGGGACATGTTCTGGCTTATACGAAATTTATACATAATTAGCCTGCAAGTTGCAAAAGTTACAAGCGCATTAAAATGTGGCCTCCTGCTGTGCTGTAAAGCGTAGGGTATGTGGATAACCTTAAATGTAAAGTGCATTGGTTGAGCATTATATAATTTGTAAAATCTGCATTTATGAATGAATAAATGTAAATGTAAATGTACTAGCATGTGTGATGCAATTTCAATCACTTAAATACATTAAAAAAAACACTTTTTTTTTCCTTTCGCCCGCTATTTATTTATACTTTCGTTATTTGCAAACATAAACATTAACGCAGCTACAACAGTTTTTTGTCAGAAACGCATTACATTTTTATGTGCAGCATTAAATTCAAGCATTTTCGCCTGTATGAGTAAGCTTGCCATGCTTTTTTGGGCGATCATATGTTTGGGTGGGTGTTGGTGTGGGTGTGTGTGTATTTAAATTTGCTTAAACATTATACTTACAACACAACCACATTACAAATATAAATTATTTCGCTGAAGGAGGTACCTGTACATGAGTGCTTAAATGGAAGATCACAAACATCTTGGCTGGCATCTACTTGTTTGTTGTATTAAATTTTGCTTAAATTTTGATATTATAGAAGAAATGCAATCATCAGGTGGAAGAATAGTGTGGTTAGATTTATGATTTTTAAATCAAAGACATTAAAAATACCTTTCAACTGCAGATGTTGCGGTTCAACCCCCGGTCAGGACTAAATTTTTTTTAATATTTTTTTTAATATTTTTTTTTTATTTTTTTTTAAATATTTATATAAAATATGTTTGTATTATATTTTAAAAATTTTTAATATAAATTTAAAAATATTTAAATTTAAATTTTTTGTATAATTTAAAATTTTTTTTATTCCATTGATTTTTCTTTTCTAAAGCGTGATGTATTTCGAGGTTTCTTACTTCTTTGAAGAAAAAAAAACAGAAAATTCAAATTTAATGGAGAATGTTTATTATCATTTGAAAGAACATTCTTTGGCATTTATTTTTTGAAGATTATGTCTATCAAATGTTGGCCGTTGCTACGTCGCAGATGGTCCATTCGTTGAGGCCAATTTTCGATGAGTCGTTCGACCATTTCGACTGGTAACTGGCGAATGACACACGTGATGTTTTCCTCCAAGGCCTGAATCGAAGCGGGTTTGTCCGCAAAAACTTTAGACTTTACATATCCCCACAGGAAAAAGTCTAACGGTGTGATATCACACGATCTTGGTGGCCAATCGACCGGCCCAAAACGTGAAATTATGTGCTCACCGAAATGTTCTCGCAATAAATCCATTGATTGATGCGATGTATGGGAAGTGGCACCGTCTTGCTGAAACCAAATGTCGCCGATCACGCGCTTCAATTTCAGGCATCAAATAGTCGGTTACAGTCGCCATTGGCGGTTACGGTCTTCGTGTACACTTTCAGCTACGGCCGCTGTATTTTCTTCACAGCGTGCTGGACGTGGTCTATTCGGTGGAATATTATCCAATAATGAATGCTGGGTCTCAAAATGGGTGATGGTGTTGCGAATAGTACGCTCAGTAGGCCGATTATGTTGACCAAAAGTTCAGCGAAGTGCACGAAACACATTCCTCACAGGGCGTGAATTTTCGTAATAAAGTTGAACGATTTGTAAACGTTGTTCAGGCGTATGTCTTTCCATTATGAAATGCCAAACAATACTAAACAAAAATAACATGACAGCATGACACGACTCACACGTGATCTGTCAAAAAATTTCTATTGAAAAAAGTATCTCTACTTAAATCATTCATTATTAATTTGTATTTATTTATTAGCGGTTTGTTTTTAAATTTTATTTGACTACCAGGATTCGAACTTTGGAATATTTAGTTAAGAAGCATAATTCGCCACTCAACCGCTTCAGCCACAAAGTTAAGTTTTTGTTTTATACTCTCTTTTTTTTATATGGTGGCGGCAAAGACAAAATAGAAAATAATTTACTTACAACCATATTTTCCTCATTATTTTTAATCAAAATAATATGATAATTATATGCTTGATCTAAAACGCTAAACATAATATAGTTAAAAATAACTAGAAACATGTTTATCGTGATCATAATAATGTTTAGATGCTTCAAATTAACAATAATATTTTTGTGAAGAACAAACTATGCTTGCGGTTACCATATTCAACCATCATTTTTCTTTGCGTGTGGGCTTTTTGAAATGTTGTTTTTTTTTTTGTAGTTTTGAAGTTGCCTGGTTTTATTGTACCATGGTTGAGTTACTGTAAAATATATGAAGCAGCCTATTTAAAAATCTCTTATTTAAAAAAATAAGAAAAAAATTATCTATTGAATTTGAATGCAGATGATTTTTGCAGTTAGGTGACTTTAGAAAAAATTTTTTTCTTATCCAATATCAGAAATTTTTATGTTGCATATTGCTATAAAAAAAAATTTGGGTCCACATAGGCACATTACATATTGAATAAATTTGCTTGAAATTCCATTTTTTGTGGTTGATATGATTTGAAAATTTTGAAAAAATTTGCTCGACTTCGAAAGCTATTGGTAAAATTTGTAATTAGACTTTTACTAATTCAATACCACTGTTGATTATGTAAAATTTTGTACAATTAACAACTCCAACTAAATTATGAAAAATTAAAAAAAAGTTATTTAAAAATTTTCGAAAAAAGAAATTTGATGCTCGAAACGCCAAAAACTCATGTAAAAATGTGTAAATTCGGTGAAATTAAAAAATTTTTGCAGTAAATAACTCGCAATTAAATATTCGAAATTAAATTAGAATTTTCGAAATTGTCCGAAAATAGTGCTAATATATGTGTCGTTCATTGTAACAGTGATTTATCTTCGTGTAATTAAATTTAAAAAAACGAGCCTTTTGAAAATCATTGTGTAGGAAAAACAATAGTTTTTTTCAATGTTTCTTTAGTATTTCTTGTTCAATACAAATCAAAATTATAATAATTTGAAGTAACTAATAATAATCAACTTAAACAAGTTCAATAAACGAACTAAAAGTTTATTTTTCTGGAGTTGCTTTTCAGTCATATGTATTTTCGTCATCAGATGAACTCGTAGTTCATTAATAATAAAATATCAAAAAGTACCATGGAAATATATAAAAAGTACCACTTTTTGTCTTAAGAATTGCTTTGCTCTGAAGCATTTGAGCCTAGTCTCATAGTTCTAGGATTGTCAGTATTATGAATTCGAAAAAGTATCATTAAAACCAATAAAAAAAGTAATATTTTGTCAGATTTATGGTTTTCCACTTTGCCTTACACTGTTTGAGCCCAACCTCGTATTTCTACTTTTGTTGATATTAAACACTAAAGAGTACCATTAAGGATAATAAAAACTATCATTTTGTCCCCTTAATGCTTTTTCAATTTGCTTAGAGTTCTAGGTTCGTTAACATTAAAAAATAAAATTTTTCCTCTTAATGATTTTTAAATTTGACCTGAGCCGTTTGAGACCAGTTTCATAGTTCTATTGTTGTTAATATTAAGAAATCAAAAACGGGCCATTAAAATCAATAAAAAGTACCATAATGTCACTTTTACGATTTCTTATTTCGTTCAGTACAATGGGCATAGTTCTAGGCTTGCACATAACATAAAAAAATACCACTAAAATTGTTTAAATACAAATAAAGTACCAATCGTGTTTCTCAATATTGATACTTTGTTTCTCTCTTAAAATTTTTTTAAATTAATTTTTATTGGCCTTTTTAAATTAACTGTCTTTATGCTGCATTAATTTTCATAAATTGTATTATAGTAAAAGGGGTACATATTTAACGTCTTATTTGCTCGAATTTAAAAAAGGACCAATAAACATTGGAAGCTTTTTAAGTCCACATTTACATTATGGACATTTCTGTCCGGACAGACGAAGTTTGTAGCCGAGGGGGCATATATTCAAGGTGTGTAGTACACGACCGTCTGTACTAGACATTTTTTTGTCTCTATTTTCAACTTTTCTTAATAATTGTCTTGTTGCTTCATTTCATTTTTGTGCACTGTATTAATTGCCCATATTTTTATAGAAATCAATATTTAAAATGTATTTATTTATTATTAATTTAACTTGGTTTGCCTCAAAAGTTCTTTTCAATTAATTTTCATACAAATCAATTAAGCACGTCACGAAAATAAATTGAAGGAAGAATTGAAAAAATTTCCATCTGGAAATTAATGTCCGAAATGTAAACGGCTTAGGAAAGAACAAAAGAGAATTGAAAAAATATCCGGCAAAGAAATTTCCATAATGTAAATGGGGACTAATAAATTGGGCTAAAAAACATACCAACATTAGTGCGTTCATTCTGTAAAAGTACAAATATCAAAAAAGTACCAAAAACCCACCCTCTTATTTTTTGTGTAGAATATTTTGTAGTTTGAATTTTAACTCTATCTGTAGTAGATCCGTTTAAAAAATGTTTGCCATGAAAAATTTGCAAACTTTTTCGAAAATATTTCAAAACAATTTTTGTTTTGGTTTGTATGTGAATGTTAAACAGCAACTATTAGAGTGTGCGTGTGCAAATGCAAGTGTTTGTGCTTGGCATTCCTCTATTATTCACATTATTTGCCAAGAGATTATGATAAATATGAAATTACAAAACCAACAAATAAAATATGTACTTTGCAAATATTTGCCTGCGGTTTTTGCGGACTTTTGCAATATTTTTTTGCCTGTTCGGTCATTAAACTGTATAAAATTAAAATATAATTTTTTTGTTGCTCTTTTTTACTGTATTGTTGTTTATGACGTTTTTGTTTTGATTGTCATTAAATCTGTTGTTTTTGTTGTTGTTGGCTTATGTAAATATTTTCTATAATTAAGTTTATCATTCCTTTTCTTTAACACTTGCGGGAGAGTTCGTTTTCAGTTGTCATGGAGTGAGGAAAAGGTGTTGACAAAATTGATGTCATATAAATTTGAGTTTTAAGTAGAAAACTAAATTTGAAACCAGACATTTGTAGCATAAAACTGCTGGATATCAATCGAAATTTCCACTTAAATTATATTGAAAGTTCGATCACTTGCGAGTGCCGTAATTTGGCCTTTGGCTTCAACAAATAAAACAAAATCACTTAGAAAAGAGTTTTATAATGTGAATTCATATTAAATGTTTTCACTGTTTCAAAATAATCTTGTTCCACAACAATTGCAGACCAAGCTAAACTAGGGCGGCAAGCTTAGAGTTTATGTTGAAATGGCAAACCTACATTAGAGTGGTGCCATTGTTACATCATCTTGTTTTATAAAACTCACTAAAGAAAATTAAAACTAAAATATCATTACTAATCAATAATAATAAAACAAAAATAAAAAACTATTATTTTGCAGCCAAATTTACTGCCTCAATTTTTCAACCGGTCAACACTGGCGTTGCATAATTCTGATTTGCTTCATAAAAAACGTTTGCAGTGTTAATTTAGCCTTGTCTGTTACGAGTACTAAAAAAATTTTATAGAGTGTTTTGAGATTCGTTTAAGCGTACATGGCATATTTTTAATGAATTTATTGACCCTTCAACTTTAACTAGATTTTTTTTTTAATTTTCAAGTATATGACAGGACATGGTTTTAAATGTCAGGTTGTTGTTGTTGGTTTTGTAACCGTATTTGACTTTTTTTTTATGAGAAACAAAGGTTTCAGCGGTTATTTGAATACATGCATTTGAATATTCATCAGTAACAGCCAGTCATTCAGTTAGATATCGATTGACAAATCCATTGAGTGTTCGGTCATACAACCGACATAACTTTGAAATAGTTAATAGTGATGGGTTTTATTGGCGGTTAAGTGGCGTAGTCTTTATTGTTTGCCATTTTGCGGTTTTTAAACATACAAACACCCACCCATACAACACATTTTTACACTTTTATGCTCACATACAGCTGTAAAGTCCTTTTAACGGAAGTCGTTTAAGTATTTGTATGTGTAAAAGAGTTTGTAAAGGCATTTAAGTGTATTTGTTTGTCATTTTGCTATTTTTTTTTTGTACGAGTGTAAATATGAGACATGTAAGTGTGTATGTCATACTCTTTTTTCATTAAAGTCTTGCTTCATTTGTATTTGTTTCAGCTTAAAAATTAAATAAAAGGACACCAAACGAAGGTGTTTTAAAAAGAACTACGAGAATGACAGACAACAGCCCTTAACTTTAAATCAATGATTGGCTAAACTGCAATTTATTTTATATTTTTATTTGTCACTTGGCTTTAAGCTAAAGTTGATAATCTTTAATTTGATAGGCTCAAGCAGCGGCTATAGAAAAAAATTTAAAATTTTTAACAAAATTACGCATTGAGTACTTAGAACTTCTAACTACTTGGACTAATTAGAAACAAAATTGCAATTAGTTTTCTGTTACGTTTGGGTAGCGTATCACTAGTCCTGGTATTTATTTTAAGCCAAAGTATCTCTTCTACAGCTCCTTAATCTTATGTTTCACATCTAGCACTGAGATCTCATTTACTTAAAATTTACCAGAAGTGTCTTGGCAGTTGCCGTTTCCTTGAATTCCCCTGTAAGATTTTTTATTTACTCGTATACTATAGTTTACTAGTAGAATTGTAGCAAAACGCAGGTCTTCTATGACACATTTACCTTCATGGGAAGTAAACTGCATCACTTTAGTTTTAACTTTTAAAGTAAAAGGATATAACCTTCATAACTTCTGCAGACAAAGCAACATAAATTACTGAATTGAGTTTTCTTTCTTAAAGATCATGTTCAAAGGACCATTTATTATTAATTTTACTAGCCCACAGTGTATCGCTTACTCAATAAAGTTTTGTCCTACTGGACTCTAAAGGCAGACAGTCACAAAACACATGTTCTGAGGTTTCATCTTGTAAACCAAAAAAAAAACCCACATTGACTCATCCTTATATTTCCTATCTTACACTGGAGGTATCTAAGGCCACAATGGCCACTAGGAAACTAAGGTGATAGTACGTTCTGAAATGTACTTGGCAATAGTGTAATGAAGCGCTTTGCTTGCCTTAGTCCAGTCAGCTATTTTCAGTGTTTTGAGAATTCGACAGACTATCCTAGTATATCCCTGAAAATGCCATATCAGGGTTCTGCTCCCATAAAATAAGACGATGCCTTCTGTTGCCTAAGCAGACAACACGCTCGTTTGTAGTATGGGCTTTATGCCTAGACACCCAACATAACGTGAGGTTGTTGGGATCCCAAGTTCGTTCAAATAGCTTAGATGTGCATAAGGGCAGTAGTGCAGCTTGACTGTCTGACATCAAGTATATAGTCTTCCCTACAGTCCTTCTCCTCCAACACTTATTCGTAGAATCTGTAGTCATGACTTCATTCAAAAACTGTCAACAACATTTTGAAAGTAATTCGAGAGAGCTGCGTAGCTTAAACGAGTTCTATTGCTGGTATGACGGTGAGCTCATTAGCGAAATTTTTGAATTTTTAATTCTTGTCATAAATATTTCCACACTCACAATAGCAATGAACGCCATTAAGGCTAAAACTCATTACATAACAAGAAAACTTAATTTTCTGTTGGTGCTCGTAACTACTCACACATACATGTCCATCAATACCCACATATTGACTATCATGCTGTGCTTTTTGAAAGCCTATATTTTTGCCTATTAATTTTATTATTTAATAATTATTGTTGCGGCTTAAATGCTTTTCATAAAATGTTTCTGTGAAAAATATAATAAAATTCAATTATTATTTCTTTGTTTCAATTTGATTTCTTTTAAACATTCTAAATGGCTGTTAATTTCATTGCCAGTCTCTTGAGTTAAATAAATAATCAACCCTTTAAAATTTTGTTCTTTTTGTGTGTTTCAAAATAATTAATAGAAATAAACTTTAAG
This sequence comes from Thelaira solivaga, assembly GCA_947397855.1. Taxonomy (NCBI): domain Eukaryota; kingdom Metazoa; phylum Arthropoda; class Insecta; order Diptera; family Tachinidae; genus Thelaira; species Thelaira solivaga. The sequence goes on from OX377612.1 coordinate 46,307,294, forward strand.
AAGACAAAAGCGTTGTGTTGTTACTGCTGCCGCTGCTGCTAATGCAGTTGCTGTTGGCTATTATTGTTGTTGGGCTTGTTATTATTAAAAGTAGTCTTGCTTGAAGTTGCTGTTGTTGTTATTGGTTGGTTAGTTAGTTGGTTGTTGGTGTATGTTCTACATTATGACGTCTTGTCTGTTGTAATGACGGTGACAGGCGTACACATTTCCAAAAACTTTTCTTTTATGTGTTTGAGTATTCGTTTGTTCTCTTTAAACACCAAAAAACTAAAAACTCAACTCAAAAAACAATTTCATATACATAGACCAGCTTTTGCCTGCACGTACTTATTTCTGCTGATTTTTAAATTAAAAAATTTGGTTTTAGTAACCAGTAATTTAAAAAAAAAGCATAAATAAATAAACACTATGGGTCACATACACTTAAACAAGTTGTAAAAATTTCATTATGAAATAAATAAATTTAAATACATTTAAAACATTATTTAGGCTTTAATGTTTTAAAAAATTTAATTTTTAATACAAAGGATATATGAAAGACAGGCTTTTCCTTATCGAAAGTGTAAAAAAAAACTGCCTCGAATGCTTACTAGTTCAGCTTGGGAGTTATGTATCAATTTTGTTTGCAGTTTAACGAAACTTTGCTTTAAAATAAGTTTTTCAAAAAAAGGACATGTGAGAGATAAGCCTATTTTTGCAGGGATTGCAATCAAATTTACTGTAGTTCTAACCAGCACAATTTAAGAACTAGTTACTAACTTTTGTTTTATTCTGAGCTAGATTGTGCTGTTAGTTTAAGTTTTAAAATAAAGCACATGTGAAAAATAGACCCAAACTTGCAGGGATTATGATAAAATGTACTCTAGCATTTACCAGAATAATTTTAGAATTAGTTACTAATTTTTCTACCACTTTGAATAATTTGAAGATTGTTAAGGATATATGAATGGCCGATATATTTCATCAATAATTTTTTTGCAACCAGTATAAAATTTAAAATCAATTTTGTTTAATTTTAAACAAAACTGTAAATTGAATTTTTGAAATAAAGGACATGTGAGAGGTAGATTTATCCCTGCACCGATTCTAATAAAATTTCTTATAATGTTTAATATCATCATTTTTCAAAGTTTCTTTATAATTATTTCAGCTATAATTTAAGATTTAAAATTAAGGATACATGAGAGCTAAGCAATTCCTAAAATTTTTTTTTATAAAAATAAACACACAATTTACACACAAGTTTTTGTTTCTATGTCATTTTTTAAATATTTGAATTTTTAATATAAAGGATATATGGGTGATGGATATATCCTTGCACTTATTACACTATAATTTACCTTAATGCTTATCTTCAGTTTTTCTCATTCATTTAGCGATTTTCTTTCAACTACAAATAAAATTTTAAGTCTAAAGCATATAAAGGGGATGAGTGACCTTAATTGGAAAAAAACTGTATTTTAGTATTTTCTAGTATAATTTGAGAACCGTTTAATAATTTTTACTTTATTTGTTTTATTAATTTTGTACAATTTAAATCTTTTAAAATAAAGGATATATGAGTGGCAAACTGGTCTTTGATTTGATTTCAATGAAATTTTTTTTAACGTTTTCCTTTATAATTTTATATTCATTTAACAAATTTCATTTAAATTTAGGCCTCGGTGACTTTTAAATTAAAAAAAAAAAATTTGAAAATTTTTCTGTTTAATTTTTATTTTAATAAAAATCCTAAAAACCCACTGTGTGTAACCTGGCACTTTTTACGTTGGTTACAACCAACTGATTCATAAACATTAGTAGCAAATTAAAGCAAAAACACAAAAGAAAATAATAGAAAAGAAAAGAAAAATGAAATAAATAAAATGTTAAAATAATACGAGTGAGTGCTTGTTAAAAAAGTAGTACCCACGTCAAAAAGTTTCTCTAGGCATACGCCGCCTTAAGCTAAATTGTTTGTTATTCAAACGAAACGAAACATCAGTAACAGCAATAGCAACCAAAAACAGCAGCAGCAGCAAAGTTTTGGTGGCAGCTAAAGCAACAGCAACAACAAATGAAAAACAAAACACCAACAACAAAAAAAAAAATTTATTTCCGCTTTCATGTAATATGACAGAAACAAGTGTTAATGGTTTGTTATTTGGTGTAGAACTAGAACTGATGTAGAAGTGCCACAACTAAAAGAAAACTACAACTGGCTGAGTGACTTTCTGACAGACGATATAAACGACGACGAAGCCAGCTGACTAAGCAGGCTGGTTTGTTGGGTTCTTGTTGCATCGTTGGATGGCTGGATAAATGAATAGTTGACGGCTGGTTGGCTGCTCGATTGTGTTTGGCTGTTTAAAAAACGTTGCGAGTTATGTTTTGTGTGTGTGTAATAACTACTAGAGTACTAATACGGTTTGTTTGGTTGTTTGTTTGCTATGACACACATAATAGGTATTGCAACTAATTCTGAAGTGGTGCTACTTGCAAATACTTGTACTACTCCCTGGTGGCACTTGTAATTATTTATTCCCGTAAGCAAAAGAAAAGAATTCCATTGTTGAAGCGCGTAATTCTGATTATGGAAAACAAAAATTGTTGCAGTACATACAAGTAGTCATAATTATTTGTTAAGTTTTTTAGCTAGATGATGTTGCATTAGCATTTGTAGCACCTTGCAGGGGGATAGATTCTTACATACGAATACTTACGAGTAGTTGCATATGAATGTGACACATTTAGGATTCATAACTTTCTCTTTATTTACATTTCCAGTGAGTGAATGAGTGTTCAAGGAAAAAATATGATTTACTAACTTTGCATTTAAGTTTCAGATTCTTTTTTCCTATTCCTTTTCAAGTTTTTCTTTTAATTTTCTTCTTTTTATTGCCTTTAACAAGGGTAAAATAATATTTAATGTTGACATTTAGAATTTACAGGGGAACGTTTGGCTTTATTGTCAAAGGAACTGCATTTCACAAAAGAAATAAAGCAACTGTAGCGAAGTGTTGTAGTACAATGTAATACAAATCTAGAACAATTTTCTAGGCAGTTTCGAATAAAAAAAGTTTATTTGTAATAAGTCTTCCAATAAGGATCTTCCAACTGTGATACTTGATTGCAGGCATGTTATCAAGTCTTCTAATAGGTATCTTCGAACTTTAACGGTTAACAGCGGCCATAGGGTTAAAGCGCCATGTATCGAGAGCTGCATCTATTGAATTGGGCATTTGTTTTTAGCGAAAACCTTATGGAGCGATATAAAATTCCACAACGCGTGCAGCAAATAACAAAAATGCTTTATCAAAACAGTTGATAATCTTTCGATGTTGGCCTGAAAGTTGCTGTTAACGGCTAGCGCTGTAGGTCAAAAAGTAGAAAGTTCTTTTGACCTAAATTTTATCAACTACACTGAAAGAATTTTGTTCATATATCCAAAGAATTTTTTCATTAAAAGTGGATTCATGTGAAACTGCATAGCTGTCTAGAGTAGATTTCGAGAACTAAGAATAAAACCCTTAAGGGTTTAACATTTTTTTTACTATATAAAATAAAATAAAATTAAAAAAAAAATTATGCATTTCGTTACACTTACTTATGCCATAAATCATTCAAAATTTATTAGCTCAATGATTTACTTACAACTTAACTTCCTTCAAGTGTTAAACTCAGATGACTTGCACTCTTGAAAAAAAACACACATACATTTTTCTTTTTTTTAACCATTAATTTTTCAACTGGATTCCTTTTTTTATGAATCTGCAAAACTTTAGTTTTACGTGTACACTTTAAGGTTTTAGATTAATTTCTTTTAATTTATTTCATTGATGCTGTAGGAAGCGGTAGTTGTTTGTTTCACCAAAACCCAAAAAAATAAAAAAGCCTTTGTAACTTGAATTTAAAAATTTATACGCTACTTTGAAGCATTTTAAAACAATTGGCACAAAGTTTGCATTTTTATACGTGCCTGGGAATAATAAGCAGGAGGACTGTTTTTAAAAAGCAAAATAAAGTATTTTTGAAGTTAAATTAAAATAAAAAAAAAAAAAATAGAAACAAGCCATGCAGGAGTCTTAAGCCGCTGTTGTTGGCAAAATAAAAATTCACAGTTAAGTTTTAGTCAAGCCATGGCTGAGTCAAAGTTAAATCACTCCGGAATCACAGAGAAAATCTTTTCTAATCATCATATTCAAGTCTTATTAGTCATTGCAGTTTTGATGCTATTTATAGCAGCAGTTGCTAGTGAAGGTAGTCACCGAGATTGTGGAATTCAAGCTTGTTGTTTTGGTGGAATTTTTTCTGAAACTGTATATTCTTTAAGTCAACACATACGACATGGCATTAATCAAATTCAGTTTAAATTATGCGGTAGAGTCAAACCAAACTGTAATATTTGTAGCAGTCATGGCCCAGTCATGGTCAAGTTGATTCTGAGTATAGCTTTGAAAGAGTTAAGGAAAACTAAAGACATCATAATCACTATTAGTTAGTCTTAGTCTACATTAAGCTCAGTCATAGTCATTGGAAACTATTGAAATGACACTCTGTTCTTACTTAAACATTCTAAATATTGATGACAGATTTAGATACTTTTTGTTTTGACATTTCTTTTATAACTTCTTCTTCTTCTTCATTCAGTCTTAACATTGTAAAGAATGAATTTTGTAGTTCAATAAAACTGAACTTTATATTCTAAAATTAATTTTTTCTAGAGAAACTCTAATTTTATTGCCTGTTCAGCTAAATGAAAACGAAAGCTTCGTTCAAATTTTATTGAAAGCAAAAACACTATACAAAAATTTTGGTTTCATTTGCATTTAGCTGAACAGGCTCTTAGTCAAGCTGCGGTCGAGTCATAGTAACTTCATAATTGAGCCATGGAAATGTATTAGTTAAGCTATTACGAAATCATAAATCATCCGTAATCCCCTTTTAGTTTAAATATAGCCAAGTTAATGTAGAGTAAAAGTCTATTATGGGTCAAGTCAATGCAAACCGAAGTTCCTCTCAAGCTAGAGTAAAGTCGTAGTAAAATTTTAAATTAATTATTAGTCAAGTTATAACAAACATAATATAAGTCAGTTATCATCTTCTCCAAAGTTGAGTTGGAGTAGACTGAAAGTCCAATCTGAATTAATGACAAATACTAGTTACGGTCAGTTCAAAGTAGAGGCAAAGTTAATTTATACTTAAGGTAAAACCATTGATTAACTACTTATAGTCAGGTCTAAGGAAGGATAATAAAAATTACCTTCAAACTGTGCAGACAAATTCAAATTAAGACCAATTTTATATGGTTTTCAACTCGTTGAAGACAATGATTAACACACAGCCCTCGCATTCGCTGTAAACACAATAAAATGTGAATTTATACGATAAACGATATTAAATGTTGTGCAGATAAGCTGCTCTGCTACATACCAGCACGTTTGAGTATGAGCAGCGTGTGTGTGTACAAGAAATGGTATAAAGTTGTACTTGTATTAACGTGACATCAGGTGGTTTTGGCGTAAAGATTGGTGTTGCGTTAAGAAACAACAAAAAAAAAAAAAGGAGGCACAAAAAACCAGAATGGAATTTATAACTCAATTGGGAAATGAAACTTTGCATTTTGTATTTGTAACAGAAACCGATAAAATGGCAGCACACATTTGCAAAAAATAAAAAATGCGTTAAGAAAAAAGCAATAAAAACACTTTTAGTTGAAACAAAATAATTTAAATTGAGAGAGAAGCCTCCTCCAACTTCTTTTACTTACATTTTTATACGTTTTAAATATTTCTTCTTATTTTTTGTGCATTCACATCAAGCGCTTTTAACGCTTAAAGACTTAATGATAACACAAGCAATTTAATGAAATAAAATTTCCCAAAAAATTTATTTCAACCTGAATAAGTACGCACTTATTCCCACAAATAATTTTAAATTTAATTTGATGTTGCGTAGCAGGCAACTCAATTGAACTAATTCTCTCTCTCTCTCTCTCTCTCTCTCTCTCTCTCTCTCTCTGGTAGTTGATTTACTGACCTACTTTTAATGAAATCACCTAGCTATGGTAACACTGCAGGGTCGCATTCGCAGTGCCCTTCAACTAACTTAAAGTTGGTTGGTCAACGTGGCGGCCTTATGGGCATCAAGTAGAGTCGCAAGATTCCATTTTGATCAACTTAAATTTCAAAGTCAGACAAAATAAATGGAAGAAAATTAATTAAGCAAGTCCATGCACTTAAAATCGCAAAATATGCATTAAAAATGTATTTATTTAACCGTTTATTATTCAGTCTTAAAAAGTAAAAACAAAGTTTAAAAAGTTGTATTAGATGAAGAATTATTTATTAAATAAATACAATTTTTTTAAGTTATCACATGTAAAACTCATTCAATCTTTAAATTCTTAAAATTTTTTTTCTTAATACTCAGCTGCTTTCAACGCTTGTGGTGAAATTCTCTGGTCAAGATATTTTTCTTCAAACAGCGAAACACGTAAAGATGACTTTAAAAATATTTTTTAGCACATGATATCTATCACTGAATCTATTGTATCAAATTAATTTCTAATTTTTTCAGCAAGACAATGCATTGCATGAGCTAAGCATGTGCCATGAAACATTTTTGAATAAAATACCTAAAAAAATGTCCAGCCTTAAGCATAATGCTGTGGAGCTAAATTTAATTTTATTATAAAGTCTTCTCCTAAAGCGAAATTGAAACATTGAATAGAATAGAATTGAATCATAGAAAAACATCACAAATAAAAAATTATTGACTACAAAGTACAAATACTACCAACAGAAACAAGTTGAATTTATTAAAAAGCTGTTGCTTTTGCTTCTTGAAAATGTCAAAGTAAGCAGAGTATCCAATACTACAGTAGTACTAAAGTTTAACAACTTTTTTGTTTATTAATTTTTTTTTATTTTTTCTTTCAGACTATATAGACAACACTTGGAGAATTTATAATGGAGAGGTTCACAGCTGAACAGAGAACCAGAACAATAGAATTTTATTATTTAAACCAGAGATCAATTATTTTAACGCAAAAAGCATATCGTCGACATTTTAACGTCAGAATTTCGCCCTCTGAAGCGATGATTCGTTGCTTAGTTAATCGTCATCACCAACATGGCAGCGTAAGAGATTTGCCTCGAACCGGTAGACCACGTTTAAGTCGCACTGCGGAAAATATTGAACGAGTACAGCAAAGTGTTAACGAAGCACCAGAAACATCTGGCAGAAGGCGTTCTGCTCAGCTAGAAATGTCTCGTACGTCACTACGGCGCATTTTAAAAAAAAATTTACAGTTATACCCATATAAGGTGCAATTGGTCCAAGAATTAAAACCCGCAGATCATCGGCAACGTCTAAATTTTGCAGTTAAATTTCAAAAGTTGGCCAGAAATGAAATCAACTTTATTGAAAATTTGATTATGAGTGATGAAGCTCATTTTCATTTGAATGGCTTTGTTAACAAGCAGAACTGTAGGTTCTGGGGTTCTCAAAATCCAAGAGCCATTCATCAACGCCAATTGCCCCCCATCAGGTGTACAGTATATTGTGGGATCACATCTGAAAATGTCATTGGGCCCTACTTCTTCGAGAATGAAGATGGAAGTGCTGTAACCGTAAATGGAGAGCGGTATCGTTTTATGATAGAAAATTTTTTACGTCCTGCTCTTGAAAACAGACCTGGTATGTGGTTTCAGCAGGACGGAGCCACTGCCCATACTACCCGAGACACAATGGCACTTTTAAGTCAAATTTTTGGAGAGCGAATAATTTCTCGAAATTCGGAAATTATTTGGCCAGCGCGATCGCCAGATTTGACAGCACCCGACTATTTTCTTTGGGGTTTTTTGAAGGAGCGAGTGTATGTGAACAAGCCAGAGACAATACTTGAACTCAAGGCAAACATTGTTGCAGAAATTCGAACGCTACAGCCACAAGTTTTGAAAGATGTTATGGAAAATGCTCTAAAAAGAGCCCATCAGTGCGAAGCTGAAAACGATGGTCATTTAAGAGACATCATTTTTCGTACTTAGTGTAAAAAAATTTCCATTTTGTATATTATATAATCTGAAAGAAAAAATAAAAAAAAGTTAATAAACAAAAAAGTTATTAAACTTTTACACCCCTTGGTTTATTTTGGCCCACCCTGTATTATAACGTTTGACAGCATCAGGGCTCAAAACACTATAACCAGCTGATCCACTGACTACACCTTGTAATAAATTAGCTTTGAACAGAGAGATATTTTTAAGCAAAAAATTAAGAAAAGAGCAAATTTTTCTAATAAATATTACGAAATATGACCAAAATATGTAAAGGGTGGTTAAATTTTAAGTGCCGATGTTGAATATGAACCTAAACGTCAAGTTTTTTTCAGCATTTAATTTAACATTTCTCAATTTTAGACTAACTAAATTTGAACCATGAAAAGATACACAATCGAGCAACGCGTTAAAGGTATTCAGGCTTATTATGAAAATGGGCGTTCAAATCAAAATGCATATCGTGCACTTCGTGATTTTTTCGGTCAATTTAATCGTCCAAATGTGCGTACAATCGGAAAAATAGTGCAAAAATTTGAGCAAACCAGATCTGTAGGAGATGTGAAAACACCAGTGCATGCTCGTACAGCTCGTACTGCAGAAAATATTGCTGCTGTTTGCGATAGTGTGACTGAAAAGCCATCCACCTCAACTCGTCGTCGTGCCCAACAATTGCACCTCTCACGCTCGTCGTTGATGAACATTATGCATAAAGACTTGCATTTACACGCTTACAAGGTGCAATTGATCCAAGATCTAAAGCCTCTTGGCCATTCCAAACGTCGTCAATGGTCAGAATGGTGGCAAGAAATGGCAACAGTGGATAATAAATTTTCAAAGAAAATCATCTTTAGTGATGAGGCACATTTTCCCCTCAGTGGATTCGTCAATAAGCAGAATTGCCGTATTTGGACGAATGATAATCCAAGATTGATTGTCGAAAAACCAATGCACCCACAAAGAGTTACTGTTTGGTGCGGTTTGTGGGCTGGCGGCATCATCGGGCCGTATTTTTTCCAAACTGAGGCCGGTCAGGCAGTTACTTTTTATGGCCCGAATTGAAAGATATGGATGTGGACGATATGTGGTTTTAACAGGACGGTGCCACTTGCCACACAGCTAACGAAACAATGGCTCTTTTGAGCGACAAATTTAATGGGCGTGTTATCTCACGTGGTGGCGATGTCAATTGGATCATGTGATTTGACACCGTTGGCCTTCTTTCTTTTGGGGTTATTTGAAAAAAAAGGTGTACGTCGATAAGCCAGCAACAATTCAAGAGCTAAAGGGTGAGATAATTCGGCACATTAACGGCATCGAACCTTAATTATGCTTCAGCGTCATCGAAAATTTGGATCATCGGATGGAGGTCTGCCGCCGAGGTCGCAGCGGCCATTTGGCCAATATTTTGTTCCGTACATAATTGAACCACACCATATTATCATAATAAAAAGAAATGACAATAATTTCCTAAATAGTTTGTGTTTTATTCAAAATCAACATCGGCCCTTAAAATTTAACCATCCTTTACTAAAAACTTATGACATTTTACTTGAAATATTGTGATTCTCAAAGATATTAACTTGGTTTACGTCGCAAGACTCCGTTTTGAACAGATATTAACTTGAGGTGAGTCTCATAGTTACAACCACAAACATGCATGTGCATGAAGTACCTTGCCCTGGTGATGATAAGAACTAGATCCTAAGGAAGCAACAGTTTTAATTTTGATTATTGTTTACTTCAACTATTATTTTTGTACTTTTAAATTAGTGTGAGACTATACTACAATCGCAAGCAGTTGTAGCCAAAGTATTTCATTAAATCAATGAAATTATTTCATTACACCTGCATGTAAGTTTGCACTGAAAAAAATTGTGTTATAAATTCGATAAAATAATTCATTTTTAAATATTTCATAAATTATATGAATTAATGAAATCTTTTCATTGAACCAATGAACCTATTTCATAAAGTTAATGAACGTTTCATTTAATTAATGAAATTGTTTCATTCACTTATTTAATCAGCTTATTTCATTAAGCTAATGAACATTTCATTCAAGTAATGTTGTTTAATAAGACGTTGTCATTGATTGAAAAGTAATAAAATTTTTCATTGAATTAATGAATTAAAATTCTATAATATTGCTGGCCAGGTGTTAAATTCTTTATTAATTTTTAATAAAACATTAACTATGCAAGTGTTGTGGTCTCTACCCAGAGCATAAGACTCTCTCCCCTTCTAATCTTTTTTGTTTATAAATTTTTTACTAAATTTATCTCTTCATTTTCCACATTCCTATTGTTTTTATGATTTCTTTCATGAAAGAGATGTCAGGTTACACATGTTCGTAATTTGTTTAAGATGCACATATTTACTTACGTACGTCGTTAGGCTGATTCTGCTAATGCTTCGGTAACTTGTTTAGTTTCGTTTTTTGGCCTGTGGTGTTGGTGTAAATTAAATATTCATAATCTTCATGAGTCAAAGCAGATAATTGAACTCTCTTACCATCAAACTGAGCAAATAAGAAAAAAAGAAGAACTACACGCGCCGTTATCATATTTCAAATCCACAAGGATATCGTTGTGGCTAATGAAATGAGGAGTAGAAGTAGGCATTATCCAAGGATGTTACGAGTATCATTTACACATAAGCAAGCTGCTTGCAAAAAAAACTAAAAAAAAAATTGTAAGGAATAAATCACATTTACACATCCTGAAACAATAAAATAAAATAAAAATTATTAAAAAAAAGGAAAAGACTGTGAGAAAAAATTTAAATTAGAATATCGTCATAAAGCTATTGTAGTATTTGTAAAAAGATTGGAGGCAAACAGAGACTCTTAAAGTGCTTTGTGACAAGCGGGATTAAAATCGAAATATTTTGGATTAAAAATCAAGTTAAAAAAGTAAATTTTAAGCTCTTTCCTCTTACAAAAATGTTGTACTTTATAGCAAAAATTGGCAATGAGCAAGGGAGAGTTACGGTCGCTAGACCGCTTAGTAGCATCAGAAGCTGCATTCAAAAGACAGGGTCTCAAGACTGGGCTAGGTTGTGCCTCAAATATGGCAGCGCTATAATCTTAAACGCTGCCTTCAGCTGTTAAGCAGACCTGGTCACTGCACGCAAAGAAAAAATATAATTGAGGCAACCATATTCTGGTGGAAACATAGTATGGTTAGATTTATGATTGCACCCAACCATATATATTTTTAAGTCAAAGATATTAAAAATAGCTTTCAACTGCAGATGTTGTAGTTCAACCCTCGGTCAAGGAAAGAAATTTTTTTTTTAATACATACATATTTTAATATGAATTTTAAAAAAAATTTAATTAAAATTTTTTGTATAAATTCCATTGATTTTTCTTTTTTATCAATTTGTATTTATTTATTACATAATAAATACATCGGGTTTAAATTTATTTTTTTAAATTTTAGTTGACTCTACCAGGGCTCGAACTTGCGAACACTTAGTTAAGAAGCATTAACTCGCCACTCAACCACTTCAGCCACAAAGCTCAGTTGAGTTTGAACGATTAAGTTTTTGTTTTATACTCACTTTATTTATATGTTTTGCGGAAAAGACAAAATAGAAAACAATTTACATTCAACCATATTTTTATCATTATTATGTTTGCTATGAACATATTTATGGTTTCAAGTAAAATTTTATTAAACTTAATATGATAATTATATGGTTGATCTAAGACACTAAACGTAATATGGTTAAAAATAACTAGAAACATGTTTATCGTGATCAGAATAATGTTTAGATGCTTCAAATTAATAATAATATTTTTGTGAAGAACACACTATGTTTGCGGTGACCATATTCAACCATCTTTTTTCTTTGCGTGTGGGCGATTGTCACACACCCCGACAGGTTCCGACTGTTCTTCAATGCACATTTAATGAACGGCCTACCTGTTATACCGGAAATAGGATTATTGGATCTGCTCAGATGTCTTCATGACACAAGGTGGGTCTAAATCATTTTATTATTATTCAACCAATAGCGAAAAAACTGCTTCCCTTAAATGGCGATTTTTCATTTCATTATCTATGACTGCTTCATTACTGTCAGGCATTAAAAAAGAATTTAGAATCACTGATGATTAAATTGGGAATAAGAAAGGCAATTTATAATATATCTTTTATTAACACAAGCAAAACATAACAAAAGATGAAAGAAAAATCATTTTTCTTGCAAGCAAAACACACTGCAGGCTTTACACACACATAAATATACAATTTTGTTTTTCTTAGAAAAGCTACTGCTCGCTTTTTCTCTTTTGTGTTGTGCATTCGGCAAGGTATGAGTATAATTATGCTAAAGAGAATAGCGAGCTTATTAAATTTGAATAATTTGTTGCGGTATTTGTTACGATATCTTTTGAGTCCTGGTTATTTATTATTCATGACTTTTTCTTCTTTCCCGCCACAAAACAAACGCTTAGTATTGTTTGATGTTGGCTGGCTGACTACGAATGTGGCAAAGAGAGAAAGCGAGAGCGAGAAAAGGTTTCAATTACTAATACCATAAATATAATTCACTTTTAATCTTAAGAATATTTTCCTCATTTATTTGTTATTATTTTACTTGGCGTATTTTGGTTTCATTTTTTTCTTCTTCCTTTCAGAGTTCCTTTTTTGCTTTTTTTCTAGCACTTTTTTCCGGCGCTTAGTAATTTTTTAATTAAGTTGGTTTTGTTTATTTACACAGTTTCAAGTTTTGCTTCTTTTATTTATTTATTCCTTTTTTTTAATTTAAAGATGTTTCGCCAAATGGCTGTTTAGTTATTGTTAGAATTTAAGGTTCGTTGACTGTGTGATTGATGGGGCGATGCTTATTTTGATAATGCAATGAAAGAGTTTTCATTAACTATTTTTTATGGCCAAGTAAAGTTAAAAAAACCTGCCTGTTTCAAATGACTTTTACTAAATAACAGCCTTTATATTTTATTTAAAGGCGTCTTCACCTGTATAGTGATTATTTCCCTTAAGGATGTTAGTAAGTCTTCTTACTAATCTTTCAAAAACTTATCACTTTAAACTTAACTAATTAGCCATTCATTGCATATTCTCTATAGCTTATAAGTTTGTTGTTCCAGTTCCAACGACTTTATTCAGTGAAGATTTTGCTATTTATCCGGGAGTAAAACAACAGTCACAAACTGCATGTGCTGAGGTTTCATCGTAGAGGGTACCTCAGTAAAAGACGAACTTTTTCATTTTAAAATAAATTCACGAATTCACCACGGTTCTGGTGACAGACCATTACTCTCTTCATGAAATTTTCAATGATATTTTCGCAGAGATGTGACGCATTGGATTTCGTATTTGAGCTCAGGTATTGCTTGTGGCTCATTTGCATAAACTCGAGCTTTTGCAAAATAACAAAGAAAAAATTGCATGCTGTTAAACCGACTGATCTTGGCAGCCAGAGAAAGTGAATGACTTAGGTGAGCACCTCAGCTTGGTCAAGCCACGATTGATGTTCAAGCCTACCACTAGTATCTCTGTGACCAATAAGAATATAGGTAGCAAATAATGTGTGTTGTAGAGAGAGTTGAACTGACCGAAAAGCGACTTTCTATTGCTTTGGAACAGCACATGATGACACAAGTTACCCAGTGCTTCTTTTGTTATCAACCACAGTCACCATATCTACTCATGGACGGGACCTCACCAATTACCGAATACACATTCAACCTCATCTTCCTGCTAGATGTGCACGAAGTTCACAGACCGAACAAAGAACCACGGATGGTGTCCCCAGAACATCATAAATTAAGCCCAATTCATTATACAGCCATTCAATGAGCACTAGCTCTTAATCCTACGATCCAATGAAGCTTTCTCTATGGGACTACCGGTTCCCTGGTGCCAGCATAGAGAATCACTGGTGAGATTCCGAAGGGTAGCAAATAAGGGTTCTAGAGCACTGTTGTGGCCAGTTGTCATCAGAATTTCTTGAGATAGTTTTTTCTGGGAATCCTTGCTGCAATAAATCGATTGTTTTACGCACTGTGAGGTGGATTGCCGTCTAGCTGAAACCACATGGCGTCCAGATTCATGCCATCCAGTAGAGGCCACAAGAGAACAACTTCGCGATCTTAATCTTGTAACGAATACCGGTCACAGTCACCAAAATTTCAGGCTCATCTTCACAAAAGTAAGGCCTGACCAAGATTATTTTAGGCTCTCTAAGATTTTTTCAATATTTTGCTGTTTAAAATGTTTTTAACACGCTTAACAATCTTATTGATTTCATTATATAAGCCAGCAAAGAAAGTATTATAACCCAATTCAGAGATAGTAAGTTTGCTTACAGTACTTTTTTATGCACTTACAGATTCTTAATTTTGCCACTCGTAGCATAAAAATTCCATCTAACAATTTTTGATTTTTTTTTCCAATCTTATTCCACGCCTGAGCAGCTTTCGAATTTTTCTTTCAACTTCTTTTTGTTGATTTCTAGAATATAAATTCTTAAATATGCCATAACATTGGCTATTGTAAAAGGGGTAGAAGAAGAAGGGGAAAAAACTATTTCAATTTCGGATGTGGATGACTCTTTGCCATAAGCTGTGTTGTGTATTTGAATCACTTGAATAAAAAAATAGTTAGAATGTAATCCTTAAGATTTTATGGCCGATTGCTTTTTATATTAGTGCACGTATTGACACTCCTTTCAAATTAAATTGGCTTTGTGAAATATCAAGTAAATTCATAAATTTAAATAATTTTTAAAATTAACAAGCTAAAAAAATGATTGTAAATAAAATTTAAATTTCAAATTTAGCAAAAGTTTGTTACAAAACAATTAAAGAAAACTTGAAAGAAAGTTTTAGTTAATGCAAACAAGTTGTGGTGAATAAATAATTAACGCAAGAACCAATAGTGTAGTCTGGTTGTTTTGGTTCACACTACCGTCTTGCTATACACACAATCATTGTAACTAGAATTCTAACTAAGAGCAGGACTTCGTCAGTTGATCACTACTGTCAAGTTAGAAATTCTTCCTAATTCAAAGATGAAGAATGGTGTTGAAAGCGAGTAACGCTCTGACCATTATAGTGACATATTTAGTATGTGCTTTGCTGTCTCCTCGTCTTCATTACATAATCTGCAAAGGTCATTTAAGCTGATCTTTACGCATACTAGTTCTGTTTCTACAATAATCCAAATCTATATATTTAACAAGTCTTCATACGCATCTAAAAGATATTTACTTTTAAACCTTGCAGACAATTCCTTGTTTTCGATTTCGAGCAACATGCAACAAGATTTTGCAATTGATAAAATCACAGAAGCTTTAAATTCAATAGCGTTTGCTTGCTATCAAATATTTGCATTTGGGCTTCTTTATTATTAATACTACGCCTTATGTATCCCGACACAAAGGATCTCTAGTACAGTCTCTACGCCTCGAATGAAGCCAATTAACTTGCTCAGTGAGAGCTTTCCTACTTTTCTCGAAACCAACAAGAAGTTGGCTGATTCGAAATAAATAAATCAACCTGACGTCACTTTAATTGAGTGACAGTACCTTTTTAGATGGATTTCTCGGTAGTATGATAAGCCGCTTAGCCACTCAATTTGGACTTAGTTCTTCCATTAAATTTTTTCTTTTTAAAATAATCTTTAGTTTCCCTTTGGTTGTGGTATAAAACGACTCTTGTCGTTTCTGTCGGAAAGGACGGATAACATCGGAACATATTCTATGCAAGCTTCCAGCGGTGCCAAGATGCAGAATGAACTACTTAATCCCAGACCTAAGCATGATTCGTCCTACTTCGTAAGAAGTCTTCGATTGTAGCTAGAAACTAGGCTGCACAATAAATCTTAAAGGTCTCGGTGCGGTTGTAGTTCATGGTAACAATAGAAATTATAATAGTTTTGCTTTTTGGTGGTTTAGTCAATTTAAACCATTAATTGTTGAACCACCAGGGAGTGTAAGTTTTGCTTACTTTATACGAAACGTTATGAATGAAGGAATGCATCAGTGTCAAAGTAAAAAGTATGAGAGCTTAGAAGGCAACATAAATTTGTATTCATGAATTTTGACTAGCAAAAGCTTAACTTTTACATATGTAAGTGTAAGTATGTTAGAATGTGTTAAATCAGTTTTTTATGTAACTACATGTTTGTTGTCTGTGGGTCCATTACCTTCATTTATCACTGCCTGCTTAAGCTTTAACTAGCATCTGTTGGCTTTACTCTCATCTTCCTGTATTGCGTTATTGTGTTGTGAAATTATTGAAACAAATATCCCCAAGTTCTTTTTAGCAATTTATTTATCTCTTCTTTTAATAATTTGTTTGGTTAACTAAAATATTTTCACTCTTGCAGAAGCATTTGTTTTAACTTCTTTTTATTAGTTAAAATTTGGTTTGAGGCAATTTGTGAAACTTAATTCCCTCCTGCATAGTCAACTCACCATAAAATCTTTCCTCTTAATTTGTCTTAATACAGCGACAAGTGGTAAGAAGGAATTACCTTAAAACCGTATACGAAGGAAGACAATCCAAAATGTTACTTATCAAAATTTCTTTCAAATGAAGCTGAGATTAACTTAAGTGAACTGAGTGTTAGCTTGTATTTACTAGTAGGATGAGTAAGGAAAAGTGGGTTAAAACAAAGGCAAAGCAAAATATAAATTGTTTGCAATGAGCTCAATGTCCGAGCACTTCCTTTACACTAATGGCTAAGTTACTAGCCTGGTCAGTTTGAATGCTAATAAAAGCTGACCAGGGTATGAAAATCCTTTGGAAAATGAAATTTTTTCAATTGATAAAGCTACTGTTACTTCACTCCTGTATTAGTTCACTGTAGAAAGTGTTAAGTACCTCCTTTAGTCTGGTTAGTTGTTTTAGGAAATGAAATTTTTTACCCCCAAGAAAACTTCTGCTAAAGGATTAAAAGAGTGCTGCTTTTAAAATTTTTTAAAGAAAACATTTTCTTTCTTCTTTTCCTCTCTCCCAACTCTAAATAACCGTTGCTGAATAAAACTTATTTCCTTTTACACTAACTGCTTCCTTCAAGTTACAAAGTGATTTAAAGTTTTTGCTTCTATTTTGCATTTTTAAGTTGATTACAACTCTAAAACCCAGCTGTTATTGCAAAATTTTGTTGATGATGACAGTCATACCAGCAATACAGAAAAACTATAGACAATCAAAATGTTGCTAGTGATTACAGTGACAATAACAAATGCACATGCCAGTATTTTATGTGATTTAACAAAGTCTGTGTAGTGCATATTTTGGAGCCAATTTAATATTCTGCAGTTTTTTGTTTTGAAGGCAAACACACATAAAAACGCAGGCCAAGAAAGTGTTGCCATAACTGCTCGTATTTAATTGTTGAAGCTTAAGCCTTTTTGTAACAGCAAATCACCAGCTGCCACTGTGTGTGTATTTTCTTTTTTTAATATTTTACCTTTTAGAATCGTAATTGAAATACAAGGCAGATAAAGTTATTTTTTTGTTTGTTTAAACCTGCGCCAATCAGTTTACCATTTTCTCAATTTATTTGGTAAATTGTGTCTTAATACTCGTACTGGCCGGTGAGTACAGCCTAGTGGTTCATAAAATTTAGCAGCATAACTGCTCCATAAATAACCTGTGAGTGTGTGTATACCAGTGATGCGTAACATTGTCAAGGTATGACATTAAAGGCGATATATTTTTCATTGTTTATTTTAGTTTGTTGTTTGTAAAGTGTAAGCTGAGAGAAAAAAAAAATTGTGGGTGTGGAGGTAGAGGGTTAAATTAATTAACACAAAAGCAAAAATATCATCCCAATGGGGCGTAAAGGTAAATGAAGCATCATAAATTTTAATAAAAAAACAAGAACAGCTAGTGAAGCATATTTAAGCTGCAGCAGCTTTTGGCAAAATATTTAACAGCCAGCCATCACGTGTAGTTGTTGGGTACAGGTTGCTGCTGCTGTTGAGCCAATTGTATTGATTTCTCTCCCAAAAGTAAAAACCAACAAAAAAAAACTTACTTGTCGCTTTTTCTGCTGCCTGTTACATGTAGCCAGAAATTTAAGGAAGAATAATTGGAAATAAAAATTTGCCGGGTTGAGCTTTTTCACAAAATGAAATTTTTTTTTTTTTAATTTTGGGAAGAGCAAAATAACTTTATGACATTTTTTAAATCCTATTTGGCTTATTAAATTCTATATTAGTGTTTCAAGCAAATTTGTTGGTCCAGGGTTGTTGTTGTTTAACTTTTTTAATTGAATTAAATCATAAAAAATATTTTTATTTAATAAGGGAAATTTGTTTAATAAGCGCTTATTAAACAGAAATATTTTTTATGAATTTGGCTGTTAATATTTAAAATAAATTTTTGCTTTTCGTTTTTAATTTTGAAAAAATGCATTTTAACACTACAAGTGGTCACTTTGTGGCAAAATTGCCATTAATCATTTGAAGCCAAACTTTTACTGAACCAACCATCAAAGTAAATTATTTACCAGCTTACACATACATACACATATAGATTGTTCCTCTAATATATTTAGTTTAGAAACATGAGTAGTGACAGGAGTTGTTATCACAGCTAAAGAGCACTAGTTTTTAAGCATTGCAAATGAATAGCACGAATAGCTTTTCCTGCACAGCATAGAACAGCAGAAGCAAAGAAAAAACTATTTTTTGTTTGGAAAGCAAAGGCTAACAAACGGCTTTTTACAGCCTCCCTCCGGGTGAGCAGGTTCATTCATTTTAAAATTTGACACTTGAACAAATTGCCCTCCCATTTAGCCAGACAATAATGTTGGTATGTGTGTGTATATTTGAACTTTTATGTTTTATTTTCTAAAGTATAGAAAATATTATTTGTGCGCTCAATGGCATGAAAAAGGTCAATAGGATGCGGGGGCAACTAAACTAAATTCAGAGAGATCACATGAAGGTCTTTACGACAACAACAACCAATCAGTTTTTTGAGCCGCGGAGCCAGTTTATACTTTGATATCAATATCTGTTTAAAATTTAAAAAAGCCAGTTGGTTGGTTGGTTTGCTTATTGAGCAATTTAGGGGCCAAATTACTACACTCGATAGCTTTCGAAATTTCAATGCAATTTAAATGAAAACTTACAACGATATTGAATGCCGAAAAATCACTATGAGGAGCTCTTGTCATGACAGTAAACCTTACACTGAGGGAATTTTTTCATATATTTTCTGAATTTTTTCTTAAATTTAAAGGAAAAAGCTATTGCCTACAAATGAGCCTTATGAAATTTCCTGCGTAATTCGGCTATAGCCGGCTGAGCTATGTCTGTAATTGAAACCACACCGAATTGAAAGGATTTCTCTTTCTGTGTAGTTGCGGATAGAAAAAGCCCGTACAAGTTTTGTTCAGAGAAATATTGCCCGAAAATACAGCGTAAAGAAACTGCACAGTACACTATGACGTCAAATGGATGATTTCTGGGGTTGGAACTCCATATGCTACGGTTCAGATCGAAGGTTAAGACCGAAATGAGAAACATGAAAAGATAATTCGGCAAGTTCTCATCGTTTTCCATCTTTTCAAGCATCTTCTGGCAAAATTCCAAGCAAACCGCCAAGTCTGCTGCATTAAGTTTTTTAGCCAATTAAATTTTGTAGATTAATAACTTCAAATCCTTATGAATTATTTTCTGCAAAGTTTGCAGGAGGCTGTTTTGTATGGCAGCAACTGCAGCAGCAATAGTTCCTCTGTTCGAACGGAAGGCTTTAGATTATAAAGCCTTCTAGCGACTGTTTCATGCTCAGAAAAATTATTCACTAGTCTCATAATGGTCCATCTACTCGGAGGATCACCACCAAACGTGCGAATAAATTCTCTTTGGAACAAACAAGCAGAGCCCAATGCGTGACATCGTCTAACAATCCCAGTTTTCCATTTTTATTGAATCTAAAGATCAATCTACAAAACCAAAAAAAAAAAAAAATTCCAGATTACTTAGATGGAAAGAAAGTTATCAAGTTTTATGTTGGTAGTAGTTTTCCTGGCTTGGGAAAAAATAATATTTAGTTCTTGTTGAGATTTTAGTTATTATACTCTTCACTATAAGTAGAAGTTTGTGCGACCCTGGATCTTTACAAATTGGAGAGTCGATTGACCAATTTCCGTCTAGCTGTCTGTCTGTGTAGACGTTGAAATAAACTTTATGAAGTTCCCAGGTAACACACAGAAAAGCTTAGCATACCAATCTGTCAGTTGTTTCTGTTTTCCGGTTGTTATTTAAATTCATTTAAATCGGTTCATAAATGGTTGAGCTATGATTAAAAAACTGGGACTACTACTGTTTTTCGAACTCTAATCTGAGTGGGCTATTTGAATAGAAAGAAAACATACAAAAAAAAAAAACTGGTATAAAGTTTTGTCAAGTATGACAGGCTCACAAATGGCCCAGAAAAAATACAAGCGAATTTTTTCTGTTTGGTTTTTCTATGGATATTTTTAATTTGTTCAACGAAAGCAAGAACACATGTGCTTAATGTGTATCCACGCACTCATGAAACCAGGCAAATGGTTTTATACAAACGTCTTTTAAATGCCTTGTGTGTAATAGAATAACGAATACAGAAATCTTGTAGAAAAGAAATATAGTTTTTGATTTGAATTTGAATTTTTTAATTTGATATTAAATATTTATTTACATGTTTTTTAAATTAAATTAAATTTAATATATTTTTTAAATTAAGATCCCAAAAGCGGATATTTTTGTGAATGCCATTAATTTGAATTCCTTTAACTGAAAGAAAATTATTTTAATCAAGTATCTTTTTTAAATCTTTTTTAAAATCTTTTTCTTTTAAGAAGAATGTGCTAAATTAACAATATGGGTAAATAAGATTCGGCAAAGCCAAATTTCACTTGTTTTTAGTTGAATTTTTGAAATACAAAAATTGACAACGCTGCATATTCCTACTGGGTTTGTCTTAATCCAAACCCATATAAATCAATACATGTTCCAAGTGTCATTTTATTCTTAAAGGTTTAACAAAACAAAAAACATAAAAACACCACTTTCGGTTACTGCCTTCTCTCCGCACATAAAGAGACAAAAAAATAGAAGTTATAAAAAAAGCCAGCCAATGGAAGGAGACTCCTTTTATTATGCAGTCATGAAAAAAAAAATCACAAACAAAAACAAGAAAATGAGAAAAGCACACAAAAACAAACTGAAAACAATATTTTAAAAATTTTCTTTGTTTTTGGGTGTTTTTGTTGCTCTAAAATATTTGATGAGTTTCTTTTTGTTGGTCATAATTTGAATACAATTTGAAAATAAATAAGATTAATAGCATTTGGACATGTTGACCAGCCAGCATGAAGGAGAAAATGAAAAATTGAAAGGAAGTGAATCATAAAAATCATAAAACTTACATAATAACAAGTAAAACTTTTCAATAATAACAAGGATCATTGTCAACCAGTAGTAGCCAGCCACCAGCCACCACAACCAATTGATTCATTTTATTTATTCTGGCTTTATTAAAAAAAAAAGAAGAATTTTTGAAACCCATTTGCATGCAAAAGTAGGCTTATGCTGATAACAAGTTGTGTGGGTGTGTGTTTTTCTAAGGAACTAGAATTAGCGTTCATTTAAGTAAAGAATCTCTGTCCACCTTACACATGGTTATAAATTAAAAGTTAATTTAAAGCAATTGAAGTGCTTAAAAAATAGTGAGGCAGTTCACTGATGCTCAAATAGCTCATCAGCAAAACTTTTCAATATTAAAATTGTTGACTAATCGTCTTTAAACTATACTGAGCTTAATCAGAAATGAATTGTAAAACAATATTTCTGGTTCAAGTAAAGATGAATTAAAAAAAAAAAACAATTATCAAAAAATTTCGTTAAAAAAATCAAGACCAGAACTAGGAGTTGGAACTAAGAGAGGAAACAAGTTACCTGGCCACTGCGGCATAGTTAAGCTATTGTGACACTACGCTCATATTAAAAATTCTTTCTAATTCTACAATTCATTAAAAATTCATAGACTTCCATAAGAATTCTTCCTCCATGTAAGATGTGCTAACTAACGAAAACGGCTTCAATTTAGGTCATTATAGTGACACCATATGTGTTCTACTGTTTTTTCGTTTTTGTTACAAAGAGACCGGGTGGTCCTCATAAATAATTGTGTTTCAATACTCTGCTGCAATGCCTACTCAGGAATCCCGTGACAATGTGACTTTCTAACCCAGCCAGTCATTTGACATGATATCAGCAGAAGCTTTATAAGAATATCAATTTTTTTTGGGTAAAAATGTAACGTCAAAAACTAAAACTTTTCAATCAAATTAATTTTTTTTTAATCGACAATCAAATTCAAAACTAGTGTCTCAATGGTAATAAAACTGTTACATCAGTAGCCACTAGTAACTTTTTGAAAGTTATTAGCAACTAGATTTTTTTGCGTAGTCCGGCCCGGTGTCCTTAGAGTTTAGAGACAAATCCGTTTACAAATATAATTTTAATCACTTAAAGCCCCATTCAACTACAGCCATTTACTACTTTATAAAGTAGCTCATGCCTTTGGTAGCATTATTAGCAGGGGCAACAACTAAAGTGGTAAATAAAATATTTCAAAGCATACTTTCAGGCTTAAATTAAGCACGGACACCCATATTTAAGAATATTAGAAGTGAAAAGCTTTTAAAAGTGGGCGTAGAAGGGGGCGTGGAGTATCAAACACACATTATCATTGTTAAATTGGACTTTAAATTAAAACAAAATTTCTTTGTTTTTCTGAAACATTTTTTTCTTCTTTTTATTATTATTTTTGATTATTTATGGAAATTAACACACCATTAGTCTTCATACAAGTAACTTCAATCAAATTAGAATTCTTGTGCTTGTGTTTTGTGTACTCTAAATGTCACCTATCAAAAAAATATGACAAATGATGTGATTTTTTCCAGCCCTGCTTTAAATAATCTTTTAGTTTTTAACTGGGTAAAGCAATAGTCATTATTTTTGCTATTTACAATGCCCTGACAACCCTTTACAAATGAGCCAAGCGGTAAGAGAATGTGAGAGATGGATGAGCATAATTTGCTAAACAAAAAAAAAAAAACCTAAATTTAAAAATTGCTGTTGGTCAAGTGTTGGATTTGTGGTTTTTCCAAAAATTTTATTTACAAAAAAATTGCTTTTTTTTAATGTTTTTTTTTTTTAGTTTTTCTTGTCCATCTCCACTTACAAATGAGTGTTCTTTTTGTTGGTAATCATACTAAATGTAGAAAGTTTTATCGTTTGTTAGTTGTAATTGAATCAGCAATTCTCTTTTGACTGTTTTATTTATTAGTGACAAAACTATCACCAGCAGCAACCATAATAATAATTGTTTTACAAAAAAAAAATATATTCAAAAAAAGCTAAAAATGCACACAAAAAAAGTTAATATTGCAAAAATGATGACAAAAGTTGTTCTCCTTTGGGCTTAATTATGATTTCGATGATGCCAACACGATTTTGTATTCGTTTTCTTCTTCTTTCAATTTAAAACTTTTAGTGGCCATAGAACGTTTAGCAGATAAAACATTTAGAAAAAAGGAATTAAAGGTGTTTATCAAATTATAGAAAATTTGCAAGTGGCAAGTGGAGCAGGACAATTGTGCCCAAAACAACTCAAGTGATGCACTTAAATGAAAAAAAAGAAAAGAAAGGGAAACAAAAATGTTGAACATTAATCAAAATGGAAATTACAAGAAGAATCAAACAAAACAAAAAAAAAAATTGTCATCAAGATTTAATTATGGAAATACAGAACACCGAAAATTATTATGTGAAATGGTTAAAACAAAAAAGAAAATCACGCGTGAATGTTGGGACCATTGCCGTTAATTCTTTTTTATTTTGTGTTGCTACTGAAAAAATGTTTAATTATAGGAAGCGAATGAAAGCTAAATAGTTATTAGGCCATCTCTATATCGACCCAAAGATCATTTTTACAGCCCATGCGTTGATTGTTAAAGATCTAGACCTCGAATAAAGCCAGTTATCTTGCTTAAGCGGGTTTCACATTATAATACAGAGTATTAACATTTTCATTAGATCGAGTGAGACCGAAATCAGATTCAAATCAAATAGACTGTAAAAAAATCTAAAGGAAAATATTTTCTGTTTTCATACCATCACACTTCAAATAAAATACAATACGCAGCAAATAATTTCATAGCTGATTTCTAGTTTTTTCTTAGGTTGCTTGTATAAAAGCAACCCTGATAAAATAATAAAAGCCATAATACTGCCAAAAGTACTTAAGTATTTCACCACACTCACCGCATTTGCTTAACATTTTGTTTTCACACTATTGGATTTTTATTTAATACACGAATTTTTGACATGTATTAATACTAAATACAATATTCTGAAACCCGCTTTAGTAAGAGCTTTCCTACCTTTCCGGGAGTCAACAAAAAGGTTACCAGAAGTCTTGTCATATGAGACCTTAAGGCCAGATAGTCAAAATACATGTTCTGAGGTTTCATCATATAAACCTCTACAATCTAAGATCAGAATCCCTTTAGTAGTCTGGGGTCACTCTTATTGAGTGACACTATCTTCTGGGATGTACTTCGCGATTTCTAATATTTTGAGAATTGTAATTAAACCCACTAATATATTCCGGAGAGATGCCAAGTAGAATTCTGGTCCTATCAACGTACGACGGACCCTTTCGTGGCCCTGGCAGTACACACGCTCGTTGCCAATATGACACTTATGTCCAGGCATTTGTTATGAATTACAAGTTCGTTCAGAGATGACAGACAATCCATTACAAAAACTGATCTTAGCTCAGGTGCACTCAGGTACATTAACCCACAACCTATTTAAAGCCGTAATAGAAAACAATTGTCACTGGCCAACTAACTGATATTTGTTTGTCAAAAAAAAAAAAAGAAAAAAATATTGTCAAAACTAAAATTTTTTTTTTTATATTTTACTTTTTATTTCAAACAAAGACTCATTAAAAATTACACACTCACACATAGACACTTCCAAAGCAAGAAGTTTGAAAATGAGCAGGATTTTATATGACAGCAAACCAATATAAATTTTATACTTTTCTGTCGTCCTTTTTTGAGGATTTTTTTTCTTGTAAAGCTTCTCTTTTACTTTTCTTGAGCAAACCAAAAGAAAAAGCAATTTTCTAAACATTAGAAATAAAATGTGTAACAAAAAATTTTCCAACAACAAGAATGAAAATAAGAAAAAAATTTTGCAATCTAAGCTGCTAAGAAAGAAGCACAACAACAATTCAAAACCACTCTTTCTATTTAATTATATTCCTTAAAATAAACCGCAGAAACCAAAAACTTGCAACAATAAAAAAAATGGAAACTAAACACAATGAAGTTATAGAAAAGCAATAGAATTAGTAGTAGCAGTAGTGGTCGTAGTGCAAATGCTGGTGGCAGTCAGCAGTGAGTAGTAGGAGTAGCAATAGCAGTAGCCGCTGCAGTAGTAGCAGTGGTAGCATTTTTAATAGCAACAGTGGTAAAATTCTAAAAAAAAATATATCTCTGGACCAAGAAAACAAATAAAACAAAAATTAAAAAAAAAATATTTGCTAGAACCCATAAAAACAACTAATGAAGGCATATTTTGTACATAAACAGAGTGTCCTAAAATTGTTTACTTGTTTGAATAAAATTATTCTCAAAATTAAATGAATTAATGAAAAAAATGTTTTTAATGTACAAGTAAAATTATTTCATTAATTAACAGAATTTATTTTGATCTTAGAATTAAATTTTCTATAAACTCCTATAATTTTTTTCCAATTTGCGGTGCGTGCGTAAAGTAAATTTGTTCCTTTCATTCATTCATTAAGTTTAATGAATTATATGTATGTTATTTCATTATTTAAGCTGTTATAATTGATTTATTTTAAATGAGTCATTATTTCTAGTTAGATGGTGTCCTTATTTTTCTAAAATTACCGTCAACTAGACTTGGGCTCCGTAGTTCATTTTAATGACCGCTCTTCTCAGTTCAAAAATTAAAAAGGAATAATTCGTTCATTTAGTTCATTAGATCTTTTGTATCTTTATCACTTATACTTTTGATTGTCATTGAACGTTCTTTATTATGTAAAATAACAAATAACAACAAAACAAAATTGGAAACATTTTTAAATTTAATTTTCGATTTCTTTTTTATTAATGCTATTCAAAAGTACTTTAGTCACTATGGCTAAAAAAAAATTAAGGTTTAATTTTAAAATCTTAAAATTAAGCTTTTAAGCATGTTATGCACAGTTCCTTTTCTTCAGTTTATTTGTTTTAAATACCATTTTTGTAAAAGAAAATAATTTGCAACTTTCGTTCCTTCGTCCTTGTTTTCGTTTAAGTTTAGTTCCTTCGCTCATTTATAGGTCGATCATTTAAAATGATCAGCAAGCAAATGAACTATAGGAATTCAAAACACGGAATAGTTCGTTCAGTTCAAATAAGTGAAAAGCATAATATGAATAGTTCGTTTGTGTACTACCCAAGACTACCACTAACTAATTACTTTTTTAAGTGGACTTATACCACTTTCAAATATAACAGTTCATATGAATATAATGTATTTATTTACATTAATTTAAACATTTTGTCAAAATTAATGAAAACTTTCTGTCCAAACAAATTGGACATTATTATTATTGAATTATTGAACTATTATTGAATTATTGAACTATTATTGAATTATTTGAACACCTATTGAATTATTACTGTAACGGGAAATTTTGTTTTAAAAAGTTCCCACCTTTTTTATTGTTATTAACACAAAAATACAAGTGTGACATTGTCTAAAGCTAAAATTAAAAAACACAAAATTACTGTACCATTCGATTTCTAAGCATACGGAAATAAAGACTGTATAAACTTGTTGAATTTGAACTTAAATTTTTAATTTAGTAATTCATAGTACCTTCAACAAGTGATTTTTAATATTTTTAAAAAATATTCACTTTCATTAATTTAATGAATTAATTTCATTACATTTAATGTATAAATTTCATTAAAATAATGAAAATATTTCAACTAAAAATTTCAATAATTTTCATATAGAGTCAATTAAATTATTCATTAGTTGTAGGAAATAGTTTTCATATATTTTAAGAAATTTTTCATTAACATAATTTTAATGAAAATTATTTCATTAATCTAAGCAAACAGTTTAATGAGAGCAAAACTATATATTTTAATTAGTAACTTGATCAAGTTAGTTTACGAAGAGCTTACGGTTTTATGCAGAGTTTTTAACTTTAGAAAATTCATTACAGAATGTACTTTCCTTTTCCCCTTTTCATGTCTTTTTGTCGCTCTCGCTATTTTGTCTTTATCACCACCCAGATTGTCTAAATTATTTGTTTTAACTCTTAAA
The DNA here is from genome assembly GCA_947397855.1 of Thelaira solivaga. Classification (NCBI taxonomy): domain Eukaryota; kingdom Metazoa; phylum Arthropoda; class Insecta; order Diptera; family Tachinidae; genus Thelaira; species Thelaira solivaga. The sequence continues at coordinate 46,334,740 of OX377612.1, forward strand.
GACTTGTTAAGCAGCCCGTTACATTGGGCATTTTACTCTGTCAGCTCTACTTTTCCTAAAAACTCACTTCTTTAAGAAAAAAATTAAAAACTCTTGCCTGAGACTACTTTATAAAGCTTAAAAATAAATTTGTTATAGAAAAAATAGCATTTTAATTTGGAATACCCTTTAAAAAAGAAACTATAATTTTCTTATACACCATACGAATTTGCTTGGTCTTTGCTAGATAAATGTTTAAGCAGGGAGAAAAAATAGGTGAACACATCAACACTCAAGTACAACAATATTAACGTCAGAACTTTAACTACGCTACTAACTAAGAGCCAAGCAACCAGGCAACGAACCAACCAACCAAACCAACCAACATCATTATCGTCATCATCACCAGCAGAAGCAGCAGAATCACGTACAACCAACACCATCCATCATGCATTTCTATGAATGCTGCTTATTGTCTTCTGCCATTTTCACTGACCAAACTAACAAAAGATTTTTTATGAAACAATACAAAATGATACGAGGGCAAACTTGAAAGTAATGAGAAATAAAAGAATAAATGAAATTTACACAAAATTTAAATGATAAAAATTCTTTAAACAAAAAGTGCGATTGTTATGAGTCGGCCATGGGTTATATACTTGCTTGTTGCAAAATCTACTACGTAATTAGGTTCTATGTTTCTTATGGACTGTTCAAATCATAGAGGACCCAAGTGAGTCCACTTTCAGGGCGCCCTGTGCAATCTAACTTATGGACTGTCAAATCAATTTCCTTTCATTTTTAATGCCAACGAACCGGCAATTAATCTTCAAATATGCTGATGTTTTTTTAAAACCAAACAGAAAATGTGGGTTCTAAGTGGACGTTAAAGTAAAATTTATGAAAAAAAATTATATGAAAAATTTCGATAACGTTGAATTTAAAGTCTGCCTTAATTTTTTTTGAATAAGGGGGTTAGTGTTTAAAGAAATTATCTTCTAATGTCAGCTACATATAAGATTACACTGAAAAAAAAAAACTGGGTTATAAATCCACTGAAAAGTTTTCATTAAAATTAATTCATAGGTTCCTTAGAATATTTCGTAAATTATGTGAATTAATGAAATATTTGTAATGAATATTAATTCATATTTCATTAAATTTATGAAATTGTTTCATTAGCCCAATGAAAAATAATGAATTTTTGAATCAATAAAAAAATTCATAAAATATAAAAACAAAAATTCTTTCAGTGTCACAAGCTCTCTCTTACTAATTTTTTTTATGAAAATTTCCCCACTAATTTCTCGTTCCGGGTTCTATCATGGATATCCTTGCTTAAGCAAATCAACGAAGTATATAGATAAAGTTGTTTATAAAAATAAATAATCACTTTAAAGAGTAGTTGCTTTAAGCTGGCTTCATAAATCCATCTGTATTGAGTTTGTTGAAAAAAAAACCCAACAATTAGAGTATCAGCATAAGAACCGCAATTTCTTCGTCTTCGTCTGCTTTTGCTTTTTGCTTCTTCTTCTTCTTTTTTATTAATTTTTGCCAAAAACAAAGAAATTGCCAAATCTGTTATGTATTGTTTTAAACAAGTTGCAGAAAATTGGTTTAAATGTGCGGTTTTTATTTTCTATTTTCTGTTTTTTGGTATTTTCTAAAACTTCTAAAAGAAAACCTAGAAAAAAATAAAAACGATTAGTAAAATTAAACACTTAAAAGTCTAGATGAATATTTATGCAGTTTTAAAACAAACTAGATAAAGAAATTTTTAATAAAAATAAAAACAAATTTTTTTTCGAAGGTTTTATGAGGAAAAGACTTGTGCTAAGAATATATCACCAGACTACCTCTTGAGGTAAAGCTATTTTTGTATGAAAGTTGTATGAAGTGTTTGACATTTTAGAAGAAAATCACTTGATACTTTTGATAAACTTGAGGGCATGTCACTTAACTACTACAAAATCTTTAGCTTAAAGATAATTTAAAATGCCGTTCGCTATATAAGAAATGCTTATAACTTTTCTTAAGGGGAAAAAGAACTGTGTTAAGAATATATCACCAGACTAGCTCTTTATGTTATATAGAATATCTGACATTATATGAAGTTATTAACACTTTAACATCTTAATATTTTTATATATTTTATACTCTTGGTACATTTAAGATAATTAAAGCAGCTGCTTATAAATAAATCTTCTTAATGAACAAAAGACTTGCGCTAAGATCATATCACCAATCTAGCTGCTTAGGTATGATCACTAGTTTAGCTACTTTTTGTGAAAGTTGTATGAAGTGCTTGATAGTTTAAAAGAAAATTAATTGATACTTTTGATACACTTAGTGACATGTCACTGAACTACTTCAAAAGCGTTAATTTGAAAGAAAGTCTTGGTTTCACTGTCTTAAACTAAAAATCCTCCTACTCTCCTTTCATTTTAAACAAAAAATCATTAGCTTTAGTGCAGATTTTTGTTATTTAAGAAATGAAACTGCTCGATTATGAATAAAACTTTCTTTTTTCCTTTTCCCCTTTTTTCTTTTCTCTACTGAGTGATTTGACTGATTAATTTGCCATCCTCGCCCAATGTGTTGAACGAATGAAAGAAGATTTTTAGAAATTCGATTATTAAGGGGGTAAAAAACAGTTAAAATTGGACTTATTCTATCTCCAAAACTAATAAATAATGATAGAGCTCAAATTCAAGCTACAACATATTCTAATTAAAATATAAGAGGATAAATGTTTGGTACTTTTTTTGATATTCGTGTGATAAAAAGGGTAAAACATTAATGTTGATACATTTTTTAACCCCATTTATCTTTCAAAGTAACACTAACATCAGCAAAAATCACGTTGTATTTTTCTCTTCTTAAAAACGACTCACACTTTTTAAACAAATGGAACATTTTAATATTAATTTGTACCATCCAATAAAAATAAATCTAAAAAATTTGTTCGTGGGAGAAAAAAGTACCAAAAGGGAGAAATGCAATTTGTAGCTTAAGAACGAATTGATTTTTTTGTTACTTTTTGATTTATTAGAACTATAAGATTGAGGTCTTCACTAAAATACGAAATTATGAAATTAACAATGTTATACTTCGCTAACGTAGTAGCGAATTCAATGTTTGTTAAGCATAAAAGATTTATTTTTTTTTAAATAAAAAACAAAATTTCTGAGTTGGGGAATTTTTTTCCAAAAACAAAATTTTAACTAGAAAAAATTCGTAAGGAATATTTATAGCTGCAAAGGATAAATCGCTTAAGTCGACTTTAGTAAAAATGTAGTTGTTTTCTTAATGACCTCAATAGCTTTTTTATTAAGCTTCAGATATCTGGTGACGATATGTACCACAATTAACGGGGTAGTAAAGAAAGCAATCCCGTTTGCTGGAATTGAAAGAAAAATTTTAGAGCTTTTAAAGTTCCAGTCTTCTAAAATACGATTAATAAGATTTAATAAGGTATTTCCATATGGCCACAATTAAAATAAGATGCTAAAATTTGGGTCTTTAAGTGAAAGAGCTTGTTTTTTTTAACTTGTTTGAAAATAAACGAAATTTTTTGTGTTGGCAACTTTATACACCCTTGTCTAATTAGTCTTTAATTAAATTTCTTTATGTCTTTTTACTTTGATCAGGGCAAGGATTTTCATGCAAATACATACATGTTTTTACTCAGTAACTTAAAATCGATTCTGATCAAGAACTTTTCTGAATTCGAGAAATTATTAAAAAAAATTACATCATATTGTTTATAAATATTTTGTTAAAAATTCATATTTTTGTGCTTAATTTGTATTCATTTTTATATTTTTAATATTGAAAAGTATTCACCTACTCATAACCTGTAACAAAAATTACGAGTGTATGACATTTCATTTTCAGAGTTTACCGTTTGAATCGTTTACTCGATCTGAAAAGAAAGTAGTTTTCCGATTATTTATGTACCCGAATTTAAACTCAATTTCTTTGACGATTTGATTAACAGATTTCCCGGAATCATGAAAAATTTGTATTTTTATTTTTCCGCTTCGGTCAGACACTTTCCTCTACAAAAATTTTGTAACCACAACAAGTGAACTCTTAAAAAACTTGTATCAACTGAGACTGTTCTATTCACGTGGTACGAAAAATTGCAAGAATTTCTAGCATCTATAAAAGAAAACCTAAAAAAAGCAACGGTACTTCAAAAAAACTTGAAAAAAGGCTTTTAGAGAGAACAAGTGTAATTTACCGAATGAGAAAACAAAAGAAACTTAGAAAAATTTACACGCTTTTTTTCTTAAGCAACTTTTTAGGAAAACTATTAGTGGTGTCCTATTCAAGTATCGAGGACTGTACGAGTATGTTCTTAAAGTGCATATTTTGTAGTTTTAAGTGCATAAAATTCCTTGCTCTGCTTATGAAATATTTAAAACTGAACGCCGTGAATAAAATGGTTTCCCTCCTTATAAACTCTTTTGAGGACTAAAGATTAAAATGTTCTTTTCTAGAAGTTTCTGTGTGAAGCATAAATTCTGAATGAAATTAAAAAATCTTTAAAATCTTGGAAAATGCTGTTTACACCTGCTACACGCGATTAACCATTTTGTTTTATTTTTTATTGATAAAACAAATTCGCCTGAAACGTTGATGATGGTTTATAGATGCTGTAGTGGTCATCGCATCATATTGTCTTTTGTCTAACTGACATCAAATGGCGTTATTCTTGTTATTAATTTTGCAATAGTTTTCTAATAACAACATTTATCTATAAAAAAGATTTTGCATCCGTTTTTAAATGAACACATTTTGGGCAAAAAAAAAAACAAAAACATAAAAATGGAATGTTGTCGTTGTTGTTTTGTAATCAAAAGAGCTCAAACCGTTAGAAATCATGTATTTAAACAGCGGGCACCCATTTACCTTTAACTGTCCAAGTGTTCAACCATCCAACCATTCATCATTCTATTCGCAATCACTCATTCATTCACATGTACGTTCATTTCATTTCATACGTTCGTTCGTTCATTTATTGATACAGTTTCAGTTTTGCTCATTTTTAGCTGTTGCCATCGTCATCAGCATCAGCATCATCGTCATCACCGTCATCATATTCCAACGATGTTTTCGTTTAGCGCTTCAAAATTGATTTTAAAATCATTTTGATTTATGCAAGAGTACGAATGTTTGGATTTGTTTGTTCATTTTTTCATTCTTTCATTTATGATAGAGGTGGCATGATGCCATACTCGTTTCGTTTGTTTTGTTGTTTGTTATTAAATCACTGGAGTATCATACATTGCACACTTACATACTTACCTACTACTACTAGTATTTATTGGTCCCATCCCAATTTTACTAACCTACAGCTGTTCGCTCATCAACAATAATAATATTGCCATTGCTGCTCCATCAAATGATTTTAAAAATGACACAAATATTCAAACGCTCGCTCTAACTTACTAACCAAATAACACTAATACCAAACGATAACAAAAAACAAAAGAAGCAGTGAAAACAACAACAGCATAAGCACTGTAATACCAGTAACTAGATTGAGAGATGAAAGAAAAAATATCAATTGCTCTGCTCATCGATTTGTAATCAGCATCAGACGCTACATTATGCGCGTTTTATGTTAAAATGACGCAGTCAAATGAAAAGTAATCCGAGTGTACGACTTTATGGTAAAATACTAAGGGGCAACAGCAAAAAAATATGCACTTCAAGTTAAAGAATGAAATCATATTGTAGGTATTTAGAGTTTTGTTTTGCCCAGGGTCAAATCGTCGCATTCGATATCGCATAAAAACTAATGAAAATTTTGTTGTTTTGTAAGAAATAATTTTAAAACTTCATATGGAATTTCACGATTTGGTCTTTGGATAGAGTTAAGAGTTCAGTATTGAGTGCATGAGTACGTTTTATGCTGGGATGTGACTCTAAGCGTTGATCTCTACGTGTAAACAGAATTAAATTTTATAAATGAAGCTAAAGCGCTCCATACAAGAGAGCAATCAAGTGCTTGAGCTACAGGTTGGAACCACCATCAAATTCTTAAGGGCAAATTCTTATTTTCTAAGTCTTCAAAATATGCTGCAGTTCGTAGCCCAATTTATGAATTTTTCCCATTTTTGTTAAAATTTACGAGGCTGTCTGTTTTTAATAGCTCCTAAATGACGCTGTTTGCTTAAAATTTGGTAGTACGAGTAGATGCGATTTGAAGCCAGCAGTGTTGCGTTACTACTAACAGATGTCGTATATGAGCTACTTCTAAAACTAAGACTTAAGATCTTGCAAATTAAAAAATGAATTTAATTATATGAGCGATTATAATAGAAAGTGGTATAAGTCCACTTAAACTAGAATTACCGCTGACTAATTTCTTTAAAGAAGTGGACCTATATTGTAAAATTTTCATTTTGGTGTTTCGTAATTTCAGATAATAGCATTCGACAGCGAGTCTTTGATTCATTCATAGCAAACTAGCTGTCGTATCTTTTGAATTTGAAGAAAAAGATTTGTTATTTTTACCTAAAACATTTGTGTATAAATCTATTACAATTTGAACAAAATTACGATTCGATAGATTTCGTATGCGCTGAGTGGCTAACTCGTCACGTATCGAAATATAATTCGATATGATATCTAGTCTATTCACTATCAAATGAGATGAGTTTGATCAATGAAACCTTCGTTTCGTTGATCACAACTTCCTCTATTCGGCTTGAACCATTTTCAACTTGGTGCTTTCAGCACTGTTTTTAATTTTATTTTTTAGTTTTGGTTTTCTTCGTCAGTTCAACTAAATTTGTGCGTGAGTTTCAGATTCGTGTTTGTTTAACTTTTTCTGCCAGTTTCCCTATTGCGATGCGTATCGAAAGACCAGTCACTCATTTTCGACTGATAAGTTTCAAAAAAAGGGTCTAAACAATTTTTAATTTCATGTTGGGAAAGAAATGTTCTTGTAGGCGATCGCTGTACGTATATGACAATTTTTTTCACAATGAAGTAGCATCACTTTATTAGGAATAAATTGAAAAGTTGAGCATCAATTTCAATAAAATATGGCTCGTTTAATTTGAAACCCATGAGGCTATATGATTATGAAAAAATCTTGAGCAGTTTCTTATTTCTTTTTTTTACATAATTTTTTTTTAAATTAAAAACTTTAAAATTTTTGTTCTGATATCTGTGAAATTAGTGAGCCAATTTATTTTGTTTTATAATCAAATATAACAACGAGATTTGAAATAAGTCTAATATACGTGATGTCACCACTTGAATTTAGGAAATAACGGCCCATACACCATCAAGTAGAGCAAAAGTACAGCACACTTTGACGCGTTTGTATAGTTTGATATTTGCTTTAATTCTTCACTTTTCTGGACTTTAGCAATTAGGTTAGTTTAGGTTGCACAGGGCGCTATAATAAGAAAAACAGAAGGGAGCTCACTTTAGCATTTAACTTTAATTGCCATTGAGTGTGCAGGTGACGCATCAGCCAAAGCTGATTGAGGGGCCTAAGAAATTCTAAATTTCCTTGTTACTTACTCTCTTACTTCTTAGCAATTAATTTTATTATTTCATTTAAGTTTCAATTCTTTTTAATTTCTATAAAATGAAAACCGAAAATAACAGCCAACAGTCATAACCACCGCCGTCATAGTTTGGGTTGGGTTTCGTTGATACGCTGACTTTAACTGGATTTTCCATAAACTAAATTGAAAAGTTGTTGTCATTTATAAATTAAAAAAAAAAAAACCAATGGCAACAGAAAAACGAAAACGTTTGTAATATTGCCACACACACACACACACAAACATCAGCTCTTATAAATGGGAATGCAGCGCTTGCAACACAGCCAAAAACAAACTTTCATCCATTTAATGCAAAATATTTTTATCATGTTTTTCTGCTCATTTTTTTGTATTAATTTTTTATGATTATGAAAAATCGAAAAAATCAGGTGTAGCAGCATCACACGTTTGAGATTTTTTATAAAGAAAATTCCCAATAAGAACGTAGTTTCTAATAGAAACAAACTCTGTTTAAATTATTTCATTAAAATTATAAATTCTTTTCAACTTTTAAGGGAGCAGAATTCCACTTTTCCCTTTTTTGTTACTCCCCTGAGCCTGCCAAGGATTTCTGTAAGTTTGTTTTTATGGCAAAACATAACGAGAAAAATATTTTTAAGAAACAAAAATGTAAACGAACAAATAATAAGCTGCCACCGAAAAGTAAAAGTTACATTTTAGTAGCTAAACTTTCTTTCTGCATGCATGCCTAGATGAACTTAAGATTGATTTAAAGTTTCACTTTTTTAAAGCTTTTCAAATACTTTTTGCCCTTAAATTGTATTACATTACATAAAATTTGAAATGAAATTCCCTCAAATACTTTTTTAAAGTTCTCAAAATGCTCTTAAATATTAAAGCCTTTAGCTAATGTTTTGCTGCTTCTTAATTGAATTCATTTCAAAACTACACCACTGAGCTGCTATTTCTGCCATGCCTTGCTTGCGCTCCTTCTTCATTAAACAAATTATTTTTATTTTTAATATAAAAACTTCCATCCTGACCAAGTGATGTTTTCTAATCAAAATTCATATTTAGTTTTTAATTTTTGTCATTTTTAAGGTTTTTATTATGGCCTGTCAGTCATCCATTTTTGCCAGCCAGTCATTTAAATAGTCAGCAGGTGTCAGCAAGCACTTAATCCCTACCACAGCATTAGACTAAGCTTTAGTTGCAACAACATAAGTTACCATCATTTAGTCATTCTTTCACTCATTCCATCAATCATTCATTTACTCCTCTTTATTTATTCGTTGTTTCATACTTTTCTTTATTATTGGTTCTCTGCAGCGATGTACATGAATGGGATATTAGTTGTGACCCATTGGCTTTTGTCATGCTTTTTATAATGATTTGAGAGGGATAAAAATTTTGTGAACTCTCTTCTTTTGTAATAAAAATTGATTCAATTTAATAGTTTTTGTTTTTATTGTTAACAAGCAGATAAGGGCCGTTAAAATGAATTATATAGAAATTGTTAACGGCTGCCTAAATAGTACGCGTTATATCTGGTGGCATGCTTTTCGAATATCAGAAAGATGTAAAGATGTTTCTGAGCGTATCATATTTTTGTGTGTCTTACTTAACTCCTTTCCGACTGATTTATATTACATTCGTCAGATCTTGTGTTACCTCTTTAGCTTTTACTCTGTCTCGACTTTAATGGCTTTTGCAGCTGTTTTTAAATTCTATTTTAGTTCTTCGGTCCTTATTGCATACAGCCCTCAATGTATCCATTGCCTAATATAAGTTAGATTTTATGTATATCTAGCTTTTGATGACTTAGACCGCCGGCCCTAAATGTCTTCAATGTGTGCTCGCTATACTTGATCTTTTCTTATTTTTTTGTTAACAACATAGATCCGACAAGCTTTTCTACTTGTCTGCAGAAAATACTCAGAGTCAGCACAAAAAACGAGCATGCGAATCCCAGATGCGCACTAGTCCATAGACCCATAGGTCACCCTCTTAACTACCACATTGCTTATATTCGTTAGGTCTCACTGGGGTTGAACAGATCAGCCTTTATTATCTCTCTTTCTCTCACTGACTCTCTCGCGCCTTTAATTATTTATCCGGTTTTTAGTTATCCTTCATTCTCATCACACAAGCCCTTTTAATTCTTCCGTTCTTTATGTATACAGTCTTCAACGTATTCGATCTTAACTTTCATATACTCGTACCTTATATTTGTCCGATCTTATGTTTATCTAGGTTTTACTATCCGCTTCAACGAATTAGACCTTCAGTCCTCAATGTGTCTTGATTGTATCCAATCTTATCTTCGTTAGATCTTATGCTCGCTTAAGTTGCCTTCAGTCTTTCTCGGCTGCAGGCTAATAATTATTGACCATCTTCATCACACAGTCTTTCACAATTTTTAAGTCCTCCATGTATCCAATTTTTACTGTGACATCTATATAATAAAATTTTTGACACATACCATCCTTATACTCCAAGAGAGAGCTCTTACGCCTATTTTTACTCCTAATTTTCAAACATAAAAATGTGTGCCCGTTCTTATTTTAAGCCAGAAATTATTTTCTGATGCTAGCAAACGCATGAGTTACGAGTACTTTATAAAGTCGTGAATGGCTGTATTTATTTGAATGGATTTTTAAATGACTAAAATTCTTTTTGAAACCGGATTTCTCCAAAAATTGCTATATACGCTGACTGATATAGTCGAGATCGGGTAAAAATATCTAGTAAATTATACTCGTTAAGTCTTTTGTATATCTAGCCTTAACTTTTGGCTTCAATTATCCTCATGGCGGAGTCAGTCCTCAATGTTTTTCATAATAACTACCTCGTAACTTTAGTCTTTATTCCTGGTCTGCTACGAATGTTATTCTCTTCAGCAAGGGATAAGTGGTGTCCAATACTCGCGTTCAAATCATATTCATAAAAAAATGTAATATTAATTGGATTAGTAAGCAAAGTTGCCATATTAAAATCTCTGATGACGCTATCATCTACTGTTCTATTGTAGGTTAGAGTTAATTTGACTCTTCTATTGCTGAGTAGAAATAAATCTTAACAATTGACCACAGTTAGCTGCTATCAACGGTATTTGTGAGTGTATTCACAGTAGACTTGGGCATTGTCGTTCGTATCATCGAGTCGTTCAGATTTTGTAATGCCTTCAAAAAACTAGGTAATTTTTACGTTCCTAATTTGTTTACCTTTCATACACTGTGCGATGACTTATGTAACTAAAATTGATTAGTGATTTCAAACAAATGTGATATGAAATTGACGGTGGCCCAGAATCATTCTGCGCACTGTCTTGGAACTCTATAAGCTTAGTTTTAAGGAGTTGCTTAAAAGAGATTCGCAGCAATACTGACTGCAAAAAAACGGTATCAGAGTAGCAAAAACATTCATGATATTTCGATCTCGGAAGGGAAGAAAGGAACTATGGACATTGCAGAGTATTGAAACACTTGGCGAATATGAGGATCAGTCCAAATGATCTCTGCAGGTTATGTAACGAAGATAAAGAGACAGCAGAACACATATTGTGTCACTGTAATGATCTAATTTGGACCCGTTTGCGCTACTTAGGGCAATATTACCTACAATCTCAAAGAAGGATTTGTAACTTGAGAGTATTGTCACAATAGGTCTATTTTGGCCGCAGGGACCAGGTGACTTGTTCCTGCTTTTCATTCCAATTCTAACTAGCAATCATTGAAGTGATAATTTTGCTACATTTTAATTCAGTTTTGCACCCGAAGCACTAAATCTCACTGAACGATGGAAAAAAATAATCGTTCAATTTACTAAATCGTTAGTTTAAACTAGATCGTACATGACCGCTCAAAAGCCTAACTCACAGTAGGGTCGTTCGTATTTTGAACTCAAAAAATGTTTCAAGCAAAAATCATTGGCAAGGACAATTTAATACGAATATGCTGCTGTACAAGGGCAAGTGTTTATGAATAATTTTACCTACTCAAAACGGTATATTATGCAAGAGTAGAAATGAAAGTTTGAGTGTATGTGCTCTTTTTCTCTCTGTGTTTATTGGTTTTGTTTGTTATCAATTATTGCCAGTATTGCAAATTCTAATCGTAGTAGCATTTAGTTGATTATTATTTTGGCATTGTTTACGTAAAGGGTACTACAATTAAAAATACAAAAGCGAAAGTTACCAGCAGTTGACAGCACAGAATCGCTTAGACATATGAAATGCAACAAAAAGCTCTACTTGGCTTGTACGGCTTGTTGTTAAATTAGTCAGTGAATACCTTAAAAAAAGTGTCAAACATTTTTGAACAACTAATTCAGACTTAATAACAGCTGAGATAAATGTTAATCCCAAATTAATAAAAAACTTTTCTTTCTGCTTAATTATAGTTTATTACGCCAATTATCTATAAGAAATTTTATTTAAGAAACTTGTACTAAACAGAAACGTTTTTTTATGAATTTGGCAATAAGAAGACTTTACACTTAATTATTTCAAAATTCTTTTAAATTTCAGCTGCAAATGTTGCACGATTTATCTCTATATCTTGTGCTATTGTTTTGAGCGTTCAATAATATGTAGGGTATCGAAACAGATTGCTTTATAACTCCCTCTAGGTTATTAATGACTGACGATATTCGATCCTTATTGGTGATTACTCACACATACGAGTTAGAGCATTGCAAGTGTTTAAGTGTGGAACTGTGTGCTAAGATTTGTTGGTATTTTAAATTTTTATGCCCTTCATAAAAAGTGAAAAGGCAATATATAAAATAGTCATTACGTGTGTAATTTATAAAACATACATATGCCACCCTATAAAGTATATACAAATACTCTCGATTTTTACAAATAGCCGAGTCGAATAAGCGATATCCGTCTGTCCATCCGTCTATCCATTTGGATGTTGAAATAAATTTTCTGAAGTCTCTAGAAAACCTACAGAAAAGTTTAGCAAAGCACTTGGTTGGAAGTTTGTTATTTAAATTCAGCCCAATCGGTATATCAATGACTGAGCTATGAGCTCTGAAGTGCTATTGCCTCAATTTTTTTCCTCATTTAGTATTGAATACAAAATGGGCAAAAAACGTGGTGCACAGTTTTACCAGAATAACTTCTATGCAAAAAATCAAAATAATCGGTCAACAATCGGGCGAGAAAAATCAATAATATAACCGAAATTTTAGATTTTGATTAATTTCTACTAAGTAGTCGGTTTTGTACGAAAGTGAAAGAGAATTTTTTGATTTCTTCCGTTAATTTGAAATTAATTATGTTTGGTTAAAAAAAATGTTAAAAATTTTTTGTTATTATTTAAGAAAAATTTTGCAAAATCAAGATTAGGAATATTTGGCTACTACAGTTGCTAATTTTTTAGTACTGAAGTATCTAATAAAATTTCCATATTTTCACCTTCTACTCTGCCATTATTCATGTTGTTTTTTGTGTATCTTTTATTTAATTCTATTTAAATATTTCAACATGTTTTTTGTTTACAAAACAAATAATAATTTCAGCATGTGCTGAATTATTGCAAACAAAACAATGAAATTTTGTAACTAGATGGGCAGGTAGGAATTTATTTTCACATGCACATGAATTCATTAGCTATAAAATTAACAAAATCAGTGGTTGGATAGTGAGTAACATAAATTAAGTTATATAACCTTAACATTTTAATTTCACAAATTAGAATAAAATTTTTGTCGTTAGAGATTTTTGTAACGATAGTTTTCTGCAGCAGTTTGAAAAATTATGTCTTGAAAAATAAAACTACCATATGAAGTACATGCTGAGACTTAAACCCATTTATTTTACAAGGTTGCAGCGGAATACTTTCATTAATTTTTGAAATGATCCATTTTTCTTCTACCAATTTATCAACTTTGATTTCAGTTCAACATTTTATCCAAAATTTTCGCTTTTATATTTTACAAATATTTTTTTGTTAAAAAATGGAAAAAAGTAGCAACTCAATTAGACAAGCGGACAAAATATAAATTTAATCTAATTCAAGTTCGGACTTTACAGAGACATGAAACATATAAAAAATGTATGTTCGGAGTTAAATTTTTTTCACCTCAGCGCAAAATTTTTGTCTGCATAAAATTTTTGTCAATAAATTTTTTTTTCTATAATATAAAAAATTTTTGTCTATAAAACTTTTTTTGTCTAAAAAAATTGTTCGTTTTAAAAATTTTTATCCACACAAAATTTTCGTCTGCACAAAATTTATGTCTGTAAAAAAATTTTGTCTATACATTTTTTTTCAAATTTTTGTCCATAAAAATTTCTGATTTTCAAAATTTTTGTCTATACAAAATTTTTGTCTTTACGAAATTTTTGTCCGTACAAAATTTTTGTCTATACAATATTTTTGCCTGTACAAAATTTTTGTCTTTACAAAATTTTTGTCCGTACAAAATTCTTGTCTATACAATATTTTTGCCTGTAGAAAATTTTTGTCTTAACAAAATTTTTGTCTTTACAAAATTTTTGTTCGTACAAAATTTTTGTCCGTGCAAAATTGTTATCAACTTTTAATTTATTTTCATAAGAAAAAACATTATTTTTAAGGCTATTTTGAACACAAAAAAGAGGCTAGAAAGGAGTTAGTGACTAAATCATAATTGTAGAAGCTAAAAGTATCTTCAAAAAGGTTAAATTGGTTTTGACACGATTTTGGATGTAAGTTTTGTACTCGCAATTACAATTAAACATTTTCAATTGTCGTATTTAAATATTTGATTTTCACGAAAGAAATAATTTTCTCAGCGTATGTGTACTTTTATGCTTAAATGATTAAATTTTTTAATTGATTTTATTGTTTTTATTTTATTGTGTACATTTTAATCTGTAACTAATTTAATTCCACCAATTAATTTGCTGTTGTTGTATTGTTTTCTTTTCTAACATGATTTTAGTAAAACGTAATAAATAAATATAAAAACAAATAATAAAATGTTACATTTTGAATTTAAAATTACTAAGCCAACTACAAGCTCCTATAATGTAAACCGTTTAAAGCATCTAAAGCAGTGAAGCCAAATTCTTAATTTCTTAATACTGGCGTTTTGGGTTCTGTTACCACTACAAAATCATTATTTTTATTTGTCATTAATTGTTTACTTTGTGCTACCTCACAGTTAAAATAAATTTAGAATTTTGCTGTTTTGCTACTTCTAACTCAACTTTGTAATTACGCATGTTTTGGGCACCACTGCTTGCAGTCTGACTGTTCACGATCGTTGCCTGAACACATTTTAAATGCAAATAAGAGCATTCATTCATTAATATTGTAGTTATTTGCTTATTATACACACCCACACACACACATACATACAAGTTATTTATGTTAATTAAAATCAATAGTTAGTTGAGTTAGTTTTTACTTTTCGGCGGGTATTTAAATGTAAAATGTTTACTAAAAATTCTGTTGGCAAATTTTGTAAAATGCATAAAATTATGTAAATTGAGTTTTAAGGGACAAATCCACAGAAAAATACCTGCATAAAAAAAAGAAGTACAAAGAACTTACTGCCAAAAATACAATACACAAAAAACTCTACAATTTGCACTTTGACTAATGAAATTGAAAAATAATACTTGAATTAAATTAAGCAAATTGGATTTGTTTTTTTTTTTGTAACTTTAGTTACAAAAACTTTTGGCGTTACACAAATTTGCATTAGCAGCTGGGTTGGGGTTTGAAGGCAGTTTGCTATAATTTAAAATCAATTACCAGCATTTTAACACCAGATTAAGAGGGCATTAATTAATTTGTTCTATACAAAAAATTTTGTCTGTAAAAAATTGACCATACTAAATTTTTTTTATAAACAAATTTTCACTATTTAGCAGCCAGTTTTGTTGTCTCAAGAGTTAAGTGTTTGCATGGCAGTTGGATTTCATTTACAATCTATTACCAGTATTTGAGCACAAAATGCATCCATTTGTTTTGAAAAATTTTTTTGTTGGCATAAAATTGTTGTTTGTAAGAAGTTTTTGTCTTTAAAAAATTTTTGTTCGCACAAAAATTTTGTGTGAAAAAAATTGTTGTCTGTAAATGATTTTTGTTAGCACAAAACTTTTGTGTAAACAAAATTTTGTGTGAAAAAAATTTTTTTTAAGTAATTTTTGTCTGTAAAAAAATTTAGTTCCCGCAAAATTTTTTTCAATGGAAAATTTTTCTTATGTTCGAACAAATATCTTCGCCAGAATGATAAGAATAAGAGGCCCACTAATTTTGCCAAGTAAATTTGTTTTGAAGGTTGTGTTTAGTATTAGGTAAATGTTAAGGCTTTAGCTTTAACCATCTCCACAAGCAAAAATTTAATAGAAAATATCTTAATGTTTCCTTTTTTTTTTAAAGAAATTTTGTTTTTTTTTTCTTTTTGCCTTTCGAATCAAAGCCTGAAGACACTTAGCTGATTTTGAAACTTCATGGCAACACTGTCAGCGAATGGCCTATAATTAAGTTCAGTTGACTTTAAAATGCTCACCATCAATCTTTTCGTTGTAGTGCAGCTAAACAAAACAAATCAGTTAACCATTTTTATAGTGACAGGTAAAATATAAAAAAAAAATTCTTTTCCTTGTTTTGTTTTGCTTTGCTTTGGTCACGCATCTCTTCCCTACAAATTGTGTAGATTTAAACAAATTTGAACAATTAATCATACGCAACTTTCAACCAAATAAACCTAATAAGAGCAGCAACAACGACAACATGGGGTTAAAAGTTTTGTAACTAAAAATAAAACACAAAATTAAAAACTAAATGCAACTACGAGTAACGAACACATACATGGAATCAAAAAAAAAAAAAAAAAAAAGAAGGTATATTGCACGCTGTTGCACATACTTGTTGTGTTAAATCTACTGCCAAAGTTAAAACAACAACAACAATGATAGAAATAACAACAGCTACTGAAAATAAAATAATCAACAAATTAAATAACACCAAAATCCAAAAATTTAATTAACATTCAAATTCAATTTTATGCAATTTGTCAGTCAGTGTGTTAAAACACACACACACACACACGCAAACACAAAGTTTGCAAACACCACAGTTTGGTATACACACATGCTACTACACACACAGGCACACTCAGATTGAAATCCACCAAATAAAAATACGAGTAGTAGAAATTTAAACTGACACTTAAGTGCCAGTAATGGAAACAGTTAAAGTGAAAATAAAGTATAACAGGGCCTAACACAAGTCCATTTTAAAACTGCAGGGATTCTAATAACACTAAGGAAAAAAACTTTTGGTTAACTGCAAAAATCATTATTATTTCTAGTTCTATGAAGCAGGAAATTTAGATTCTTAATAGAACATTGAAACAATTTTAAATTGTTGTCTTTTGATGTAACTCTCATTTAGTTAAGCTGAGGCTTACAAAATAAGTTTCTCTTTATCTTTATTTATCTCATCTGGATTCTTAGGCTTAGAGTGAAACCAATTCATGAAATCCTCCACTAGGTTAGGTTAGGTTGCACGGGGCGCTCAATTAAGGGCTCACTTATGTCTTCTGATGTGGACAATTTGTGATACTTGTATATAAGCAAGTGAAGAAGGATAGCACTGGAGATAGGGGAGATGAGTCCTTCACTCAAGCCAATTGCTACTTCTAACGAAGCCACATGGCGTAGTCGACAGCGCAGTGAGAGCCTGCAGGAAGCGCTCTCCACAGTTAAGCTCCAATAGGGCTGAACATATGTATTCTACAGTTTCCTCCTCTTCCTCATCTTTACAACTTCTACAGTAGTCGTGTGATGGCAAACATATTCTCCTAGAATGGTTGCCACAATTGCAGTACCCTATTCCTACTTCCACCATATTTCTCAACTGAGCTCTTTGGAGTCCCAGCCTAGTCCAGCAGTACGATTCAGTAACTTTTATTACCAACATTCAAATCGAAAAACCAAGTGTAACGATATTTTATCGCATTCGGTGTTCAGTAACTTTCCGACAAAAATTGCCGGTACGATAGAAATCGTTATTTGCGATGATTATTTATGTGCTGTTAACTTCGTCGCAAACTTCGAATATTTTTGTCGGAAAGTTACTGAATACCGAATGCGATAAAATATCGTTATACTTATTTTTTCGATACGAATTTTACTAAAAAATGTTACTGAATCGCATGACAGATCATTCGTTTGTCTCTCCATCTGGACTGTAATCTTTGCAAAATTATACTTTCGATCTGTTGTTTGCAGATCAAGAGAGCGATGTCACAGGACGTGTCGGTGTTCTGCTCTGTCAGCCTCGACAGTTCTCTATAGTGGTCTCATGTCCACTCACTCATATGACAGTGATCATCGAATGTCCCACCCTCCCACGCGGCCTTCTCGGAACAGATCGAATGTTGAGTAGACACCCATTAAGAACCTAATTGCAATTCGACTGTCGGTATAAATGCGAATATTTCTGTTGCTTTCTTAATCGCCATCAATTCAGCTCGTAAAACGCTGCATTGGTTGGAGAGTCTGGTGCTGGACTCCACAATATAGACTCTACCAAAAAACTTCAGAGCTATTCTTAGAGTCATCGGGGCAGACATGCAGATCCTCTCTTCGAGGAGAAGTTCCCATTGAGATCACCTCCACTAACAAAAATTTTTTTTTTTTTTTTGGAAAGGACTACATGTACCGCGACCCAAACGATTTTTTATACAGAACCTGATGTTGCTTAGACCCACACTAATCACATACAAGACCTTAAATCTGGGTTAGTCATCCCTTATTGAGATCGGTGTGCCTGCAGTGGAAGTGCACTTCTTTTGTAAAAATAAAATTATAAATTACTTGCGACCACCTCAGGTCCAGTTTTTAATTCCTAAAGTTTTAAGTTTTTTTCTCCTCTACGGGAACCAATTTACAGCATTCGAAAGCGATCGAAATTTGGATCCTGACCTATCATTGTGTATTAAATTGAGGCCCTTTGAAAACTCGTAAAATGTCTTTACGATACAGATTCTGTGTGTGAATAAATTTGCCTGACATCAGGGTACGGGAAAGTTTTCAATGTGTATGTATGTGTCTGCGTGTGTTTATTTAAATGACTGCAGCCAGTAAAGTCAGTACATTTTATACAGTTTCTAAACTTTAAACAAC
Source organism: Thelaira solivaga (assembly GCA_947397855.1). Taxonomy (NCBI): domain Eukaryota; kingdom Metazoa; phylum Arthropoda; class Insecta; order Diptera; family Tachinidae; genus Thelaira; species Thelaira solivaga. Next base: position 46,353,391 of record OX377612.1, read on the forward strand.
AACGCAAACAACAAACAGCAAATAACAACGAAAATACAGTCGAATAACGGAAGTTAGTTTAGTGCTGGATATGGTTTTTATGTTTTGCTAATTTTTTTCCTCTTTTTTTCTGGTTAGATCTTTTATGCACTTCAAGAAATTTTTTTTTTTTTTTGATTTTTTTTAAGAAATTAAATATCCAAAATAAATAAAACCTTCTTCTCGAATGGTTGTAACTTCTTTCTTTAAATATGGAATATTTGAAAGCCCTTTTAGCTTTACTGCACTGAAAGAATTTTTAACTCTTTAAAATTGTTTCGTTATTCAATTAAAAATTAAAAAAATTATCTGAATTAATGAAATATTTTAAGTTTTTGAAAATACATCTTTAATTATAAAAACATTCATTAAAGTAATTAAATATTTTCATTCGTTTAAAAGGGTTTTCATTAATTTAATGAACAGTTTAATTATTTCAAGTTCAACGAAATTATTTATAAATTAATGGAAACAATAAAAAAATTAATAAAACTTATTTAAAATATAAAAAAAAATTATTTATCTAAAGAAACATTTTTCATTAATTTAATGAATGGTTTTATTTTTTTAATTTATTTTATTTTATAAATTTAAAGCAAGCTGTTCATTAAATTAATGAAAATAATAAAAAAAAGTAATCAAATTCATTTAGGAAAATCAAGGACGTTTCTTAAAGCTTACGAAAGTTTTCATTAAAAGACTTAATGAATGCATAAGTTTTTCATTAAATTAATGATACAATTTAAATGTTTATTTTAATTTAATGCATTTATTTTATGAAAATAATGTTCGGTTAAAAAGTCTTTTCTTGCAGTGTATTTATACCCAACAGCTATAATTTCTACTGCTTAAATCCAAAAAGCAAATATCACACACGCACACTCGCAATAGGTAGTTTCTTTTTTATTTTTTTTATTTGTTGGTTAAAAATAATGGAGAAACACAGTTGACCATCAAAATAAGTGACTAACTGATTTTATTTTACCATTTTGTTTATTTGCTTGTGCTGTTTTTTTCACACTCTTATAATTTCTGATTTAAATGGAATAAAACTCGCGCGTACATTGTTGCTATTAATGTTGCTACGGTTACGGCTGCTGCTGCTGCTTTTGCAATTGTTGCTAAAATTCTGAGAGAGACTTAAAATTGTTTTTTCATTATTCATTGTTTGAATTTATTTAGATTTTTATTGTGCCAAAAAAGGTTTTTTTTTTTTTTTTTTTTTTTAATATAAAAAGTTTTATTGTAGTTCAGGTGTTTCGTTATGCGGCTATTCCAATGTCTAATGGATCTACTCACACTACAAGGACTGGTGAACTTTTCACAGCTTTTCGTATTCACAAAACTAAAAAAATGAAAATAAAATTTGTAAATTGTGAATGTTGTGCATTTTAGGCGTTGCTGTGTGTGCAGTTGAATAACTTTTCAGTGCGAGTATATAACTTTTGCTTAAAATCACTTCATAGTTGCCAATTGTTCCGTAAATTTTTTCCTCATCAATTTCAGTTATCACCAAATAAAGGCCAATGAATTCGAGCATGTTTAGTTTTGTTTATGTAGGCCAGTTGTTTATCAAAAAAGAAAAAAAAACTTTACAGGTACACTAGACCTCTGTTTGCTTGATTCCGATCAAAGTTTTATTTTTTGATGCGATTTTAATAAGGAAAAAATCACATAAGTCATCTTTAGAGAAAATTGTCTTAATAAACTCAATATCGTTATTATTGTCGCTGAGTGATTATGGGGCGTTATGCTCTACAATTACCGAGATGGCAAAGAAAACTATGTTATTTGCTAAAATCGAAATAATTTTATAAAAAACATATTTAGAGTTGTTTTCTCCGTATTGCCCCAAATTTATAAAGCCAAAACTTTAAGCATATTTTTGCTAATCTCTTTTGTTTGTTAAAGTTAAAAGGGCTGACAACCTACAGGCATATGATTGTTCCTCAAAACATATATTGTTGTATGAAATAAGAGAAACCAACATTCGTCTCAAGCCATTTTCAAAAACATCTTGTGAACTCAATTTCTCTACTTTTCAAGAGGTTTACATGTTAACAAGATCTTCTTTACAAGCAAAGAAAAAATTTGATAGAATATGGCCATCCCAAACAAACATAGCTTGTTGTTCTCAAGAATATTATTCTTAATTTGAAGCATCTAAATGTTATTATTAGCACGATAAACATGTTTCTAGTTATTTTAACCTTAATATATTTACCATCATGTTTGTAGCAAACATGTTAGGACTACCATAATCATAATATGTTTAATTATATGAGAAAAGCATGCTTGAATTGTCTCTTCCGCAACCATATAAATGAAGTAAGTAAATATAAATAAAACAATAATTTAATCGTTCAAATTCAATTGCTTTTTTTTCTGCAGTGGCGAGTTAATTCTTTTTAACGAATATGGTTATAGTCAAATAAAATTGAAAAAAATTCAAAACAATAGAAAATATAACCGAACAAGTCAAAAAAATTAAAAAAATTTATTTATTTAAAAAAATTTATATAAAAATTATTCTAAAATGTTTATAAAACTTGTTTATGAAAAATTAAAAAAAAATATTTTTTTGAACCTGAGCGGGATTTAGACCTGCAATTAAGAAACATTTTTGATGAGTTTGATATAAAAATATTTGCGTTCTCTCAGATTATGGTTGCCTCACCAGTATTATTTCTTTGCGTGTAGGAGTGAACTAGTTTCTCGTTTTATTCCAATAATGTAAATAATCAATATACCAGCGACTGATTTGGTGTCGCCAAAACTAAAACTCGATATCTTGATTCAAACTGTATACCAATTTTTCGCCATATAATTTGCAATAACTTGAGAACTAGCTTCTGATTAAGCTTACAAAAATACGTTAAGCTCCGTAAACCTTTAAATTATATTACAATCAATTTTTAATCAGTGTTATAGCTTAGAATATATTCATAAAGCTTTCTTAAGAGACTAAATTTTTTCAAAAAAATTTCAAAAAATTTATTTTTTAAAAATTAATTTAAATATTAATATAAACAAAATCTTAAAGTTTTTCTTTAATGCTAATACCTGCATGTGTTTTAAACAAAATAAGCCATAATTCATAAAAATCCTTTTCGAAGTTAGAACCTGATGAAAGATTTCGATTAATTATGTATGTCTCCATTTGCTTATAATGTTACCACAAAAAAAATGCATTTTGTAGGCCTGTGTTATAATTTAAAATGGTATCTGCTGGTTTTGTACTGAAATCAAGGCAAAATTTTGAAGTCATTGGAAATCAGAAGTTAGAACTAGTCACCTAGTCACCTGGTCTTTCTAAATCTACAATTCATTAAGAATTCAAGAAGTTCCAGTCATGAATCCCTTGACAGTGTAAATTGTTGACCACTCAGGCCTAGTAAGTCATTTGTTCTCTTGTCTCCATTGAAGTTCTACACTGAGAGAATTTTGTTCCTATATCCTGTGAATTTTGTCATTGATCTAATAAAAAATTAATTATTTTGAAACAATAATACGCCAAATTAAAATAATGAAAAGTTTAATTTTTTAAATGAAATCTTTCATTAATTTAAATAAATATTCATTAAATTAATGAAACAAATTTACAAATTTAATGAAAATATTTCATACTTTCAACGAAATATTTATTTATTTCATAGAATAATGTCATTAATTAAATGAAAATATTTAATTGATTTAATGAAATCTTTCTTAATTTAATGAAATAATATCATTCATTTAATGAAATAGTTATTTCATTAATTCAATAAAAAATTAATTTCATTAATGAAATTATAATATGTCATTAATTTTATGAAAATATTTAATTAATTCATATAATTTATGAATCTTTTTTTTCAGTGTAGTCAGTTTTTATGTATTTTACTAAAATAAAATTATATTTTTCCTCTCTTTTTCGATTTGCACTTTTTATTAATCAATTTTGAGCTGTATCATCTTTATAAAGCCTTAATAATGTCACTCATTTGGTCCCTGCTTGTACATAGGGCGTACTACATTCTGTGCCATTGTTGCCCATAAAGTACGAGTTTCAGCAAATGAGTTTCGTAGAATAAACCGCGAGTTGTCTTTAAAAACTTCCACTGATCTTTTTCCTGCTTTTGTAGTGTATTTTTGAGGCTTTAAACATGAGTTGTTGGTTTTTTGGTTGGTGGTAATTGCTTGCAAAGGCTGCTGTTAACAGGATTATTTAGGACGACATTAGGGTCATTAGTGTAAATTAAAATTTTACAAATATGCTGAGCATATTGAAGTCGGTCGTGAGTATAATTTTGTAAAATTAAAAATTTTTGGCTGACAAATATCACAATCAATTCTACCAGATGATAACACCTCCAAAAAATCTGGCAGCTTAAATTTATCTTTGAAATTAGGAAACTGAAGCAGAAAGAAAATGTGTACATTTTGTTGTTGTGTTAAACACAACTAGCCATTTTTCCTTTTGTGAGTTCCCTAATGTTTCGATGTGTGTGATGTTTAATTAAAAAAGAATTAAAATCTTTTTTAAATATCCTTAATAATTGAAAACAAATTATTCATTTATTTTGAAAACATTATGATGCCACTATCGTTCGTTAGTGGTTGTGGTAATTTAATTGCTTGGAAAGAAAAGGGACATTTTAATTCTTGTCCGGCTTCCATGTTGTTTCTAGTTACAGGGTTATTGACAGGCCTTTACTGCAAACACTGAAATTCGTATTTTCTTATAAGAAAAAGAAAGCGCTTCTGAGTAGAAACCCTCACACTCTTATCCATAAACTTTAAAATCAACGTTTTAGAAATTTTTTGTAAAATTTGTTTTAAAGTCCAAGTTAATATCTTTTTTTTTGGATAAGAAGGCTTTTCTTTAATTATTATAAAATTCTCAAAGCCTTAATAGACCATAAGATTTTTTTCTAGATAAAAGCAATAAACAATTGAATAATTATTTTAGTTCATTTTCAGTTTCTTGTTTTTGTTTTAAATAAACAACTGCCCTTTAAACTGATGCCCCCAGTTGACCTCCACAAAATACTTTGTTTTTGTCTTTAAACAAAAGGTCAAAATACGCGCATTGTTTTTGTTTTGCTTTTCGTTGCACATTCCCCCTAACACTTGCCTTGTTTTTGTGGACGGTGTTAAATTTGTTGTTTGATTTCATTTGTTTTTGTAAAAACTACAAAAAGGGGTAACTTAATTTGAAGCTGGCTAAGAGAAAAATAAAAAAATTTTTTTTTACTCACATAAACTCTTTCCTTTTAATTTCCTTTATTTAATTTTTGAAAGCTTTTTGTGTTGAATTTTTGTTTGCGTAAGCCTAAGCTGGCTCTGCAGCTGCTGTAACTGGTGTTAGTGTTCTCTACGTAAAACTTATTTTATATCACCTTTTAGATACCAAACAAAAAAGGAAACTTAAATTAATAATTCACTTTTAGTGAACTACCTACAGCATTGCGTGGCTCTCTGACAAACATATTGGTAACATGTGTGTGTGTCTGTTTGTATTTTAAAAGTATGTATTTTATAGTGAGTTAGCGTTACGTGAGCCCTTTGGTATTTAATTTAATTTTAAAACTCGAATTTATTCTCTTTCGCTACAATTTACACTTTTCTAATAGTTTGTCCGTAATCTAGTGTTCATGTGTTAGTTCTGTACATTTAAACTAAAAGAAACTTTGAGTAGCACTCAACAAACTGCTATTCCTGTCAAAATAGCCAGGAGTTAAAACAAAGACCAAAAAACCTAATGGCGTTATTTTTACAAAAACACAAAAAAAAAATTATAGTGAATTTTTATAGCTTTAAAATCAGAGGGAGAAAAAGAGTAAGAGGGAGGGAAAGTCAGAGAGACAAAGAAAAGAAGTACATTATTGTATTTAAAAATAATTATCGTGTTATTTTTGACAGTAACTGCAGACTGTGCTTTCCTAAAGCCAAAACTACTCCCTTTCAGCCCTATTTGTGGTACCACTTGCAATTCTCTGTTGCCAAATAGCCTTGACCAAAACGAACAGAGTCTCCGTTCCACCGACACCTAAACAAACAGCTGTACATACTGAAAGAGAATACGGTAACTTTTGAAAAACATTGAGTACAAACAAAACCTTCAATAGTGTGTCAACTCATTCCGAAAAAAAAGTTTTCAATGCACAATTTTGTTTTTTATTTGAAGCTTGTTGTTGATTACCCAATTTTTGTCAGTACACAATTTTTTTGTTATTAATTTGAGGGTTCTCTTTACGAGAGGACGTCAAAATACACTTGTATTGTTAGGGTGAACCACCCCTCCTCCACTTAGGGGCATAAAAATTTGTTATAAACCTATTTCCATACCTACTGAATATACATATTAAATTTCATTAAAATCGGTCAAGTCAAACAGATTTTTTTTAGGGGTAAACCACCCTCCTCACCCACTTATACATATTAAATTCAAAAAAATCGGTAAAACCGTTTCGAAAGAGTATAAATACTGACACTGTGACACGAGAATTTTATATAAAGAGTGGTTGAGTTTTAAGGGCCGATGTTGATTTTGAATAAAACAGAAATTATTTAGGAAATTATTGTCATTCTTTTTTATTATGATAATATGGTGTTGGTCAATTATGTACGGAACAAAATATAGGCCAAATGGTCGCCGCGACCTCGGCGGCACACTTCCATCCGATGGTCCAAATTTTCGATGGCGCTGATGCATAATTGAGGTTCTATGCCGTCAATGTGCCGAATTATTTCATCTTTTAGCTCTTGAATAGTTGCTGGCTTATCGACGTACACCTTTTTTTTTCAAATAACGTCAAAGAAAGAAGTCCAACGGTGTCAAATCGCATGATCTTGGCGACCAATTGACATCGCCACCACGTGAGATAACACGGCCATTTAATTTGTCACGCAAAAGAGCCATTGTAGCAAGGGCACCGTCTTGTTGAAACCACATATCGTCCACATCCATATCTTTCAATTCGGGCCATAAAAAGTTCGTTATCATCTCACGATAGCGAACACCATTCACAGTAACTGCCTGACCGGCCTCATTTTGGAAAAAATACGGCCCGATGATGCCGCCAGCCCATAAACCGCACCAAACAGTCACTCTTTGTAGGTGCATTGGTTTTTCGACAATCAATCTTGGATTATCATTCGCCAAAATGCGAACCCACTGAAGCGAAAATGTGCCTCATCACTGAAGATGGTTTTCTTCGAAAATTGATTTTCATTTCCATAATAATCCTGAATAACTTTAACGCATTTCTTGATTGTGTATCTTTCCATAGTTCAAATTGAGTTAGTCTGAAATTGAGAAATGTTAAATAAATTGTAGAAAAAAACTTGACGTTTAGGTGTGGTTCACATTCAATATCGGCCTTTAAAATGTAACCACCCTTTATTAGATTTCGGTCCAACTTGCGTAGTTTCTTCTTGACAATTATATCCTGAAGAAGCTACGCAAGTTGAAGCGAAATATCGATATCAAAATAAATTTATAAAATTAGACCTCAAGCTTAATAAAAAAAAGCCATATTATTTAATTTAATTTTTAACAACCGAAATCCGGGAAGAGTTTTTGTTTGTCTGCAGACGGCAGGAATCGACATTGTGAACTGTGACACCAGTCTGTGGGGGTTGAAATGTAAGTAAATCAAAAATAACAAACACATATGTGTAACATAATCAATCAATCGGTGGTGCCCTAAAAAAAGTGCACATCACACTACTCACTTTCTGAAGAAACGTATTTTGATTAAAATGTAAACAAATAAGCCCTAAATTATAAATAGAACGCAAACAAAATGCATAAATCGACAGTCAAGTTGTCTTAAAGAGCATTGCAGGAGCTAAAAAAATTTCAAATCAAAATCAGAAAAAAGCTGGAAAAACGTTTAAAAAATTAGAACTTAAAATTAAAAATTTTCTTGATTTTTTTATTGCAAACATATTCTTGAAAAAAAAAAACACCTGAAATATAGAAAATAGAAATATGAAGTCATTTTTGCATAACAACACGGTACCAGAAAACCTAATACTAAATTCATCAAATCCGTCTGTTTTTTATTTATACTGAGTTTTTAGAACAAAATTTTTGTCGCAAGAGATTTGCTTAATGGTCGTTTTCTGCAGCATTATTAGGCCATTGCGAATAACTTTAACTTGAAAAGTAAAACTACATGCTGAAAATAAAGTCCATTTATTTTACAAGGACAGTACCGTTTTCCATTAACGAAATTAACGTTCCTCCGATCAACTAATTAACTAATATTACTTTAGTAAAGCAAAGGAAAAAATTTTTTCTGCAAACAATGCAAATTTAAAAGTAGTAGCAACTCAACTCGACATTGTGCAGACAAAATATAATTAAATCCAATTTAAAATTGGAGTTTGTAGAACATACAAACAGAGAGATGTGAAGCCTAAAATAATTGTCTTCGGAAATAAATTTTCTTCAGCCTTAGTTTTTGTCCAATTTGTTTTCTCTTAAAAACAAAAGAAAATTATTCCACATAAATAAATAACTTTTAATTTTTTGAGGCTTTTTTGAAAATAAAAAAAGGCTAGAGAAAAATTTAAAGGCTAAATTATAAATTGCTAGGCTAAATGCGAGAAAAAAAGGCTAAATTTCAATAGTGATTTGTGATATGTTGTTGTTGTACTTTAATATTTTAACCTTCATCACATCTAGGTATTGAAAACCAGTCACACAAATTTTCTTTCCTAAATTTGAAAGAGAAAAAATTAAGCAATTCTCTCTTGACTTTGTCCGCTTCATTATTTAATTATATATAAAATTAAAAACAGTTTTTTCTGAAGAAATATTTTAAAAGTCACCCTCAATTGTAGTTTTCCCCACATATGAAATATGCATGTACTTCGTCCTTTTATTAGCTATCTTAGCACTGCGACCTTTAAGATCTATTGTGCGGATTTCGTGCTTTAATACCATATTGTCATCAAATATTTCTCTCTTTAAACTGCTACCACATAGGATGATCATACTGCATATTTTAAATGTCGGAAAATGTACAGTTGGTGTCTATGTCTCTTGACAGAAACGATATAAATTATGGCCCAGGTAGCTCGGCATAAGTATTTTTGACTATTAGGCTTTCAAATAATCTTTTCTCCTTCGCATAATAAATATCCTATAAGGTAAAGATTTATTCTGAAGAAGAATTTGGTATCCGCACCAATTTTATTACGATAGTCTGCAATTTTGTTGCCCACATAGCCTTCCAGCCTCCATAACTATAGTAGAATAATGCAATAATTTTTTTTTGACAAACCATCCAGAATTTTATAGCATTCTTCATTCAGCTTTGATTGGAAAAAGCTTTCAAGTACGTTTAGAGCTACTTGGCTATCCAAAATATCATGAGAGGCATATAGTTGTCACATAAGTATTTTTCATATAAAATTTCCGGACCAGTTGAACGTTTGTGTTATAAAAACAGCACATAATTTCGTAGGAAAAAATACTACAGGCATACCTCGATTAAGGCTACATCTTTTAGAGCTATTTCGCTAAAAAAAATTAATTTAATTTTAAAATATTTTTTTAAACGTTTTTTTTTTCTTATTTCAAACAAAAATTGATAAAACTTAATTTACAGTTCTAGGAATCCTAATTCAAAAATAATTTTCATTCGGGGAATTTCAAAATGTGAAATTTTGTATTAAATATTTCATTCGAAATACTGATATGCTTTGATATAGACTTCAGTAATTTTGAATAAATAAATAAAATTCATTAAATGAAAAAAATCAATTAAAGCACAGACACATGTAGCTAAGCAATCTAGAAAAATCTTGATGTTGGAGATGAAAATGAATGTTATTAGGCGAATTGCGAACGATGTCTTGATAAGGAACATAGCCCCATATTTTAGTGTAAATAGCACCTCTTTTAATCCTGGTTCTGTTAAAGCTTAATTTTCAGTAAGGCAATAGGAGCGCTAAACGAGGTATGCTTGTATTGATTTTCACTCAAAAGTTGGAGCTCCAGTTAGCTCAACCATTTACGAGCTCCCCACATGCTCAAATAATAAATTTAATAAAATAACCAAATATTTAACAAAATATTAATCTTTATTTGTGCTTAATTGCAGAAATTGTGTTGGTTTTAAAATTTATTCTTTTACTCATGATATTCTCATGAGTTATTTATTCAGTACAATAAGTACTGAAGGGGAGAGCATACCTATATGGACCATTTCATCAGACGCTACTCTGAATCCTCAGTAGGTTACTCCCAACGTTTCTTGCAAACATTAGAACCTTTATATTGTAAAAGCAATTGACTAAATAAGAATTATTAATCAAGAGTTACAAAAAAATTCAAATATTCAAACAAAAAAAAAAAAAAAAAAACTCAGTGAGCATTGAACTGAATAAATAAATATCCTAACCAACATTTTAATATTCAAAACTATATATTCTATTTTTATTCTTCTCTTTTAAGCACAAATAAAGATTAATATTTTGTTAAACTTTTAAATTCCAAATATAAATTATTACATATAAATAAATATTATAATATGAAAAACTAAAAATATCTCTACTTGTTTTCTATATAAATACAATATATACGTAAAATTAGAGTTGCCAGATTTGTTTGGGAATTTTGTCATCTGGTAGCACTGATTATGGTGTTTGCAAACAAAAATTAGGGAAACATGCTCAGCATATTTTTGAAAAATGTTCAATTTACATGAATTTTTTAATAAATTAGAAAATTACGGGTATAAAAATTTTTTTTTATTTACTAAATTAAAACAATCGAGATTCAGTAGCCTTTTAGCTTGATATGCTGCATTTAAAAGCTAACGCAAACACCCCTGTGAATCTAATAACGTTCCCATTATCCTTGTGAGCAATACTTAATAAATTTTCATTTAAAAAAAAAAGTTTTTCAGCAAAGGGTATGTTAAATTCCACAGCAAATATTTGATTTTAATAGAATGGGTTGCTTGATTTTGGTTTCAAAGAAGCGCTTAAAACAAAACAAAAACAAATCGGTAAAAAGTTTTGTGCACTAAAGTGAAATAAATTAATTGGATTACGAATATTTGAAATCGTGTTAGACACAAGAATTTTATTTATAGAATTTAAGGAATGCAAGAGATATTTTTTATTTGAATTTTTCCCAACAACAAAGTAATTGTGATCCTCATTTTGTGGCTGGTTCGCTTCATCCAAAGGGCTGCATACAAAATTAAAGCTTACAAAGAGTTACAGTCATGATGAAGGTAGAGAAAAAACTAAATTTTTTTTAATGGTTATTTTTATTAAAGGAAGTATTTTGAAAGAAAAGTTTTTGAAAAAATTGTTTTTATTAGAAACTAGATTTTCTATTACGTGAGTCGATATATAGCAAGTTTTTAGAGAAATCTGTTTACATATAGTATTATTAGCAGAGGCGCCAACTAAAGGGTTAAATAAATAAAATATTTCAAAATATACTTTCATGCTTAAATTAAGTAAAGTGGCTAGTGAATATCTATGAAAAGTGCATGTAAAATTTAGCGTGGCTCATCCAAAAGTATGTGATGACTTTCTTTGGAGTGTCAAATTTCAGACAAATCCGTTGGAAGACAAAAATTTGTATAGCGAACAAACAAAGAAATTAAAAAACAATTTATTTCGATCAAATTAATTTATAATTTAAAAAGCATTTTTATTTATTTATTAAAGTCTGTAAACATAAATTCCTTATCTTAATATATAAGATTCGACTATAGGCGTATTTGACAATGTACTCCCCCCAAACGGCTGGACCGATTTAATTGAATTTCTGTGCATGCCTTTGGGTTACGGCTTGGAAGTTTTAGCGTTACAAGTCCACTCGATAGATGGCGCTGCAGTTGGTATCTGGCTTATTTATCTACTACCTCTTTTTACCCGGTCTTGCACAGTCCTTTACTCTATAAGTACGATTTCTTAGAGTAAGAAGATCGAATGTACAAAAATTTTATATTTTCATCAAGACCCAAATTATATTTTAATGAAAAGAAAAATTTGCCACGCCCATTACTACACCTACTTTTAAAATTTTTCTCAAATCGGAAAACGGCTGAACCGATTTGGCTAAGTTTTGTGTTACATGTTCCGCATAACCCAATTAATTTTTTAGGAAACTTTAATTTTATCTCAAAACAGAGAACGGCTAAGCCAATTTTAGTTTTAATTATTAGTTTTATTATTTTGTTTTTAATTTTTTTTTAATTTAAAAAAAAAATTTGAAGGCAAAGCAACGTTTGTCGGGTCAGCAGTAGACTATAAAATAATATAAATTGATGGTGGATTTTTAGTTTAATTTTTAAGTTAATTGATTTACATGATTAAAATACAATCCAATTCAAATTATATAGAATAAAGCACGTTTTAAATACCTTAAATTCCGTAATTTCATGCTCATTTATACCATTAAGATCTAGTTAATGATATAGTCAATTAATTGCTACGACTTAATGGAATATAAAACATATTTCTGTGTCGAAGTAACAGCCTACCTGGTGCACAAAACGGAATGGAATTTAAAAGTTCGATGCATTCGAATATAAACATCACTGATTCAATTTTACGTCTCTTTTCAAGACTGATCATGCCCAAGTGAAGACAGCTTGACTCATAAGAAATTTATGGTTGCATAAAATTTAAGTATGGTAGAGCAAAACGAATAAAGCGTTTTTGAATGTCACAATGGGGGCTACAAATAATAGCACCATATTCCAGCTTGGATCTAGCATGTGCAGAATAAAGCATTTTCAACGTGTAAGGATCAGTGAATTCATGACTACTTCTTTTTAAAGAAGCTAAGGTTGAATACGCTTTAGCTATGATTTTATCTAAATGGGAGAGAAAAGTTAATTTAGAATCAAACAGTAGTCCTGATGCTATTTTATTTTATCATGCTCTAGTATAAGTGATATATACACATTTACCTAAATTAAATTTAAGATGATTAGTAAAATACCAATTAATGAATGTATCTAGGTCGCATTGTCAATTTTAGAATAAATTTTGAGATCGCCAGCGTACAAAAGAAAATTGAAATATGTAAAACAGCTAGATATATCATTGATAAATATATTAAATAGTAAGAGTCTTAGTCTGGAAGACCAGAAGTTTGAATGTATGGTATAGAGTTGCGTGCTCCTATCCAACAAATAAGAAGACAACCATTTATATTCGAATTTCCATAAATGGTTGTCTTCTTACAATACAATTTGTTTAAAAGTAAGCAGTGTGAAATTTTTGTCAACTAAATTTTAACCGTCTTATCCAAAAGAGTTTACGTAAATTTTATAATAAAGCAACACGTTATCAAAATTTTTTGGGATAAAAAGTCAAAACAAAAAATTAAATTATAATTTCAAAGTTAAAGTTAGTTTTATTGAGACATGTTTTTCATTCATTTCATTATTTTAATTTTAAACAAAATAAAATCAATTAATAAAAAGAATACTTAAAACTGTAACGTATTATTTTAAAAACAATGAAATTTTAACGGCAAAAACCTTTAACATTAAAAGAATTAATAAGAGAAAAAAAATCTTAAAAATTAATAGAAGAAAGTACGCCCCGGAGCTAACAGAACTTAAGAGGATAGCTCTTACAATACACTTAAATCTATATTATAATTTCAATTGACTTTCATTTCCATAACTAATTTTTGTTTAACCTTTTGTGGTTTTTTGTATTTTACAATATTAACTAAATTTCTATTAAAGAACAATTCCTTTTAAGGAAATAAAAATTTGCTCTGTTGATTTAACAAAAAAAAATCAATAAAATTAAATCATTATCAACAAAATTAAAATATCATAATAAAATTGTTGAATTGTTGTCTAAATAGAATCATAAATCGCAAATATGCCCAATGGCATTTCAACATGGATTTTGTTGCTGTGAAAAAATAAATATTTCGCATGAAATTTACATTGAATGAAATTTAAAGCCACAATTTTTTTTTATAAAATAGAAATTTTTTCTTTTAATCTGCATCTCCATGGATTAGCCAAAAGCAACCAAAGGGAATAAATAAATTTAAACAATAAAAAAATCTTTGTTAATAACAATGAAGCTGGAAAAAACAACTGTAGGATTATAGAATTTGACAATCATTTGTTGAATAGATTTTTGTGCTTTGTTGCAGATACTCGTACTCACAAGAGGGCAATTTGACAATAATAGGTAAAAAAAAATACTTTTGTTCCATTAAGGAGCTAACTTTGCTTTTAGAAAAGTTTGTGAATTTACCACCATTTTTTAAATTAATTTTATTTATAAAAAATGTTGCTTTTCTTGAATTTGAACTTAAAAAAAAAAAATAATGGCTCATAACACAAGTTTAAGTCAACTTTTGATAAAATAAAACTGAAAATTGTTTCCAGTTAATTTAAAATCAACACTTAATGCCTGTTCAGCAATCTCAAGAAAACGTAAGCGAACGAAAGCAAAGCGCATTTGTATTGAAAGCAAAAACAAATTTTGCGCATATTGTTTTTGTTTTTGAAACAAATGTGCTTTGCTTTCGGTCGCTTAAGTTTTTTTTTCAAATTAACTCTAATCTGTGAGATTTACCATTATTTGCTAAATTCGAAAGGTGACGCGATATATGTACAAGTATATGAGTACATGAAAATAATAAAAAACAAGTTAAATTCGGCAGTGCCGAGTTTTATATACCCTTCACTGTGTTAGCGAAATATTAATATTTTTCACTTTCCACATTCTTCATTAAAAGCAAAACCATAGAAAAAATTAAATGAGTGAAGATAAATATGTCGCGTTAAATATGTTTTAACGTAAAACCCGAAGTTTTTTAGTATTTTTAAATATTTTCAGTATTAATGGCTTATTTATCAAATACGTCTTAAGTCATTAAATATTAAATGTTTTAAGCAATAGTTTAGCGGAGATCATCTATATTTGTAGCCAACCAATCAAATATTCATATATTACTTTGGATATCTTAAAATTTTTTTTATTTTTTTAAATTTTCATATACTCCAGTGCTGTTGCTTTAAAGGGTTTAGGGAATTTCCGTTTTGCATCATAGAATAAAAAAAATTACGAAATTTCAAGTAAATGTTAAAACACTTCCAGAAAGCGTAGAACTTACAAATTTCATTTCAGTTTGGTTTCAGCAAGTTTCTATTGCCAAAATGAGGAATGATAAAAATTCCTCAGAGTATGAGTACTGGGGTAGGAGGAAAATTAAAAACTTTTTTAAAATAATGTAAAGTTTTTTCTGAGTACTTAGAAGATAGATTACAAATCTAGACGACCTCCCTTTTAAAATAGTATACATCTTATCTCGTAATCTTCTATAGTTCGTTCGGAAGTTACTTTGGATTATTTTTAAGTTTCCATATACCCCAGTGCTGTTGCTCTAAGTTATTTTAGGAACTTGCCGACGAACCATTAAATATTGTGAGATGAGACATATATCATTTTAAAGAGGAGACTGTCTAGATTTGTAGTCTACCGCGAAAATACTCAGAGTTATTTTGGACTATTTTTAAATTTTTTTTGAAATTTCCATACACCTCAGTACTGTTGAACTCAAGGATTTTGGCAGTTTCCGTTTTGCATCATAAAAGAAAAACTACGAATTTTTCAGAAAATGTTAAAACACTTCCAGAAAGTTTAGAGCCTACAGATTTAATTCCTTTTTAATTTTAGTAATTTTCCTGCCCAAAAATCCCTCAGAAGAAGAGTACTGGGGTATGAGGGAATTTCATAAATTTTTTAAAAATAATGCAAAGATTTTTCTGAGTACTTGGGTGATTACAAATTTGGTGATGACCTCTTGTTTCAAATGATATGTGAACCAACCCGTAATATTCTATGATTCGTTTGCAATCTATTAGAGAAATCAACGTATTTATGCACATTTGTATCTTAGTATGTCAAAAATTCTGAAAAGATATTTACAAATACTAAAACACATAAGGAATTAGGTGAAAACATATTTAACTAACCATATTTATCTTCACTCACTTCAAAAAAAGTATGTAATTGAAATGCATAATTTGTTCAGCTTGAGGTCGTATTAAATATAAAAATTTATTTATTTATTATTGGAGCGAAATATCTAGGTTAGGTTAGGTTAGGTTAACAGGTCGCCCGAAGAAATAAAAACAAGAGCTGGGCTCACTTGGGTCCTCTGACGTGGTCCCTTTGTGATACCTGTATAGAGGAAAATGAAGGAGAGGAGGGATAGTAATAGTAGAGTGAAGGGGAGGAAGGAAGATAGAGAAAAAGAAAGAAAGAAAGTGAAAGAAAGTGAGAGAAAGTGAGTGAGACCGTCACACAAACCAACCACTGCTTCTAATGAAGCCATATAGCATGTCGACACTTGTATTCGACAGCGCAGTGAGACCCTGCAGACGTCGCTTACCAAAGTGGATCATGCGCCGCTCTTCCAGGGCCGGACACTGGCAGAGAAGGTGTTCCACAGTTTCCTCCTCCTCTTCGTCTTGACAACTTCTACAGTAGTCATTATAACGCAATCTCATTCTCCTAGCATGGTTGCCAAAATTGCAGTGACCCGTTACTACAGCCACCACATTTCTCAAACGGGCTCTTTGGAGCCCCAATAAATCCCTACTGCGACTGCTATCCAGCCTAGGCCAGATCATCCTCGCCGTATTACACGTCCATTCGTCACTCCATCTGGACTGTGCCTTTCGCAAGAATATGCTTTCGATCTCTTTTTTGCAGACCGATAGAGGGATGCCACAGGGCGCGTTGGCATCTTGCTCTGATAGCCTCGACCCTTCCCTAGCCAGGCTATCCGCCCTGCAGTTCCCCATTGAAGTCCCATGTCCACGCACCCAAATGAGGGTGATCACCGAATGCTCTGCCATTCTATTTAAGGATGTGCGGCATTCTTGGACAAGTTGGGATGTCGAATAGACACCCGCTAATGACCTGATTGCAGTCCGACTGTCGGTATAAATGCGAATATTCCTGCCAAATATTCCATGATACCACAGCCAGTCTGCTGCTTGCTTTATAGCCATCACTTCAGCTTGTAGAGTGCTGCATTGATTAGGGAGTTTGAAGGATATGGTAGTCCCCGACTCCTCAATATAGACTCCACCTCCAACTCCAGAATTATTCTTGGAGCCATCGGTAAAGACATCCAGATCTTCTCCTGTATGAGAAGATCCCATTGAGATTCCCGTTTCGTCCAAAATCGTGAATCCAAAGTTCCTCTGAAGGAATGGTCTTGGAGTGACATAGTCAATGAGGCTGGGAATATCCCCCCAAGTACCAATTATCCCCGAATGTCCCCATGATCTATGGTTCCACTCCCGCGCCGCATGCAATCGCACGGATGCAAATAGTGCCAATTTCTCAGCTTGTAGATCAACTGGCAGCCAATTTAGCATCGTAAAGAGTGCCTTATTGGGCGTTGATCTCATGGCTCCTGTAATCAAGGTGGCCATGCATCTGAAAATCCTCTCAAATCGGGATCGGTTCGTAGTCGTGTTCAGTGCTTTCCACCACACCACGACTCCATAAAACAAGATAGACTGAATCACCATCTTGAATAGCCAGTGAACGTTGCGAGGATTTAAGCCCCATTTCGTCCCTATGGCCCTCCTGCAGGCGTATATCGCCGCATTTGCCTTCGAGGCCCTTGCCTCTACATTCTCCTTCCATGAGAGTTTCCTATCCAGAATCACTCCCAGGTATTTTGCACTGGCAGAAAGGCTCAATTCCGAGCCGTTCAGCCTTGGCAATCTGAATGCAGGAACCTTGTATTTTCCCGTGAATAATACAAGTTCTGTCTTTGTCGGATTGACGTTTAGTCCCACTGACTTACTCCAGTTAGTGATGATTCTAAGCGCCGTCTCCATTCTCAGGGATAATGTATCCAGACAGATTCCTGATATCGCCACCGCGACATCGTCTGCATATGCCACAGTTTTGAAACCCATGGAATCCATCCTCCTGAGGATTGCATTTATGGTTATGTTCCATAAAAGCGGTGATAGGACCTGTTACCGCCACTGACAACTCTACACTTTTTGGAGATATATATATAGATATAATATATTTGTCTTTATTTTTATCATATGTTTTAATATCATAAACTCACTTCGCTATTTAGCTACAAAAGCTAAAGAAGGTAAAATAGATGTAAGATATTTTTCGTACATGTGCCAAAGCCAATTATCTTTACGCCATTTTTATAGAAGGTTATTCCTGAAAGAGAATCACGTCAGAAACCAGGCTTAAATTGCTTTGCGCACATTCTTGGCTATTGCACTAAAATGTAAGATTTATATAATACTTGAATTTATAATTAAATATTAAATTGTAATAATTATTTCTTAGGAAATTTAATGCAGTCTACTGAAATATATGTATTGAAATAAAGTTGTGCATTTTGATTCGGAAGACTCATTCAAATTTAAGCAATAACCAGGACTAATTGTAGTAAACGCTATTTTCGTTTACAACAATTTTAACAAATTTAAATTTCATTTTATCATCGTTTCGTATTTATTCTACTGGTTACTGACCCTTCTTGCTTAAATCGGCTAATTGGAAGATCTGCGTATCCAGGAACCTCTAATCTCACAGTGAGTAAAAATGTCTTTCTCTACCCCTTGCGCTCAAATATCCACCGCTCCGTCTACTAAGTTATGCCCCATTTGCCTTAATAACAAGCCGGACGGTGATTTATCATGCTTCAAATGTAGAAAATGGTACCACGCTGTCTGCGTTAATATCGCCGCACCGCTACCTAATACGTGGCTATGTAAAGCGTGTACAACCTTTCACCAGTCTAGCTCAATACATTCAGATAAAAGTATTAGCAGCAAGACCTCCAAATCTTCAAAAACGAGAACTATTACTTTGCAATTACAGCTTTTAGAGGAAGAGCGACAGCTATCCATTGCACGCGATAAAGAATTTTTAAATAAAAAATTACAGCTGTTACAAGCTGAAGAAGACAGTGAAGATGACGTCACGTCAAAAGGCAGTATGTCTGTACGTGATTGGCTTCAAAACCAGCCGCAAATTTCTACGTCTGAACATGTCACATCTCTTTCAGCACCCATTGATATAGTGGCAACTAACACTGCTGTAAATTTGCCTGTATCTACAACTGTAAAGCCTGATTATGTTAATAAATTTGTTGCGACAAATAAAAACACTCAAACGCAAGCATCAAGCTTGCCACAAGTCGCTATAAGCGAATATATTTTAATTAAAAATAACAGCTGTGAAGTACAAAACCCTATCTATACAGCAACAAGCGTATTTAATAAACCCCAGCCGCATACAATGCAATCATCTACTGCCAATAACAACAATACCGCTGCGCCGTATTCAAATCAAACAAAATCGCATCCAAGGCTAGAGAACAATTATTGTTACCATGGAGCGACGAACTGTGCACCCTCAACATCTCGCACCACTAATGTATTTACCAGCACCCTTCGCCCTTCATGCGTGGCAGGAGTAAACTTATCTGCGGCACAAATACACGCACGTTCGTCGGTTCCAAAAGAACTGCCTGTATTTACAGGAAAACCTGAAGATTGGCCAATATTCAACTCAACATTCGAATGGTCAACAGAAGTGTGCGGATTAAGTGATTCTGAAAATTTGATACGTTTGCAACGTGCACTAAAGGGCGATGCGTTAAAAGCAGTACAAAACATTTTGATACATCCAGCATGTGTAAGCACTGCTATTTCAACGTTAAAGTTTTTATTTGGACAGCCAGAGCACATCTTAAATTCCATTAGAAATAATATAAAATTATCACCACCAGTTAATGCAAACAAGCTTGAAACCATTAGTAATTTTGCTATACAGGTTAAAGGTTTTCTGGCGACACTCGAAGCTTGCAAATTATATGATGAACTGAGTAATTCTTCTTTGCTCCAAGAGTTGGTCGATAAACTTCCGCCTAACCTGCAATTAGAATGGGGTAGTAAGAAACTTCAATTGCTTAAAGATAACAAAAAAGCAAACCTGACAGAATTCTCTGCTTGGATGTTTGACATCGGGCTATCAGCTAGTATAACCAGTTTTACCATTAAGCCAAATACTAATAATAGCAATATAAATAAGCCACGAAATGCTCATATGCACGTCCATAATTTTCAACAAACCATAAATTGTATTGTTTGTAAAAACAACTGCATCGATGTAGCGCACTGTAAAAAATTTTTAGCTGCGAACCGTGCCGAAAGATGGAATTTAATACGACGTTTTAATCTCTGCAAAAAATGTTTAAAAGCGCAGAGCACTAATAAAATATGTAATTGTAAATTTATGTGCCAAGTCAACAGCTGTTTTTACAAACATCATTCTCTGCTTCATAAATTCACCACAGCAGCTGTTGAGCATTACGGCGAAAACAACAAGACCAAAAGCTCACAAACGATCAGTCAATCAGGTAATGAAAACAACGAAATGAGACAAACATTTAATTGCAATGCACATAAAAATAAAGCAGATTGTGTTCTATTTAAGATAATTCCAGTTACAATGCATGGAAAAAATAAAATAATAAAAACATATGCATTAATTGATGAAGGATCATCAATAAGTCTTGTTGATGAAGATTTAATTGAAGACTTGGGTTTAAATGGCACGTCTAGTCCTCTCTGTCTAAAATGGACGGGACACATGCAGCGAAGAGAAGAAAACTCCATGCAGGTATTGCTGCCCATTTCGGGTCCCAATCAAGAGCGTTTTACAATTAATGAATTACCAATTAGTGACTATTACAATGCTTCTCCGCGCCTGCTCATCGGCGCTAACAACTGGAGTCTTGGAATTCCTAGAAAAATACGTGAGTCATCGCCTGATTCGCCTGTTGCTGTGCAAACTAAACTAGGGTGGCTAATTTATGGTAAGATAGGTTATAAGTCTACGCAATTCGAGTTATGTAATTTACATATTTGTGACTGTGTGAAGCTGCTTGAGAGACCAATTTACGGCAAAGAAGATGAACGTGCACTGCATTTGTTAAAGACTAACACCAATCAACGCTCAGATAAACATTACGAAACCGGCTTGCTGTGGCGATACGACAACATAACCTTACCGGAAAGTCTTACAATGGCCAAAAAACGATTATTGTGTCTAGAACGAAAACTATCAACGGATCCACCTTTGTTGGCCATTTTTCAAAAAACTATTGCAGACTATCTACAGAAAGGTTATATTAGAAAGCTTAGCCAGAATGAAGTTGCACATTTGAAATATGAAAATCGCACTTGGTATCTTCCTATTTTCGCCGTACATAATAAAAATAAGCCTAACAAGGTCCGCATTGTTTGGGATGCTGCTGCTAAATCGCATGGCATATCATTGAACAGCATGCTACTTAAAGGACCAGATTTGCTGTCCTCTTTGATGGCAATATTATTTCGTTTTCGTCAAAAGTCTGTTGCGATCTCTGGTGACATACAAGAAATGTTCCATCAGATATTTATAAAAGAGCAGGATCAAAACTCTCAATGTTTTTTGTGGCGAAATTGTGATAATAATAAAGAACTTGAGGTATACGTAATGAAGGTCATGATATTTGGAGCAGCTTGTGCTCCGAGTATATCTCAATATATAAAAAATACAAATGCCGAAAATTTTAGAACTAAATATCCAAATGCAGTGCAATCTATACAATTTGATCATTACGTAGACGATTTTTTAACTTCAGTAGATACTGAAAGTGATGCCATCCAGATAGCGCAACAAGTCAAATATATTCATTCACAAGGCGGTTTTTATATAAGAAACTGGTTTTCTAACAGTAAGTATGTTTTGAACGAACTAAATGAAACTGTCGAAATTGTAGAAAAAAGTTTGTCTATTGATGAGAGTAAAATTGAAAAAGTTCTTGGTGTATTTTGGGATTCGTCTAAAGACAACATAATTTTTAAAATATCAGAACTTATGCTAAAAAGTGATATATTTAATGGTAAGCAAATTCCAACAAAGAGGCAGGTTTTGTGTGTTGTGATGACAATTTATGACCCACTCGGACTTATTGGAAATTTTATTATGTATGCTAAAATACTTTTGCAACACATATGGCGCAGTAAAGTTAATTGGGATGAACCAATAAAGGCAATTGAATATGACAAATGGAAAAAGTGGGTTTTACAAATTTCGGAGCTCAGAAATTTATCGATACCTAGATGCTATTTACAAACACAAAAAAATTATAATAACTTGCAGGTTGAGCTCCATAACTTTGTTGATGCAAGCTTAGATGGATACGCAGTAGTATCCTACTTAAGAATAGTTAAAGGCACTAATGTAACTTGCTCTTTAATTGGTTCTAAAACGCGCGTTGCACCGTTAAAAATAACATCAATACCACGCCTAGAGTTAATGTCTGCCTTAATAGGTGCTCGATATGCTAAGACTATTATAGATAACCACACAATAAACATCACTAAAAAATACTTTTGGACAGACTCAAAGAATGTTCTTGGCTGGCTAAGGTCAGATCACCGAAAATACAGCCAGTTTGTTGCCTTTCGGGTGAGCGAAATACTTGACATCACAGAGCTTTCTGAGTGGAGATGGGTGCCTTCAAAACTTAATGTCGCTGACGATGCGACCAAATGGTCTAAGACGCCTGATTTCACCCAGCAAAGTCGTTGGTTTCATGGTCCTATATTTTTTCCTTTACACGAAAATGAATGGCCAAATGAGACTGAACCGACATATACAACTAACGAAGAAGTAAAGGCGCATGTACTGTTAACCTTCAATATTGATCCTGTTTTCGATATATCTCGCTTTTCAAAGTGGCACCGCTTATTGCATACAGCAGCTTATGTAGAACGCTTTAAAAGCCAACTAATAAGTAAACACCATATTCATGCGGACAAATCATATAGGTCTTTTACTGAAGCACCAGCATTAACATCTGAAGAACTGGAAGCAGGCGAAATTCTTCTGTATCAGCAAGCGCAAAGAGAATTCTATAATTTTGAAATACAGCTTCTTCGAAAGAAAAAATCTCTTCCAAAATCTAGCGACCTGTATAAATTGTCAGCCTTTATTGACCCTCAAAATATCTTACGCATCGATGGTAGGATAGATCTGGCTAATGTTGATGATGAACGAAAGAAGCCCATTATCTTGCCTAGAAAATCGGCGATAACTAAACTAATTATTCAATATTACCATTGCAAACTGTATCATATCAACCATGAAACTGTAATAAATGAACTACGCCAAAAATTTTTCATAGGTCGCCTACGCGCTACTTTAAAAACTATAATTAGAGACTGTCAAACTTGTAAAATTCAAAATGCCTCGCCAGCTTATCCTCGAATGGCTAAATTGCCTTCAGCTAGACTAGCTGCATTCACTCATCCTTTCAGCTTCACCGGCTTGGATTTTTTCGGTCCTATAAATATAATCGTCAACCGGCATACCGAAAAGCGCTATGGTGCTTTATTTACGTGCCTTACCGTACGGGCTATTCATATTGAGATCGTCCATTCTTTAACAACATCGTCTTGCATAATGGCGATTCGAAATTTTGTATGTAAACGAGGTACTCCTCTCGAATTTTTTAGTGACAACGGCACTAATTTTATTGGAGCTGAACGCGAATTACGCGAAGCTATAGCAGATGTAAATCAAAATGAATTTGTGCGCCAGTTCACTACTGCAACAAGCAAATGGAATTTTAATCCGCCTACAGCCTCTCATATGGGTGGTGCGTGGGAGCGATTAGTTCGCTCAATAAAAACTGTATTGTATAGAATAATGCCCACATCACTTCCCAGTGAGGAGCTTCTTCGCAGCATGATGTCAGAAGTTGAGAACATAGTGAACTCGCGACCACTGACGTATGTACCGCTTGATGATGAGAACTCCAACGTACTTACACCAAATCATTTTTTACTTGGTTGTTCAAATGGAATGAAACCATTAGCAATATACGACGATAATCCTATAATATTACGGCATAATTGGCTACGTTCTCAGCAATATGCAGAAAGGTTTTGGAGGCAATGGGTATCTGATTATTTGCCTACGCTGACTTGTAGAAAGAAGTGGCATGACTTAGCTAGACCATTGCAAGTAGGGGACTTGGTGGTAATTGTTGATAATAAACTGCCGCGCAATGTTTGGCCTAGGGGTAAGGTGTTGGAGGTAAGACAATCTACTGATGGGCAGACTCGAAGTGCAAAAATACTGACCACCCACGGTATACTTGAGAGACCGACTACGAAGTTAGCTGTGTTGGACGTGGCTAGAAAAGAAGAGTAAGACTACGATGCATCTGGTCATACTGTGCGGGGGTGTTACCGCCACTGACAACTCTACACTTTTTGGAGATATATATATAGATATAATATATTTGTCTTTATTTTTATCATATGTTTTAATATCATAAACTCACTTCGCTATTTAGCTACAAAAGCTAAAGAAGGTAAAATAGATGTAAGATATTTTTCGTACATGTGCCAAAGCCAATTATCTTTACGCCATTTTTATAGAAGGTTATTCCTGAAAGAGAATCACGTCAGAAACCAGGCTTAAATTGCTTTGCGCACATTCTTGGCTATTGCACTAAAATGTAAGATTTATATAATACTTGAATTTATAATTAAATATTAAATTGTAATAATTATTTCTTAGGAAATTTAATGCAGTCTACTGAAATATATGTATTGAAATAAAGTTGTGCATTTTGATTCGGAAGACTCATTCAAATTTAAGCAATAACCAGGACTAATTGTAGTAAACGCTATTTTCGTTTACAACAATTTTAACAGGACCCCTCCTTGAGGTGTGCCCCTTACAGCCGATCTGGTTATCCCAGCCGTACCCAGCGAAGATTCTATAATCCTCCCCGAGAGTAGTCTTCTTACGAATCCAATAATCACAGGGTCAATGCCAACATCCATCATAGCATCCACGATGGCTGCTGGCCTGACATTGTTGAAAGCACCTTCTATATCCAGAAAGGCCGTCAAAGTGAAGTTCTTGAACTCCAATGACCTCTCTATGTAGCCCACGAGAGTGTGCAATGCCGTTTCAACCGACTTGCCCTTCGTGTAGGCATGCGAAATATCTATAAAAAAATAAATTTTTATAATAAGACTAAAATTAACGAGTTCTAAGAAACAATCTTTTCTGAGAACCTCATTTTTAAAAGCAATAAAATGTCTGCAGGCACTAAGTTTTTAAATTAACAAAAAAAGAAATTCTAAGAAAGATATTAAATAGAAAAACAAAAAAATTTATTTTCATTTAATTTTGCAAATTTTTGTAAAAATTTTTAAGCCAAACATATTTAATTATCGAGAACGATCTAATGCACTCTCTTTCATAGAGATGTCTGTATTCGTACTATTATAAATAAAAACCACGCATACACAGATACACTCTTTTATTTTTCGTGTTTGTGTGTATAAAGCATTACGCACATGACAGCTAATAAATTTGAACAAAAAAACAAAGCAAAGCAAAAACAAAACAAAAATTAATGAAAATGTGAAATGCCGGTTATGTTTTTGATTTTTTTGGTCCATTTGTGGACCGATCTATCTGATTTTTTGCACAGACATTACGACAGTTATTTGTAATAAAACTGCGTACCACGTTTTATTGTCCATCTTGTAGTTTAGACAAATTACACAAAAAACTCACCAGAAATGGTAAAAAAATAGAGGTAGTCGCGATTATGGACTTATAGCTCAGCCATTTATGGACCGATTTAGCTGAATTTTGGTCCATCTGCTATGAATATGATATCTGAAAAAACTGTTTACTAATTTTTATATACTTTAGATAAAAAACGCAAAAAACAAAGCAAATCTTAATGAAAATCTAAAATTTCGGTTGTATTTTTTGATTTTTCTGGTCCATTTGTTTACCGATTTTTCTGGTTTTTTGCACAGACATTATAATTATTATTTGTAATAAAACTTTGTACCAAGTGTGTTTGTCTGTCTTGTAGTTTAGACAAATTACTCAAAAAAAGCACCAAAAATATTCAAAAATAGAGCTAATCGCAATTTTTGACTCATAGCTCCACCATTTATGGACCCATCCAGCTGAATTTGGGTTAGGATACTATGAATGTGATGTTAAAAAAACTGCGTACTACTTTTTTTCAGTTTAGATAAAAATCGCATAAAAACAAAGCCATAATTTATGAAAATCTAAAATTTCGGTTGCATTTTTGATATTCCTCGGCCATTTGTGGACCGATTACTTTCACTTTTAGCACAGGTATTATACTTCAAACAAAACTGCATACCACGATTTTTTTTTTGAAATGGGGAAAATTTTATTTCAACCTTCACACTTTGGTGGAGCGATCACTTTATTAAAAATCCCTTTCTTCTCATCAGCACCATCTGTGTCAAAAAAAAAAAAAACTCTTTCTATTGCAAATAAAGTCAATCTGTCACAAAGTAAAAGACACTATTTTGTTAAAAACAAATGGTGCGAAGCCAATGTTGTCACATAAGTTCGCTAGTGTTGCTTAGGGATGTTTTTTTTTGTAGTTGGGACACTATATGGATATTTTTTTTAAACGAAGTAGCGAAAAAAAGTAGAGAATTTTATTTGAAACTTAAAATGCCATATGCTTGAATAAAAAAAATATCTTTGAAAATTGAAAATTTTTAAGTTATTTTTTAGAAAAGTTTTTTTCTAACAATTTCTACTATATCTCTTACGATTTAATACATATTTTGTTGCGAAATTATGAATTTTTTTATAATCAAATATAATAAGACTTTTTAAAGTAAATCTTACATTTTTTATGTGACCTGTTAAATTTATTAAATCACGGCATATGTCACAAATTAAAGCCAATTATAAAAAAAAGAAGTACCGATTTGAAATCAGCGCTTGGCGTTCGTTAGTTTTTAGTTATTCTGGTGTAACAGAATTATATTAGGTGTTTACTTTTGCTCATAAGGATTTGTAGATTTAAAATTATTTTAAAAAATACCGACTTTAGTGTGGTTTGTATGGGCCAATGTTTTTAATTAAATTCTATTGTGTTTTCTAGTACCAAATTTTCATAAAAAATATTTTGCTCTTTCTCCCTGTTTTAGTCCTTATGCCGTTTTCATGCATTTGTACAGCATCTTAATATTTTTATGACTTTTGCTTGTTCATTTGTAGCTTTAAGTTGCTTTATTTATCCTGCCAGCCAGACTACTGTAAAAAGTATATGAACTTGAAGGCTGTAACCAACCAGCATTAAAGAACCAAAGGAAAGAAACTAGCTAAGTTTGGCTGCGCCGAGTCTTTCGTACCCTTCATTGTTATAGAAACATATTTATTCTTTCAGTTTTGCACATATATAGACTGTATTTCAATAGCAACTGAAATACAGACACAACTGACAGATTAGTGTACTTAACTTTTCTGTACGTTATCTTGGTACTTTAGAAAGTTGATTTCAACTATTACACTTACTTATTCGACTCTGCTATTTTTAAGAATCCAGAATATGTATACTTAATATAGTGTCCCGGTGCAGAAATTACAAACTTATTTCTTATTTATCGTGCAGGGTATAAAAAAAACAAAATAAAGTTAAAACCACCAAATAATAAAAAACAATTTCAAGTAGGGTAATTTGTAAGAAAACAAAGTATAAAAAAAAACTTTTGTAAGTCAACATCATATTTAATTCAAGTTTCTATGTATATGAACCATGGCAAGCCACCGCTAAAAAAAAGTGAAATGAATAAAAGAAAATTAAAATTTAAGGTGGAAAAATCAACAAGCTTAAAAAAACAATTAAATTTCTCAAGTATTAGTTGGCGAAGAAACATTTTGGCCAGATTATTCACATATTTTAGTCTCTGAAAATATTTTGTAACGTGACGTTACAAACTGGGCAAGACCTTAACAGACCCACCCTTAATAAGTAGCGTTCATCTTGTATGAAACCAATCACATAACAGTTCTCAGAAACTTTATAATTATAATTCCCATTTAGTACAAAATAAAATCTCTATAAGCCAACAAATTTAATAGCAAGTGGGAGGGCAAATTTTGAGTCGAGACTGAAAAGAGCTTTAAGCGACTGTAGTGGCATAATGCAAAAAAAAGTAAAGATTCTGTACAGGGTTTGTTACAATTTACAGTTTGCTTTAGCAACGTGTGCCTAACACGTTTGTCACCATGGAAATGCCCATATGTAATCACAAGAAAACTTGTGAAAGTCTCTTTTATTTCTATCTTCCCCACATTCTCTTCAGTCTGATACGTAAAAGTTTTACTGAAACACTAGCACAAATAAAGATGGAAAAATTTCATTGAAATTAATGTCTTTTCTGGCACATAATTTTTGTTGGATTTTCTATTGTTCTTTTTATAAGACTTACACGATGTTACTGCTATTGCTGTTGGGCAACTGAGCCGTATACGCAATAATAATGGTTAAATATAACGCACACGTAATTAAAAACTGTTTCTAATAAAATAGTAAAAATTCAAAACATTTGCTTATTACGAAATTATTTTTTTATTTAATTATTTGTTTTTAAAATGTACTTTATTGTTTTTAATTAATTAATTTAATGTTTTTTAATTTTTCTTTTCAGGTAAGTTTTGAATTCATTACTAATTTTCTTAATGGTAAGCAATTAATAAAATTAATTAAATCACATTTAATTTCAAGCCTAATAAACTAGCAGTCATTTAAATGAAATAGAAATAAAGCAGTAGTAAAAAAATGCTACTGCTGCTACTATACACTTTATTCATTTAAATAATGTACAGCAAAAAAAAACATGTAGCAACACAGCACCATTATTGCTATAACAATGATATAGTTTTTAAGTGCATTAAGTTTTTTGCTACAATATTATAATACAAATCAATAAATTATAATATTATATGATGTATCAATATATTTAATTTTATTGCAACTTAGTTGCTACGTTTTTATATAACTCAGTTGTTCAGAAATGGTCAATTAAACATATGAGATTAGAATTAATTAAGTAGCAATACAGTTTCTTTGAAAAAATTTAACATACATTAAAAAGAGGCTAACAACTTTCTCAAATTTAAACTTTTTTTTTGCATTTAAACATAATACTTAGTAGCAAATGAGGTAATATATAAAGTAGCATTTAAATTATATTAAATTAGCAATAAACAAAATGTAAATATGATATTTAGTATTATTTAAATACTACTGCTACTGCTACTTCAATATTACTATTTTATATATCTATTTTTGTTTCGGCTGATTATATACATTTCAAAGTAATTTGCTATTCTAATGTAAGCTCACTTCCAACTCAATTACTTATCTATTAATTTAATCATTATGTATTATTGTCTTTGTGCTACTGCTCTACTAACATTACATTTTTCCTTAATTAACTTTAAAATTTCCAACAAAAATATTTTTAATTCATAGAAAATTTATTCAAAAAACCTTTATTTATTTGATTTTTTTTAATTTCAATGCATTTAGTTAATAAAATAACTAAAAATAGAAAATATATTTTAATTTCGTTCAAAAAAGAAAATATTAAATTCCATCAAACAATGATTGCTTGTGGAAACAGTGCTTCTAGATTAAAATTTATACAATAGAGTCATTAAAGCATGGATGCCAGAGACTAAGACTTCTTCTTTTCAAATGTTAGAATTATGAGTGGATGAGTGTCTGAAACCCAAGTACCTTGAAAACAACAGTGTCAGTAACAAAATAAACTCATTTATGGCGACAATTTAAAAATTTTTTGTGCTTTTCTTTACTCATTTTACCTGTTGTTTTTAGAAAGAAAGAAAAAAATGTTTATGTTTACTTAGAAACAACAGCAAGAACAAAGTTTCACACAGGTTGTAAAATAAAATTCATTTAATACAATGGCTGTGTGTGTGTATAGAAAATAGCAAGCAGCAAAAGTTTCCACAGGAAGGTAATTTAAGCAGTAATATTTTTTTTTAGAATTCAAATTTCCTAAATAAACATTTCAAGGCAATAATGAAGAGTATTTTTTTCATTTTTTTTTGTTGGAAAGTGTAAACACACAAAACCCTCAGTTTTCAAATCATAAAAATTGTTGTCATCAATGGGATTGAGGAATGGAGATTTACTGGGTCTACAAACTAGTGTGGAAAAAAAGCCTATTTTTTTTTAAATTGAAAAGTTTTGTACATAGCATTTGCTACAGCTTTCCTGGTACTTGTTATTTAAAATCAGTCAACTTACTTGCATGCAAAGTAGCAGTAGCATCTTGAATTTAATGTAGCAGTAGCATAACTAAAAAAAACAATAGCAAACACTAAGTTGATAGGAACTTTAAAGTTCTTGTAAATTTTTATAGTAATTCTTTTCTGTTGGTCATTTTAAGTTTTATTTCTGTTTTAATACTATTTTTAACTCTTTTGTATATTAGTTTATATGCTACATATTACAGTTAGTAGAAATAACAATAAATAGTAGAAGCAGTTAGAATAGTATTCTACTTTAGTATAGGCACTTTAAAGCTGTTTTGGATTGTCACTCTACTGTTTTTTGTTAGTAGTTACCGTGAATTATTTGCTATTATATTTATAAATATACTCCTTATATTGTTTTATTTAAATATTTATATATTAAGCATTTTACAGCAAAAAATTAATTAAATTATATATACAATAGCATACAGAAATCTTAGGATTAGCAAAATAAAAAACAAGTAGCAAAAATAAATAAAAAGTTTTCTTATTTTTGCTTTTTTATGTAGCAAAACAAAAAATTAAATCAAAGAAAATAGTAGCATACACAAATTATTCTTGGCCAGCTGTAATTTTGAATAGTAATAAAAATTTAATAACAATGAAATTTACTTTAAGTGATTATTTTGCATCATATGCGGTAGTAGCAAACTAATGTCTGTTTGTTGTTGCTTATTAATTTTCCTAACTGAAATATTAAATAGTAATAAAAATATAATAATCTTAAAACATACTTTAACTGATTTTTTTTGCTCCAAAAGAAAAAAAATCAAACAAAACAGTAGCATAAACAAACTATTACTCCCTTAGGACTTTTGTTATTCATTACTTAACCTACCTGAAATGAGTTTTAGTGCTTTATAGCAATAAAAAAATATAGCAATAAAAGTAGCAAATAATAATTAAATATAAATAGCTGGAAAGGTATTTTTTTGCTACTACAGAAAATTTTATTGCTATTATTAGAATATGCTTTTGCTACTTAAGGTAAGGATTTTAAAACTTAATTACAGTAGCATAAACAAACTATTACTCTCTTAGGACTTTTGTTATTCATTAGTTAACCTACCTGAAATTAGTTTTGGTGCTTTATAGCAATAAAAAAGTAAAAATATAGCAATAAAAATAACAAATTTAAATAACTGGAAAGGTATTTTTTTTGCTACTACAGAAAATTTTATTGCTATTCTTAGAAAATACTTTTGTTCTTAAGGTAAGGATTTTAAAACTTAATTACAGTAGCATAAACAATTTATTACTCTCTTAAGACTTTGGTTGTTCATTACTTAGGCTTCCTGTAGTGTGTTTTAGTGCTTTATAGCAATAAAAAAGCAATAAAAGTAGAAAATAATAATTAAAATTAATTTAAGATATAAATATCTGGAAAGGTATTTTTTTTGCTACTACAGACAATTTTATTTGCTACTTTAATTACACAATTACAGCATTTCAATTTTAACTTATCTGCATGTATTCAATTACCTTTAAAAAAACAACACTTTATTTTAAAGTTTAACTGAGTGCATATATATTTTGTGAATATTTTTTTCTTTTATAAAAAATAATTTTATGATGTTTTTTTGCGTTTCTGTAATACCTGTTTTTTTTTTAAATATTGGTTTTTCGGAACATTAAGTAGAACTTTCATGTTGTTTGCAAAAACAAATTGTGTCTGATATGGCTTTTGATTAGCAGTTTGCTAATTTTTTCTTTAGACTATAAATTGTGATTGTTTTCTCCATAAAAAGTAATTTTATGCTATGACAATGACAACAACTTCTTTGACATGAATATTAATTTTTTTTTTGTCTTTAAAGCGAAAACAAAAATATTATAAAGGAAACTTAATTAAATATGAAAAAAAAAATTTTTTTAAATCGTGTTAGAGTTATTCAAACTAAAACTAAAGCTACGTCAAAAGCTTTTAAATATCAACAAAATGATGGGTTTTTTAAGTTTTGTTGCTGAAAACAGTTGTAGTTTTAAGACCCTAAATTTTATAAAATCTTTATGTTGCAAAATCCTGCCCTATAGTCACTTCATATTAATACTATTTAGTAGTAGATGCTGGTTCCATTTAGCTTGGGAATTTTAAAGAAATCAGTTTCTTTCCTTGGCTAGTAATGTAATTCAAGACGAAATCTTGGGATGCCCTTTAGCGCCACATACGCTAATTTGTATTTATTTTAACTATTCCTCTTTTGTAAACAAAAAAAAATAGACAAACAAGAAAAAGGCGGCTGTTAAAACTTTGTTTTCAAATTGGGAATTGTTATCTTAAAAATAATAAATTTTTTTTCTTTATTGAGAAAAAAGAAAAAGACATAATTATGTGTTTGAACGGCCAACCTACCTTTTTATAGCAAACAGTCAACATGTGCATAGACAACAGGGGTACACAAGCTTTCTTTGTACTGAACTTCGGTTGTGGGACCTAAATTTATTGTGCTAAGCGCTCTTATAACTCAAAATACTTTTAAGAAAACTTAGTTTTGATCTATATTAACGAACTCTGGTTGCTACAACCCAAAAATTTGATTATCACACCATATTTTTTTAATGGTACCACATTTAGGTCTCGCCACCAACCTTGTTGTTTGTGTGTGGCCGCTCTCAAATGATTTATTTATTTTCTTTACTTAGTGAAAAAAAGTTAAAAAGTGTGGCGATCACTGTTAAATAAAATTAAACACTCACTCACTCACAACATACTTAAATGAATGTCTGCTACAAACAAGTTGTTGGCAACTTCGGGTTGCATGTTTTTAGGTGTTGGTTAGAGTTCAAGTGTGTATTTTGAACTTAATAAAAGTTGTAAAATTTATTGTAAAAAATTCTTGTTAAATATTTATTAAAAAAACAATCTGCAAACTTTTTCCTTTACTTTGTTTGTTTCTTCTTTATAATTTCATAATTTGTTTTGGCTGTAATTGTTATTATTTTTGGTTGTAGTTACTTTATGGAGACAGTATCATGGTGCCATGTGTGTGTGTTTGCTTTAAGAGTTAGACAAAAACATGTGTAACAGCAGGAAAATTTTTGAAAATAAATTGTTCAACTTAAAAGTTCAGGTTAATTTTATCCATATTGGCTGTTACTGGCAGACAGACCCTTTGTTTACTTTACAAAAATAAACAAAAACAAAATTCTTTTTCTTAAGTTTTTATTAGATTTTTTAACAATTTTTTTTTTAAGTTGGAATAATTTTCTGACTTAGACTTTAAATCAAAAACTTTCAACTCAATAAAAATTTAAAATGTAAAAAAATTCAAGTTAAATTTAAAACGTAAAAAAGTTTAAATGAGACAATTTTGTCTTATAGCCAAGAGATAGCAATTGTGCAAGCAACACAAAGAACAACACAGAAAATTTTTCAATTGTAAGCAAATTCAATGAAAAAAAACAAAGGACTCACGTTAGCTGCAAAAATTTTTTTTCTGCCCAACATTCTTGGCTTATTGGTTAAAGGCAAACATCCACTCGTATATAGGATTGTGTTGAAATAATCTCTGATTAAAGGCACTTAAATGTCATTAGCGAAATTAAGCAACCTCTAGGTGATTACATTTGCTCTACATTAAAATTAATTTTTTTTATCTTTTTCTTTTTTTATTACACTTTATTCGTACAGAAAATTTTTTTACAATCCATTAAAAAAGACAAGTTTTATTATATAATTCAAACGTGTCAATTTGTTATCTAGAGGATAGACAAAAAAAAAAAAAATAAATAAAACAAACACGCACACACAGAAAAACAAAATGCAAAATGAATGAAATGGAAACAAATTAGGGACAATAAATTTCAAAATGAACAAAGAAAGATTCAAACACCCTCATTAAATTACACACACACACACATTCTACAAGGAGACAGTGCTTGTTGGTGTTGTTAATAAGCAACTGAAAAATGTCAATGAAATTACAAAAAGGAATGGAAGACATGAAAGGCAATAGGCCTAAAACATAGAGTAGATATACGACATGAGGAGGAGTAATAGGCTTCTACAACGACTCATAAAAAAAGAACACTTTGGCATTTATACAAACAAACAGCAAGAATCATATCAAAAGTGTGAGTTTGCGAAGGAAATTTTAAACATGAAATAGTTAAAGACCTACAATCCATCATGTCACAGTCAAGCAAATATAAATCTGGTGCATGGAAATAGATACACATGGGCCTAAGATCTTTCTTATTTAGAAAAATCTTTTAAAATAATTTTAAATCTGTGCTTCGAGGCCAGAAAAGCCAGACACTGACACAGCAGGTGACACAGTGTGTTTTGCAGGGCAAAGTTAGTCTATCAAAAGAAAATTAGAATTTTGAAGAATACGCCAAAAAAATAGGAGCCAAAAGGACAATGAGAGTGGATGATTTAGGTGAGCATCTGCTCAAGCCATGGATGGTATTCGGGCCTACCAACGCTACCTGTGTGACTTATAATGGAATCACACGCGTCACACACATCCCCCTTGGTGAGGAAGATGGGATGACTTTCTGTTGTTATAGACAGTGACATGGGGATAAATTTTGTCGAAGCAATAACAACCAACCATTATTTTTCGTATTTGAAGTAAGAAAATAGACATCTCAAACGGTTGGCCAAGTGAACTCTGGGCATAATTACCCCAACCCAAAAGACCTTTTCTACAGTCTATATGTTCAGTATTCCAGATCTAGGACTCGAATGAATCCTAGTTGCAGCTTTCCTATCTGCCTGGGAGTCAAAAAAAGTCTCCCAAAAGTTTTAGCCTACGAGAACCTAAGGCCACACAATCGGCATGTACGTGTTCTGGGGTTTCGTTATGGAAACAACAAAACCTGCACTGGCTGATCTTAATCTTACACTAGTGTTATGTAACAACGCAGTAACCGGCAAACCATTCGCTAGAAGTCTGAGGTTTCTCTTATTTAGTGACAGCACCTTCTTTGTTATGATTCGACCCAAAAACCAGATTTCGCTTTAATGTACGAGTATCCTGGAGAAGTTAATTAATACTAGCAGCTATTATGCTGAGGCCTATCCTTATTAGACTGCAACTTTGTAGAAAAAGTTCAGCAATCTGAACTCCTTGAGATTAAAGTAAACGCTAGAGCAGTCATACGTTTAAAAGAGAAATAAGTGGTTGACAACTAGAAACTGCTGTAGACTTAATTTGGCTTAAAAATGCATGTGTAGCATCATTCAGTTAATGCCTTTGGTGTACCAAGGAAATATTCTACCAGCCTCAATGAATCACTACAAAAGCTAAATAATTTCTTTTAGCTCCCTACATCTCTCT
This sequence comes from Thelaira solivaga, assembly GCA_947397855.1. Classification (NCBI taxonomy): domain Eukaryota; kingdom Metazoa; phylum Arthropoda; class Insecta; order Diptera; family Tachinidae; genus Thelaira; species Thelaira solivaga. The sequence continues at coordinate 46,388,916 of OX377612.1, forward strand.
CTCTCTCTCTCTCTCTCTCTCTAACCCTCTCTTTTAATTGTTATTGTTGTCATTATTAATGACATTTCTTTTGTTTTTTAACGGCTGCTACTGCTGCCACTTTTCATGGTAATAAAATCTTGTCTCTGTGTTGCTTCTATTACTGTCATTGTATTTGGATTATTAAGAATATAAAAATTCTTTCCCATTTTTTTGTTTGTAATTTATTTATTTAGCGTAAGAATGTTTTAAAAATAACAAATTTTTTCACATACAAAAACGCATACCTGCAGCTTAAGAAACAAGGCATAAGCATTTCAAAAGTGTAGAAAGTAAACTGTGGTTTAAAAAGAAAAAATAGTTCAAGAAAATTAAAAAAAAAAAAAAACTAGTCGTCATCATGGGCCTTAATCGTCGCAGTAAACTAATGAAACGTGCCTTTGATTGAAAAGAATCAGTGGAAAGACTTGTGTGTAATGTAATTCCTTCAATAGAGCAAAATTTATTTAACTGCTGACAGCTAAACCAACCAATCACAGTACTTGTTACCTTGAGGCATGTTTTTTTATTTTTATTTTTACTTTCTAAGGAGTTAAGCACATTTATGCCTTAACTGATTTTTCATTTAGTTTATTTGTTTAATTTTTATTACAAATTACATTTACGACACTAAATCACAGAAAGAATTTTTACAAATTAAACTAGTAACACGTTTCCTTTCAACATTAATTAAAAGGCTGATGGAAATTTGCTTTGACGAATATAACAATTTGTACTGGGTAGAATTTTTTCTGGAAGAACAAAAACCAAAAAAACTAAAAATATTAGCTGGCTTAATGATGGGTTGTTTGTTTTTGCGCTCATGAATATGTTAAATACAAGTTATTTCAAAGTTAATCGCATGCAATCAATAAAAAAATGCGTAAAAAATAGATTTCCAAATACACACCTCCCTCCCATTAAATAGAGTTTCCATTTGGGCTTTTTTATTTAAGAAAAATTACAGGAAGTCAATAACAAAAAATTACTGAAATACCTTCAAGTATACGGAAAACCATTATAAATAACTATGATTACTGCCCCACACACACATACATATAAACTTTTCAATAAAGAAAAGTTTTCCCTCTATTGTGCGTTAAAAATACATTTGACTTTTGCTAACAGGGCTGGGTTATTGTTTGGCTTCTCAACAGGTTTTTTTTACAAAAGCTTTTTAACTTTCTAAGATGTCTTTTAGTTAGTTCTCTCCTGTCTTATTTTTTCCTGAAAGCTAAAGGAAAAATTTAAACAACTTGACTCGTGCTTAAACCCATTTAGTTATTTCTATAGAAAAACAGTCTTTCAACAAATTCTTTTTTATAAATATTTTTTTTTCATTATTATTTTTTTGTTATTTAAGGCAAAACCTTTTTTATTGTTATTTTAAATGTTTTTATTACATATATTTTTAATTATATGCGTGTATTTTTTCCCTAAAGACTATAGTTTTTCACTACTAGTTGAATACAAAATTATAGCATTAAATTATTGTGAAAATTTTCTGGCTTGAAGAAAAATTATTTTCTATTTTTTATTTCTTTTAAATAATTAATTAAATTCATCGTTTTTCCTATTGCTGCGCTTAGGATTCATCATTTCAGTGAGTAATGAAATAAAAGAACTTCAACACCTGTAATTTTTCTTAAGCTGTTATTGTTTTTTGTTGTCTTTCTTAGGCCCGTTGGAGTTACGGACTCACCTTCTCATCTTCTCTATCTGTCTTCTTATTTATTTCCTTTCCTTTCCCTTCACTCTTCTATCTCTGGTGCTATTCTTCTTCACTGCCTTCTATGAAGGTATAAAAAAAGGACCACATCAACGGCCCCAAGTGAGCCCAGCTTTTGTTTTCTTATTTAGGCGCTCTATTGTAACCTAACCGAACCGAGGCCCGTTAATACAACTTTTGCTAGGATTTTGTGAGACAAATAATCCGTTTTCTGCTAAAATCTGAGTGGATAGCTTTAGTTTCCTACCAAAAACTTGATATTTGACTTCTAAAATCTTAACCTTACCTCCAGGTAACTTCTACTAATGGCGCTTAATATTAAAGATTTTAACAGAGAGTTCAAAGACTAACAAAAAAAGTACAACCTGGAATGAAGTTTTGAACATTATTTGTTTAGTCTTATTCTGTAATTATTTTCCTATACAGAGAATAATGCTTTCATGCGAAAACTATCCTCTTATACCGAAACTATTCTATTATACTCCATTTTAATACAACTAATAGTCTTCTACCCTAGAACTATTCGTTGTTGCCTTCCACTAATAACAACGTCTTGAACTAAAACTTGTGTTTTATATTAAAACTATTTTTTTATGACAAAACATTTAGCTTTTACTGTTGATTAATAATAATTTTTGTGTCTTTTACTGCAACTATTCTCTTATACTTAAACTATTTTCTTACACCTTGAACATTTTCTTAATCTCAAATGCTAAAACTATTTTTTCTCTCATATCAAAACTATTCTCTTATACTAAGAATATTTTATTATTTTGAAATTATTCTCTTAGACTAAGACTATTCCCGTTTAGTAAAACTACTTTCTAATAAAAAACAAGTTTTTTTTATAAAAAGATTATTATCTTATAAAAGGTGATTTTATAAGAACTATCGGAAATTTAAAAAAAAAACACATAAAATTCAGAAAAATGCATGAAATATTTATTTGGATCGATAGTTGGGTCGATATAATTTAATGTTTGAAGATTATTTCATGCAAATGTTGGCCACGGCTGCGCCTCAAATGGTCCATCCGCTTAGTCCAATTTTGGCATACTCTTTCCAACATTTCGGCCGGTATCTCACGAATAATGTTGGCAATGTTGGCTTCCAGTGCGTCAATCGAAGCGGGCTTGTCCCTATAGACATTAGCCTTAACATAGCCCCCCAAAAAATAGTCTAGAGGCGTTAAAGAACTTAAAAATTCTATATAAAAAGCAACAGCTTGATTTGGGTCCATGACTTTACCAATAGACTTATGTTTATGTCTTTGAAGCTTCTGAAATCACCTGAAATTTATAATTTTAATCATTACAAAATCATCGGAAAAAGTGGACATGATCGGTTTAACCTTCTTTGAAGTACAGCTACCATATGTAGCAAAATTTGAAAGAAATTCATTAATTTAAAGACATATTTAAATTATTTTGTTAAAAAGTAGGCATGGTCGGTACAGAAGTATATAAACAATTTAAAAGAAATCCATCGATGAATACATTTTCAATTATAAAAAATTAAAGTCAATTGTTTTTTTAGGGATTGGATGTGGTCGTGGCCGATCCAAAAGCATATGGTGAGAATATTCGTACTAAATTTCAAAGACATTCGTTGGAAAGTAAATATTTTACAGCGAACAAGCACCTTGAAAATTAATTTTATTTATATAAGATCTGTTCAATAACTCAAAATTGTTACGAATTTGTAACAATTGTTACTGGAAAGTTCATTAACTCGAAAAATTTGCAACGAGAGAGCGTTAAAAGAGAGTCAAAAATTGACAAACAAAAAAATTTCTTGCAAATTCTTAAGGCTTGTTTAGCTGAACGTTTTTTAAAACGTCCATCGACGTCCCTTGACGTTAAAACGTTTGTGTAGTTATACAACATTTAAAAACGTGTCATATGCTTTTCACATAAGAAAAAAAAAATTATTTTTTTTTTACAAAAAACTGTGCCAGACTTTTTGTTGTAGTGTTTAATTATTAAATATTGTTGTTTTTAGTTGATTTTTGTTATTTTTAGAAAAGTTTTAAGCACTTTACTTATTTAAACTTTCTTTTATACGCGCTTCACTTCTTTTTTTTCCAATAAAAAACTACTCTGTCTCAGCTGTGCATAAACGTCCCGTAAAAACGTTGCTAAATTCTATTTTATACAAATCTGCCCGTACCGTCAACGTGACATTTGTTTCGATAAGCACTTTCATTGCTTTTCATATAACAAAACGGATCAGCTGGTAACGAAATCTTACGGGACGTTCGGTTAATTCTAGCTTTACTGGTAAAATTTTTACCTGCAAAAATTTTTCAAACAGCTGTTTTTTATTTATGTTTGCAAATCATGTTTTGTGAAAGTAATTAAAGAAAATATTTTGTTAAATTTAAGAAATTGTAACTAAATATCAGCTTTTAAGACTCTAAAAAGTATTAAAACAATAAGAAATCAATTTTAACTTAACTCAGACTCAACAGCCCCAAAGTAAGATGTCGAAAGCAGTTGAACTAAGTAATACAGAATCTGGTACATCAAGGTTAGAAGATGTTGCATGTATATGTACTCGTATATGTATTCATATATTACAATACAACTTCAACTTGCAAGTTTTGACTGGTAAAGTGTTCTTTTACTTTTTAACATTTTTGAGAGCTATTTTGCAATATACCTTTTTACTCTTTCGTTGCAAGTTTTTGATAATAAAGTAAATGAACACACCTATAGATACTCGTACTAAAACTTTTGTCTTATATTTTATATATATTTTATTATATTATACCATAATTTTTATCTTATATTAAAGATAGATACTGTCTTATACTAAAAGTTTTCTGACTGTAAAATAATATTTTTAAGTTCACTATGGGCTAATGCTGAGACTATTGTTTTATACTAAAACTCTTATACCGAGAACGTATCACATTGAAAAGCGTGAAACAAAAAATTTCACCGTTTCTCGATTTGTGAGGAAAAAGTGTTTCTGTAGTTGAATGTGAGAAAATGCAAGCGTTTTCGTCTTTATTGAAATTTACCAATGATTCAAATGTCAACAAAAAGAAGAATTCATATAAGATGAATGTATTTCAACATGACATTTTCGTTTGAATGAAATATAGTTAGTGCAAAATGTGAATAAAAATATTGCAAAATTGTGCGCTGCCATCACTTTTATAAATTTGCCACGCCCCATAGAAAAAGAAGACTGATTAACAAAGCATAAATTTAAAATTGCAATATTTAGCTACAGAAAATCATTTATTTTATCTAATTTATTAATTTAAATTTACTTTTTAGCTCTCCTATCATACATTTTGAAATCTGAGATATTTTGACAGTTCTAGTGAGACGTTGCTTGCAAAATACTTGCACTCGCACCTTTCCAATAAAAATGAAAAATTACAGAATTATTTACTGAGTAAAATATTTATTTTTTTAGAATTATTTATTATTATTGAATCTTTCTATAAGAAAATTACAATAAGTATCCAAATCTTAACTGTAAAAAAATATAAAAAACTTAAATAATTATTACCAATGTAATAACTAGTTACTTGTACTCAAATCTTAAAATAAAAGGAATATTCTACGTTTAAATAAAAAAAAGTTATATCCCTCTTCTCACTAGGTGCAAGGTATCACTTCTCTTAAGCCTTCTGTGTCCCTCGAACTGTAACAGGTCCCTGGCGAGGGCGTTTGGATGTGTCGCCAGTTTGTGAACGTACTTAGTACAATATTTTTCAATTTCCTCCCGAACCGTTGGAATTTCTAGATCTGTGTTGATATTCTCATTTCTTATATACCAGGGGGCGCAGACAATTGTTCGTAAAATATTCGACTGTCTTCTTTGTAGCTTTTGGATGTTAGATGCACATGCAGTTCCCCAAAGCTGAATGCCATATGTCCAGATTGGTTTAATAATGGATTTATATAACAGAACTTTATATTCCAAAGATAGAGATGAAAATGGACCTATTAGCCACATTAGTCGAGCTGTTTTTAGTTTAATAGCTGAGATTTTGCCCTCAATGTGTCGTGACCATGTTAGGCGTCTATCTAGATTAATTCCTAGATATTTAGTTTGGGTTTCCACCGGAACAATGACGTTATTTATTTTTATTGGCGTACAATTTGCCTTTCTTAGTGTGAAAGTCACATGGGTACATTTTGATGGATTTTCTTTGATTTTCCATTTATTTAGCCAACCTTCCAGCTCGTTTATATGAGCTTGTAAGTGCTCAGATGCAGTTCCTGGATCTTTGTTCACACTTAAAAATGCCGTGTCATCTGCGAACGTTGACGTGATAGTATGTCGATTTGTAGGCATTTGTAGGCGGGCCAAGTATACTTCCTTGGGGGACGCCTGCAGAAATCTTCTTAACTGGTGAAAATATATTTTTTGACCGTACCTTAAATGTTCTATCAGTCAAGTAACTTTTAATCAGCTTGTGGGTGTTAGCAGGAAGAAGTCGTGTTACTTTTGTGAGGAGACCACACGCAAAGAAAAAATATGGTTGAGGCAACGATATTCTGGTGGAAACATAGTATGGTTAGATTTATGATTGCTTCTAACTATATATATTTTTAAATCAAAGATATTAAAAATAGCTTTCAACTGCAGATGTTGCGGTTCAACCCCCGGTCAAGGCAAGAAATTTTTTTTTTTTTTTTTTTATTATACATACATATATAATATGATTTTAAAAAAATTTTAATTTAAATTTTTTGTATAAATAAAGTTTTTTCATTCCATTGATTTTTCTTTTTCATCAATTTGTATTTATTTATTACATAATACATCGGGTTTAAATTTATTTTTTTAAATTTTAGTTGACTCTACCAGGGCTCGAACTTGCGAACACTTAGTTAAGAAGCATTAACTCGTCACTCAACCACTTCAGCCACAAAGCTCAGTTGAGTTTGAACGATTAAGTTTTTGTTTTATACTCACTTTATTTATATGGTTGCGGAAGAGACAAAATAGAAAGCAGTTTATACTCAACCATATTTTTATCATTATTATGTTTGTTATGAACATATTTATGATTTCAAGTAAAATTTTATTAAACATAATATGATAATTATATGGTTGATCTAAAACACTAAACATAATATGGTTCAAAATAACTAGAAATATGTTTATCGTGATCAGAATAATGTTTAGATGCTTCAAATTAATAATTATATTTTTGTGAAGAACACACTATGTTTGCATCATGCCAAACTTTATCAAATGCTTGGGAGACATCAATAAACAATGCTGAACAAAACAGCTTTTTCTCGAAGGACGACCTGATAGCAGTAAAAATTCTGTGAACCTGCTCTGTAGTTCCATGACCAGCCCGGAAGCCGAACTGATGTTCTGGAATAATATTTCGCTCTGCTAGATGGGGCGCTATTTTCTGGAGGAGGACCTTTTCGAACAGCTTTGAAAGAATGGATAATAAGCTGATAGGTCTGTATGACGTAATTTGAGTAGCGTCTTTACCCGGTTTTTGAGTAAAATAAATGAAGTTTTATTTCAATTCTTAAGCTACGTTCACATTACACAAATATTTGTAGCGTAACTACTTTTTTTGGAAAATATTTTTATAGTCTAACATGAATTTCATTACTTAAAATTAATTCAAATAATATAAAATATAAAACTAAAGGAATCTTAACATAGATTTCTTCCAAATATATAAACGTATTTGTAGATGACATAGTGGTGTTACACTTATTTGGGCAAATATTTGTTTAATTCTATTGTCTCTTGTGAAAGTTTCCTCGATGCAGAAGGAAATTTCGGTATTTATTTTGTATTTAAATTGTAAATATTTAATTAAAATTTTTTGAAAATTATATTTAGAAATAAATTGAATTGAAAATGAAAAAAAAAATATTACTGCTACTAATGCTAATATTACTATTTATAGTTTTTGCTACTAATTATTTTTTCTGTTGCTACTTCTATTACCACAGCTATTTTTATTACTTATACTTCTTTTTTACTGCTATTAAAACAATAATTATTAAAATTACTGCTACAGAAAAACAATTTGCTACTGCTGTTAGCTGTTATTAATATTGTATATAAATTGAATTGAAAAGAAAAATATGTATAAGTACTTCCATTATTATTATTAACACTATTGCTACTATATTTTTGATTAATTAAATTAAAATAATTTATTTTCATATTTTTATAAAAAAAGTCTCTTCAAAGATATTTTATTGCTACTACAGCAAAAATTTTTTACAATTGCTACTAATAAATTCTACTGCTATTACTAAAAAAAACTAAAAAAATACTCAAAGTATTAAGTATTAATGTGTAGCAAATGAATTGTGCCCTTCCTGTTCTCCATTTTAAATATTGATTAAAAGTTTTTTAAATTAATGACTGTTTGGTGTATTCAGCATTACTGAAATATGCCTTATGAAATTGAAAGGTTAAGAGTCAGTTTGTTACAAGACCCGCAATAAATGGGGCATTCAAACGCAAATAAACTGTAGCTAAATTCGAGCTTCAAACGAACCAGGCCTTAATAATAACAATTATCAAATTCTTTTATAAGTAAATCACATGAAGTTGTGTTTTATTTTTGTAGTTAATTTAACATGAACTGTAAAAAATAGAAAATTCTTTTGTGTTTAATGCAATAATATTAATCACATACACAACAACACAATAACAAAATAGTCGTCCAGTCTAATACAAAGAAAACTGTGGTGGTGGTGACAGCCATTATTTGTTAAATAAAGTTTAGGCTTTTGCTAACAAATTATTGTTAATAATTTATTTTTATTGTGCTTACAATTGTAGTGTTTCCTTTGTTGTTGTTGTCTTCTGTGTGTTATAAAAATAAAAGTTTAACTATGAATATCCTGCCATAAAATGTTGAACATTTATTTTATACTTTTTATTTTATTGTTGTAACTTTGCTACTGCAATTTAATTTCTTCTTGACTTTTTTGTTTATTTTTTTTTTCTAAGGCGACAATAATTAAATTTTTTTCATTCACTTTTTTGAAAAATATAACAGTTTTGTTTGGTATTCAGGTTGTATTGCTATTTGTTAAGTTTGTCTGTTTGTTGTTGTCATTATTCTGGTGTAAAATAATTTATAGACTTTTTTTAGGTTAAAAGGGAATAGAAGAAAGACTGTAAAATATAAATTATATTTTTTATTTATTATTTTAAAAGGTCTGTCTTGTCTAGAAATTTTATAGAAAAAATACCCAAAAAACTAGTGGTTTTCATACAAATTTTAAACACGAGTTGATCGCTTGTGTTATGGAAACAGCATGTCAGATATATTTGAGGTGTAGAGCAAGTAAGAATTTGCAATAAAATAAATTCAAGATCTCTTTCTAAAAATTTTAATCAATTAAGAATTTGTCATATTGATGAAATATTTAAGTCAATTAATTTAGAGCAGCAAGAAAAAACCCAGGTAGGCAGGAATTGATTGATTAGTACACTAAGAATCGTTATTACAACTTTCCAAAAATTTAAGTTAGGATTTTGTAAAGCAAATAATCGATTTTTGTCTAGAATAGGAACCAAATTTGAGTAAAAAGTTAAAGACAGATAATCCGGCATTTAACTTAACGATATCTTCTAATTTAAAGTCCAACTAAAATCTGGCTCATCAAATCTTAACTTTAATTATTGGTAACTTGTAATAATAGACCTAAATCGTACAAGGGGTCCTTAAAGCTGCGTATTAAATTGAATATTTTGTTTATGGCTCCATTGTTAAAGATTTGTCCCGGCATTATCTCTTCTACATTTAAAAGTTAATATCCTTCTCATGTTAAATATTTGTTTATGTACTTTTGTAGTTCGATAAGTCAATAGGTAAAACAATCACTTTTAGCGCTTTTAGCACTTTCAGACAACATGTGAGAAATAACATTTCTTCTATACTTTAATATAATTTATTACTTTACATTTTCGCTTATTTAATATTTAATAACATTTTCTTTTATTTGTACTCTATCCCAGCACTCATTAGCAATAAAAATGTCAACGCTTATAAATTGTTAAGATTTGAGACACAAATCAATCAATTGCTGCCACGAATTTTACGTCGATACTGATTTGAAAAGTTAAGTTGCTAATTCACACATTCAGGTGTACAGATGTGTGTGAAATAGTGAGTGAGGGGGAGAGGGGGCTACAAAGTTGTTTATTAATTTTCCATTAGTTTCAATAATTGTTTTAATGTTAGAATGTGTGACATTCTTAAATATTCTTCTTGAATTGAATTGACAGCTCTTTGCATTCATTAATCTAACATTTTGGCTAAAGTCTATTTTAACACAGTGGGATAAAATGAGAAAAATTTTTTTTGAATTATTTTTTAAAAGAAAAATGTTTCACAAATTCCATGAAATATTTCATTAACAATTTTCATTGATTTAATAAAATATTTTATTAAGAAACAATTTAACAGATATATTTTCTGGCATTAATAAAATTATTTCATTTATATAACGAATATTTCATTAAATTAATGAAAAATTTTTTATGAATTAATGAAATAATATCAATGCGTGCACGAAACTATTTCATTAAATGAATAAAAATTTCATTGAATTAATGAAATTATTCATTAATCTAATGTAACGTGTCATTTTTTAAAAACAATACATTTTTCATTGAATTGTAACATTAATTCACAGGATATATGAACAAAATTCTCTCAGTGGAATAAAATTTTTAGCAAAATGCTAATCGCAAAGACAATTCATTCTACTCGTACATTAAAAGTAAATTAGTTTGCGAAATCTTTAGTATGACAGATTTTCATATAAAGTCTTTAAAAACTTATAATTTTTAAGGCTTTTATTCTGGAAATTTTGTATGAAAATTACTCATACAATTTTTTTAGACCAGTTGATGAAGGCTTGTGTTATAAAAATAGCAGAGGCAAAAAATAAAAAATTTATGCACGTTTTTGGATCAGAGCAGCTGAAACGTGTGTTCAAAGTATTTTGAAACATCAAAATACTTTGCGGGCACTCGCAAAGAAGATGAAAGACTGTCTTCTCTCGGGTGACCGAAAGCTGCTGGCGTGCCTGCCGGTCGTTCTCACAGCCACTAGTCTGTAAATGTCCCTTCTGTTCCTGCTCACCAGCTGAATAGGGAGTTTTCCCCATCTGGTATTCGCCCTTCCCCAGTATCAATAAAAAATACCGCTCCTGATAGTAATAAGCAATACAGCGACTATCACTGACATAGAAGCCTTCATGATAGCCAATTCATCCGACTGCCCTTTAAAAATAAAACTGCTGTATGCAGATCTGATATCCCAGATTGGATAACGCTGGCTTTCATATTTCCGCGCATAATGCACACTGTAACTTATAATTTAACTTAATGCTAATCCAGCATTAGTAAACCTAAAAACATATGGGTAAGTCATTGAAACCGGAACATTTCTTCGACAAAATTTGTTTGTTTTTTATTTTATTAAAAATATAGTTTTCGTGCTCATCTTGAAGAAAGTAAGGCCTGACCAAAATCGTTGTTTGTACATTTGTTTGACAATTTTGTGTATTCACGAATTCATTCAGATGGAAATACTCTGCATCAAAAAAGATGACTTTGGTTAAAAACAATTGAATTTTGACTTCATGACCCATTGAACGAATCGCCAGCGCAGACATTTTATTCTTCACTTAATCGGAACAAATCTTCTTTACAGTCCAATAAAAAAATCTTAATCATTTTAAAAAAAGACATGTTATTGGATCATTATACTCGAACTTACCCTAAGTTCCCCGTCATAAATAGTAATTGATGTTGTTTGTTCACGTGTTGTATAATGGCTGACTTTTATTCATTCGTCTTAGTTCGTTGTTACTTATTTCTATACGCTACTGCTACTACAGTGCCAGGGATGGCACTACAATGTTTTTGTTTTAAAATGAAAAAGTGCACTCTAACTGGGACAAAGTTTAAAAAATTAAATTAAAAAATTCTAAAATTTGCCATATATACCGCAACCCAGAGGTTTGTACACCCCATAGTTTCTGAATGGAGGAAATTATCCCGTTCAGTTCGAGCCTATCTATTTCCACAAGTAGGCTTTTTCATGGAATTGCCCATATGCTTGGGTATAAATTCATTTACTTTGATATGAATTAATAACTAAGGTAATAATATTGTGTAGGTTGCTGGATATGTATGAATGTACCAGTGTGTGTGTGTGTAGGTGCTGCTTCTGTGTATAGGTTTGTGTAAGGTGAGGTATTTAAAATTTAATATTTATATTGGCATTGAAGATTTAAGTGGCCCACAATTTTCATTTGACAAATACAATCAGTAAAGCAAATATTTTCTAACATGTACAAATTGAAATCACTGCAAATGATTTCACGTTTTAAGCACAAACAAACAGAATACATTCACTTACTTACTGGCGCAGTAACAAGCAACTTATGCTTACTCGTATTAAAAAGGACACTTTAACATTTTAGCTGCAGCTACACTTTCACACACATCCCTATAATAATGTTTGCATGGGTGTGTGTGTATGTGTGTGTGTTTGTTCAAGTGTCGATACTTGCTTATGGATTTGTTCAGCCAAATGTTAAAACCAAGTTCATATATTTACTGTCACATAAATAAATACTCTTGCAGGTGGGTAAACCTTGAATATTTCCATTGACTTGCTGTGTGTGTGTGTGTGATTTGTAAAAGTATGTTTCTGTATTTGTATCACTTTTTCTTCCTATATGCTCATATCAAAATATGTTGTAAATTTTTCATTGTGCAAACGAAGACAATCATCATCACCTCAACTTGACACAATCAATATGTGTGCCAGGATAATATTAAATGTATGTGTGCGGTAGTGTTACAAGTCAAGGATATGACAACAAATGATTTTTGATTGACACATTTGTGAAGCAGAGTATTTCTTTATTACAACCCTCCCTCAGCATATACGTTTGTCATTACGTTTATAACTTTTACAATAATTCTGTAGCCATATGGAAAAACCGCTTATCTTTTGTTAAATAGAGTCAAATATTTTATTTACTTTTGTTGTGCCATATGATTACCTGAATCATTTACTTTTACTGCAAAATAAACCAAAAAAATTCTTTTAAAATTTGATTTTTCTCCTTTTGCAATTAAGCCTCTTTAGTTGGCTTTTTTCCTTTTTAAATTGAAAGCAAGACTAAAGTTATGCCTGAATTAAACAAAATTACAAATATTTAGTTGTGCAATTAGAAATATGTGCTTACGTTTTACATGTGTAAAGGAAATTCTGATAAGCCTGCCACTAGTGATAATGACAAGGCTAATGATGATGATGATAATAATGCTGTTGAGGATGCAACAATAAACATTTTGAAGCACAGTAGCATACTCTGCCTGCCCTCTTGAAACAGATGACAAAAATGCTAGCAAAGAGTGAGCAAGAAAAGGAGCAAAAAAAAAAGTAGGAAAACAAAAACAGCAAACAACTTCAAAATTAAATACACACTGTGAGTGAGTTAGACAACAAAGATAACGAAAAATGCCAGGACAATGAAATGAAAAAAAAGGAAATATTTAAGTAAAAAATTGTTTTTATGTTTTGTAACTTTTAGTAACCAAGGGTACTCACACTAATCCCTAATTGACGCGGTTAAATGGCAAGCCATTGTTTAAAGTTGCAACAGAGCCAGTAAGACAGACGGTTACTGGACAGACAATCATGTATATTGCTTTTAATAACCAAAAAGGCTACAAGTTTATTAAATGTGTTGGCAAAAAAAAAAAAAAAAAAATTATAAAGATAAAAATATTTCCTTTTTTTAATATTTTTGCTAAACAGTTGCCTTTTTAAGCCAGGAAAAGAGTTTGCATGTAGTGAAGTAATAATAGAAAACAATTGTAGCAAAAACTACTCGTAGCAACACAACACATAAAAAACAAAACAAAAAAAAATCTAAATAGAAAATAATAATGATAGAACCAGAAATGCTTGTAGCAGCGTAGGGTTTTTATAAACTGGCACTGCAGCAGTAGTTTTACAAGTGTGTTTATAAAATAGCAATCGGGTGTTTGTGTGTGGCTACACACAATCTTAAAACTAAACTCATAGCTGAAGTCCAAGAGCAGTGGTTCCCATAAAGTGAATTTTATTAAAAAACTTACGACAACAATCTGACTCAGAGTGTTTGCCTACTGGTATCTATTGACAATTTTCATCATTTCGATATCACAGAAAATGTACCCACAATCAAACTATTGAAACACGTTTGAAGCGACGAAACCGAAATTTCGTCAGCTTTCCTTCGGTAAATGTACTTGTAACTGACACATTCGTAATGCTTGCTGTGGCTAGAGTAACTCTATTGTGAGTCTCGTTGTAGCAATAATCGAATTCGCAATATAAATTATATGGCCGGCATTACCACTTACAGAAAACAACTTCGGTTGTGAGAACTAAATTTGTTTCCCATCAAAAATTCGTTTGTAATAATTGAATTTTTATTTTGATAAAAGAAATTCAGTTTTACAGCTCGAAATATTTTTAACAGAACTAATTTTTGGTCTGTATTATCGAATTCTAGTTGATATAGCTGAAAAATTTGATTGTAAACAAATTTAGTTCTCACAACCGAAGTTGTTTTATGTGTGCATATAAAACTATTTTAATTACGACAACAACAATCGTAATACACACCTGAGGTAGTCAGCTTGGGAGATGTAGGGTATGACATGTCACTTGAAGGACATGTGACATGGGCCAGGTAGAAAACTAATGCCCCTATTATGGTTCACAACTCAACTCAATTGTATTTGAAACAACTACTTTTGAGGGATGAGTAGTATTTTTTTTTAGATTAACACAAAGTTTTAATCGGTAATACCACGAAAAGTTTGTAATAGCAAAATTTAAACTAAATTATAAAAGGGGCGTAAGAACCTTTGACGATATTGCTTTTTGAGATTATTATTGAGACCAGCAAGTATAACAACCGCATAATCTAAACTGTGTATGAACTGACGGCTTTGGTCTGAAAGTTGTGATATCCTAGAGACTTATTATCTAAGAGTGTGTTATCTTAAAGAGACGAATTGTGGGCCGGTTAAAACGGGGGAAAGCTCAAAATATGATCGAAAACAAAGTCCTTAATTGCATAGATAATCATGGGACCACGGAGTTAACTGCTGGAACCCAACAGAAATGATCTATAAACAGAATAGAGACAATGAGAGTAGATAGGACAGTGAAAGGAATGACAACGATTGTGATTTTTCCCCAGTGAGCTTAACTAGAGCATTACGCTAGTCTGTCTAAAACTGGAACTGGTGCAATGTACGCGCATTCAGCCAAAAATGTGGCAAAAATATAATGACACGATATTATTAAAACTGTTTCATTGATTAAATGATATATTTAATTATTAATTTGAATTAACCCATTATTGTCCGGTATTCGAAATCATTTTTAAGGTCTAAATAAGATATATTTCAGGTTTTAGGAAAATGGAACGATTGGTTAGAGATATCTGAGATTGTAAGTAAAATCTATTTTTAAGGGCAACCTTTTATGAAAACCACAAGAGATTAAAGTAAAAATCAAAAAACCAAAACTAAAATCTTTTATTCAAAAAAAGAGTTAAAAAACGATTTCACATCTTTAAGCTTTTGTTCGTTTAAAGTTTTATTCTTTGTGTTTACAAACTTGACAATCATATGGGGAATGCTGCACAGCGTCTTGGATTTTCAGATCGTTTTACTCAAAAGGAAGTGAAATTATCGCGAACATGTTTGATCGTATATCAGAATTTTAACCAAAAAAAAATAAAATTTGTTAGTACTCGTTTACAGAATTACATGAATGG
Source organism: Thelaira solivaga (assembly GCA_947397855.1). Taxonomy (NCBI): domain Eukaryota; kingdom Metazoa; phylum Arthropoda; class Insecta; order Diptera; family Tachinidae; genus Thelaira; species Thelaira solivaga. The sequence goes on from OX377612.1 coordinate 46,404,495, forward strand.
AAAAGTAATTCAAAATTAAATGCTGGTTAAAAGATTTCTTTTGAGATATAACTTTTACAAATACTTAAAAACTTTCAATTTTTTTTAGGTTAACGGAAATACTTCCAAAATTGGAAGGAAGGATTTTTATACTTGTTTGAAAATACTGGTAAGGGAAATTACCGGCTGGACAATAAAGTATTTTAATTGTATTAATGACAGTTTTCATTCAACTAATGAATATTTAATTAGTTTAGTGTTTGAAATATAATGAATTTCTCATTAGATTAATGAATAAATTCACAGAATATACAGGGAACGAAATCTTTTGAGTGTAGCTTAAGGGTAATTTGTTGTCAAAATTTTTATTAGCTGTTCTGGCCTACAGTTTTTGAGAATCAGGGCGGTAGAAGACCCTAAGCTAGTGGGCAATAAGCAAGTCTATCAGTCTTAGCTCTGGTGTTGTAGTAACTGATTAAATTTTTGGGAAAGGTCTTGAAGAAAAGTTTCTTTAAAAAAAAAAAAAAAAACACTGAAAGTCTTTATCTGTCAGGAACATATTAACAATCGCTGCTCATTTATTTATGAATTAGAAAAACCATATGTGTGGAGTAAGTGTATAAAAGCTGCAGTATGTTTTTAAAAGCAATGTTTTGCTTAGATATAACTTCTACCACTACATTTACCTAAAGCCACAGGAATAAATTGTGTATTCACTTTGGGCTGGTGAGTGGAAAGCAGCGAAGCTGGGAGTGCAAAAAAAAAATGTAAACGACTGAGAGTAATAATAAAAAAAGTTATATTTTTTCAGGCAATAACAATAAAAATATGGCCTCAACAGGATTAATACATTACATGTGTATTTCCGGCGCATGTTTATGCGTTTCTTTGCTTTAAAAATATTTTTTCTTCACTTGCTTGTTTCTGCTTTTATTATTGTTCTCTCCCTTACTGTCGCTCGCTATCTCTTTTGCTCCTTCTCAATTGAAAAATTGTAATTTCTGGTTTTATTTTTTTCATTTTTATTATTATATTACTTTCTTGCATGGATTTTTTTCTTTATTATTGTGAACCTCCCTAGAGCAGGGAATTCATCTACATGACTGGAAATTTGAGTTTCAGTACATGATATCTTATGTTTGAGAGCAATAAATATATTTTGGAGCTTGAAAGGAAATCTTAATTATAAAAATATTTGTTTTTTACTGTTTGTTGTAAAATTTAGATTGAACTAAAACATGTCCTTAAAGCACAACAAATCGTTCATTTTTAAAACCAAAATTTTGTTATTTGTTAAGTCATTTTGTGTTGTTCTTTTTGATCATTAAAAATTAAAAAGTTTAACATGAGATTTCTTTGATAGCACTTGAACACCTTGAAAACATCACTTCCTTTTACTTGAATTGTCTGTGTGTTTATTGTCTTATGTAAAATTCATGAGTGCGTGAAGGCTAATAATGAGGGGGGACACTGGGTGGGGTAAACATTAAAAGCATCTAACGTGCAAAAGGAAATATTAGTAAATAAATTAAATTTATGCTTTTATTATGATTATTGTCTTTGAAGTGCAATTTCCTGTTTTTGTTGGTTTTATTGCTCTTGTTTCTTTGCTTGTTTTTGTTTAGGCATTTATTGCTCTTTTTTTTTTTATTTTATTTTAATCTTTAGTTGTGAGTGTGTGTGTTTCATTATAAATTTATTACTTCAAATTAATTAATTTTTTTAACAAACATTTTTTTTTTGTTGAAAACCATTGAATCTCATTTGAAGATGATTAAAAGGATTTGTTACAAAAATAAACATTGTAATAGCGCTTGCAATTATAACAATAAAATTACGTTTTTTAATTTAACAGAATGTGGATCGCATACTTAGCGCCCTCTATCGGAAAGTACGACAATTGTTCTAAGTCACTGTCTGTTTATCTTTTTTTTGTTTATTAATACTGACATAGATCTTGTTGGAAAACTCATGTTAGGTATAATTCTTTTTGTTTTGTGATTTAAATTGTTAAAGAAAAACAAAATTTAAGAAAAAGGTGACATTGAAACTGTAAAATAAAAAGAGGAAATTATAGCGGGACCGGACTATAAAAGTTAACATGTTATTTTTGTGAGGCCAATTGTTAACAGTTCGCGTAGCAACAAACTTTTTATTTCATCAGAAATTTGCCTCATACTGTAGTATTTGGTGAACACTTCGTATTTTTACATTGCTCGTGGATATCTAATTTTTGTGCCATCTCAAATGGTAAGGAGTGTGTTTTTATAATTAAATAAATGTGTTTTAAATAAAGAGTGATTTTTTTGCTATTATCTTTTTGGCAACACTAGTTTTGACAGCTCACGCACGTTTTGTATCTTGTGTCACTGTCAAACATCTTCAGTTTGGTCTATAATTTAATCATGAATCGTCTTACAAACGAACAACGCTTGCAAATTATTGAATTTTATTACCAAAATGCGTGCTCTGTTAAGAAAGTTCATCGCGCGCTTCTTCCATTTTATGGTCAGTTTAATCGACCTACTGAGGCTTCTATTCGGGCTATTGTAACAAAATTTCGCACCAAATTTACATTGTTGGACATTAAACCACCAACACGCTTACGTAGAGTGCGAACTGAAGAAAATATCGCAGCCGTATCGGCCAGTGTTGGTGATGACCGTGAATTATCGATTCGGCGCCGTTCGCAGCAATTGGGCCTCTGTTACTCCACTACGTGGAAAATTTTGCGGAAGGATTTGGGTGTGAAGCCTTATAAGATACAACTGGTGCAAGAATTGAAGCCAAACGACCTACCACAACGCCAAATTTTTGGTGAATGGGCTCTTGAAAAGTTAGATGAAGATCCACTTTTTTATCGAAGAATTGTGTTCAGCGACGAGGCTCATTTCTGGTTGAATGGATACGTGAACAAGCAAAACTGCCGTATTTGGAGTGAAGAGCAGCCAGAAGCATTGCAAGAGCTACCAATGCATCCACAAAAAACAACCGTTTGGTGCGGATTATGGGCTGGCGGCATCATTGGGCCGTATTTCTTCAAAGATGATGCGAATCACAACGTTACTGTGAATGGTGAGCGCTACCGTGCGATGATAACAAACTTTTTTTTGCCCAAAATGGAAGAGCTTGACTTGCATGACATGTGGTTTCAACAAGACGGTGCCACATGCCACACAGCACGCGAAACAATGGACCAATTGAGAGGCGAGTTCGGTGAACAGCTTATTTCACGCTTGGGACCAGTCAATTGGCCGCCCAGATCGTGCGATTTAACGCCTCTAGACTATTTTTTGTGGGACTATGTTAAGGCTAATGTCTATAGGGACAAGCCCGCTTCGATTGACGCACTGGAAGCCAACATTGCCAACATTATTCGTGAGATACCGGCCGAAATGTTGGAAAGAGTATGCCAAAATTGGACTAAGCGGATGGACCATTTGAGGCGCAGCCGCGGCCAACATTTGCATGAAATAATCTTCAAACATTAAATTATATCGACCCAACTATCGATCCAAATAAATATTTCATGCATTTTTCTGAATTTTATGTGTTTTTTTTTTAAATTTCCGATAGTTCTTATAAAATCACCTTTTACTTGTTGTATATGTTGATTGCTTAAGTTTCTAAAAGAGAACCTTTTATATAGATTTGGCACTTAGTTCGGAATTATTAAATGGCCAGTTACAAACCCCACATTAATGATAGTGACTTAACCTGACACAAGTAATTCCCAGCCGCTATTAGTACTTTGATCCTATAAATTTATTGTGAAAACAAGGAGAATAAGAAAGATTTCTAATAGCTGAGCTTAGAATTGAAGCTAGCTGGTTGTCGTTGGCCCGGCCTAACTAAATGTATAAAAGGAGCATATCAGCGAGAACAGAATTGTTGCAGGCTGAATTTGGGTTATGAGATATAAGTCTCTATCATCGTTGTAACTTCAATTGCTCACAAAGTCATAAATTTATGTGAGACCATAAAGCTGTTCACCACCATTAAGTAAATCTCATTTTATTACTAAGGAAAGAAGAAAAAAAAACTATAAAATATTAAGTCTTGATTTTTTTGTTATAATATCATTTGTTAATTATTTTATTGTATTTTTAAGATTTTACGTTTTGTGACATATGTAGCTGAACATTTAACATTAATATAAAACATCGTGTCTTCCTGCTCGAGAGGCACATAAATCAGTAAGTGATATTTATGTTATTTATTCACCCTCTTAATGTTAAATGTTCTACAGACTAAATTAAATAATTAAACCTTGATGAATTCTTTAATTGGTTTGTGTCTATATTTATTTAAATCTTTATTTACTTAGCTTTGATATTACCATAAAGAAAAGAATTCACCAAAGTTAATTTTTGTTTCCTTAATATAGTAGAATATACAAATCGATATAACAATTTTTCTTTTTAAATTTATGCAAGTTTCCTTACTTTATTATTATATTTTTTATTCAAAATTTTGTTTCTGAAATCATTTTTTTTATTTGCAAAGATTTTTTTTTGTTATTAATTATAATTAGGGTTTTGTTGCTAAAATATTAAATATGTTCAATTTGTAATTTTATAAGCCTTCTGTTTGATTTTTCAGCGGACAAAGGTGATGGCTAGATCAATTAAGAGTTATATATTTTGTTTAAAATCTGATCTACAGCGTAACTCTTACTTTGAGATACATTGTTGTGATCTTATATGTCTAGACAAGGACATAGGTATGTACATTTTTTTTGTTCAATCATGAGCACGTTTTAATTTCATTTTAAAGCTTATAAAAGGACATAATAGCCACAAACATGCAATGAAACTTCGAACCTGCCCCATACGACGAGCAATAAGGCTGGCTAAAACGTGCAAAGTTTCATTGTTATGCATTTCTTTCTATGACAAATTTTTGTATGTTACAACATTAACAGTCGAAATATGAGTAAAAATTTCTCGGTAGTTTTTCTCTTTTCTCTTATTATAAATAATTTCTATTTTCCTTTATCGGTTTTTTCCCGAAAACCGGTGGAAAAAGTATTCGGTAATAATCATAATTGCCCTGTAATAGTGACAGTGAATATGACAATAACAGTTGTATTGTAAGCAACAGTGCCAGTGACAAGGTAAACTTGATGCTTTTTATATTCTTTACTATGTACCTAAAGAGAATTATAAATGTTAATTTTGTATAACAGTGGTATCATACAAGGTGTGCGCTAAGTTAACTTAAGTTTGTAACGTCACGTTACAGTGATAGTGATATTCATATTGACAGTGAGAGTGATAGTGATAGTGGTAGTGACAGTAATATTTATAGTAAGACTGATCATTATACTGGTAGTGACAGTGACAATAGTAGTGACAGTGACAGTGACAGTTACAGTTACAGTGACAGTTACAGTTACAGTTACAGTGGCAGAGACAGTGACAGTGACAGTGACAGTGACAGTGACAGCGACAGCGACAGTGACAGTGACAGTGACAGTGACAGTGACAGTGACAGTGACAGTGACAGTGATAGTGACAGTGACAGTGATAGTGACAGTGACAGTGACAGCGACATCGACAGGGACAGTGACAGAGACAGAGACAGTGACAGTATGATAGTGATAGCAGCACTGGTAGTAAAAGCTACTGTAACAGTGATACCAACAGTGCCAATAACAGTGACGTCTATAGCTACATTCATAGTGAAAGCGGCAGTGATGGTCAGGTAAGCAATGATAGTGATAGTAGCAGTGATTGTGATAGTAACAGTGATTGGGGATTACTTTGAATTTCCAATGGTTCCACAAAAATGGTTTTAATAAAAATCTATTAAAAGTTATTATTACGAGTATTTTTATCGCTGATGTCAATACGAGGATGAAAGTATTCCTAGTGTATTGCCTTACATGCCCTTAAGATCGGGCAAAACACAAAGCACATTTCCTGAGCTTTTGTCTTGCAAATTACAGGTCCTAAAATTTATGGATTCCAATATTTTCTATCGTACATTGATGGCTTCCAAGAAAACATTTCAAAGTAAGCCATCGTTTTAGGAGTTTAATCTAACTTTTATTTAGCGTCAACACCTTCTGTGCTATAGTGTACTTAAGAGCTTCGCTTGTTTTTTTTTTTAGTCAGCTATTGACCATGTTTTGGAAATTGTGATTTGGTATATAAACCAAATATAAGTTAAAAAATGGTCCTAGCAATTCAATATTATTTTTCGATTTCTCTACTGATGTAAAATTCGGCACCTCATTAACATCAACCAAGATTTTTACTTTCTTGCCTTAGAATGTGAGAGGAATGTTTGTTTAAATGCGGTTTTTTAAAAATGCATGTAATCGTCTAAGCTGCTTTCATGTCATGCAGGTTTCTTTTTGTTTCTATTCTATATTAAGCCCAGCTTTTTAAAATATAATAAAAATTGTTTTAGTTTAACACTAAAAATTATTAAAAAAAACGACAACAAAATAAAACCATTAATTTCTATAAATATTTTTTTTGCTTATTCAAATGGTTTTTTAGAAGTACAAATAAATGAGTGTATTTTAACTGAATAACCATTTTATTCTAGCATAAGCCATGAGTTGGTTCATTGCAGTTGTGTTTTGTAACATTTATTTTTTTTTGTTTGTTTTTGCTTTAAATTTCTTTGCTAACAACTTGTAACTGGCTGTAATTATTTTCCTCTTTCTTTCTATCTTTTTTGTTGTTGTTGGTATTTAACCTATTCTCTTTGTTAGTTTTTCTGTAGGTTCTTTTTATTTCTCCAAGTCTTTTAAAAGCTCATTTCCGTTTCCGTTTGTTTACTGACCAACCACAATCTCACCAACATGTAGTTGTATTGTTGCATTGTAAGCTTGCAAAAACACACAACACATACACATACACATATACAAGGTGGCGCAAAAATAACCTTCCGATGTTTTTTGGCTGTAATTTAAAAAAAAATGAAAAATTTTGATTCTTCTTGTGGATTATTTTTATTTGGTCTTTTAATTTTTTTACATCAAGTCGAGAATATGATGTCATGGAAATGGCCGCCGCCACAGTTGATTGTCATTTGAGCCCTTTTTATGGCATTTTCCATCACTTTGGCCAAAACTTCCGGCGATAGGTCCTCACATTCTTGACGGATATTGTCTTTAAGACCTGCAAGAGTCTGAGGCTTGTTGACATAAGCCCGCGACTTCAAAAAGCCTTACAAAAAGAAGTCTGCAGCGGTCAAATCAGGCGATCTTGCTGGCCAGTGCAAATCGCCAAAATGGGAGATTAGGCGCCCGGGAAATGTATCCTTCAGCATATCGGTTGTGGCACGTGCAGTGTGTGCCGTTGCACCGTCCTGTTGGAACCACATGTTTTCCAATCCCAATTCATCAAGTTGCGGCAAAAAGAACTCGTTGATCATTGCTCTGTAGCGCTCACCATTCACTGTAACCGTTTGGCCCGCGACGTCTTCGAAGAAAAAACGTCCGATGACTCCTCCAGCGAAAACAGCACACCATACAGTGACTTTGAGCGGGTGTAATGCCTCTTCGTGGGTTACACGTGGATTTTCAGTGCCCCAGAAGCGTAAATTTTGCTTATTTACATACCCGCTAAGATGGAAATGGGCCTCATCACTCATTATTATTTTTGATGAAAGGTCATCTTCCTCTTGGTGGTGATTAAGGATGGCTTGAGCGTATGTTAGACGCGATTGGCGGTCACCAACTAACAGCTGATGCACCGTCTGGACTTTGTACGGAAACATCTTCAAATCTTGTACCAAAATTCGCTGTAAAGACCGTCGACTGATACCCATTTGCGTGGCACGTCGTCTGGTCGATGTCGACGGCGCTTCCATGACATCCTCGGCTACAGCAGCAATATTCTCTGCAGAACGGCTACTCTGGGGTCTGCCACGCCTGGCAGCATCTCGTGTTGTGCCAGTCTCTTCGAGGCGAGCGGCTAAACGTCGCAGTATTTCACCAGTAGGCGTTGGACGGCCAGGAAACCTGCGACGAATTTCACGTTGTGCTAAAGTCACCGACCGATTATTGGTCAAATAAATAGTCACCAATATTCCGCGTTCTGGAGCAGTGTAGCGAAACATTGTTTATTAACGTGTATTTCGCATGTGTTTACTACACAAATGTCAAAACAGAACTGACACTAGAGGCTAATCGCAAAATTTATAGCATGTTCTGATAGGAGGATTACTTTTGCGCCACCTTGTATATATATATATATATAAATATTTGTATGCTCTTTAACTAAATAAGGATTACAGTGTTACAGATAAATTTCCGTTGTGCTTCAAATATTCAAATTTTAAAAGGTTTCAAACAAAAACCAAAGTACAATTCTGCTACTTAACTTTTAATAAAAATAATTTGATTTAAAGTCTTGTTTAATTGGAAGCAGGGAAGTTTAAAACGAAATGCTTAAGCACATGAGTTACTTTAATTGCACCAAAAACAAGTTAAAATTTTTATTGTGACATCGATTTCAATTTATTTATTTTTTTGATAACGTGAGTGCTATTTTTTTGTAAGTCACTGTATATTTTTAGTGGTTGTTATTTTGTTGAGGTTCTTTTAGCTTTCGTTTATGTAAGTGTGCACAGAAAATATACAATTTATTTGCAGGAATGTGGTTCAAATACAACTTTGTCGCCAATTCATTAACGTTGCATTATGCTTCTTAAATTGCCGCACTTTAAGGTTTTATGTATGTTTTCTTTTTTCTTTCTAAAATTGTATTATTTCTAATTAAGGCATTGTTAAGGGGAAAACAAACTGAAATTGATTGCAAAATAAATGACTAGTAGAAAATAGATTGTGCTGAAATTTTTAATAGCCCGAAGGAAAGTCTTCGGTATACACGTTTTATTTATTTGCTTTGGTGGGCTATGATGTTCAGAGATTCCTTATTAATCTTTTGCTAAGATAAAAAACCGCATTTTACTTTCTATAAATAAAGGGAGTTTTTTATAGCCGTATAGAACTTTAAGTTGGCATTACTGTTCAAGGTGGCTACCGATTTAACAGCTGTCAAGTGATTTATTCTCAGTTTGGTTTGGCAATTCATCACGAATCGACTCACGCCTGAACAACGCTTGCAAATGGGCACAAAACGAGATTGCCGTTGTTCCCGATTTTCATAAGCGAATTTTGTTTAGCGATGAAGCGATCTTCTGGTTGAATGGCTACGTCAACAAACAAAACTGCCACATTTGGAGTGAAGCTAATCCTCAAGTGTATGTCGAAACACCGTTACACCCAGAAAAACTGACTGTTTGGTGCGCTTTATGGGCTGGTGGAATCATTGGTCCGTACTTCTTCAAAAACGATGATGGCCAGAACGTTACAGTCAATGGTGATCGGTATAGAGCCATGATTACTAACTTTTTCATTCCTGAATTGAACAACCATGATGTCCAGGAGCTGTGGTTCAAACAAGACGGCGCAACATGTCACTCAGCTCGTACCACAATCGATTTATTGAAAGACATGTTTGGTGACCACCTAGTTTCACCTTTTGGATCTGTGAATTGGCCTCCAAGATCTTGTGATTTAACACCGCTAGACTACTTTCTGTGGGGCTATGTAAAGTCATTGGTCTATGCGGATAAGCCACAAACGCTTGACCATTTGGAAGACATCGAAAATTGGACGTCCAGATTGGACTACATCCGAGCCAGCCGTGGCGGTCATATGCCAGAAATCATATTTAAAATGTAATGCCACAAGATTATTTGGATAAATAAAATTCATGTCAATCGAATAATCCATCGTTGTTTTATTGCAATTTAAAGTTCTATACGTCTATAAAAAACACCCTTTATAATAAAATCAACAGTCTTACGAGTATTTATTGCCTACACTTGTTTTTCATAACTTTTATGTAATTTTTTTTTATGTAATCATTAATATTCATTTATTTTGTGAAATGGTTAAACTATTTGCATTTCATGAAATTCATTGTCATAATCATGAACATGATTGAATTAAATTAAAATTCATTAAGAAAATTAAATTCATAAAAGTAATGAAAAACCTTTTATTAAATTCATTACACTCATGAATTTTCATTTAATTAAATTAACATCAAGAAAATTATTACGAAATTATAATTCATGAATTTTATGAAATTCATTATACTAATGAAAATTTTTAAATTAATATTCATTAAATTAAATAGTTTTCATTAATACAATGAAATTAATTAATATCGAAAAATTGTTTTAATAAATGATTATAAAAATTCATAGATTTACTACATTAATGAAAATTCATATATAAAATGAAATTTAGTATTTGACAAATCTACATTTAAAAACAAAAAAATCTGTTATTAGTATTGGTTTTAAATTATATTTATTTTATTGTTTTGTCATCAAAATCCTTCATACTCGTATATTGAAATAAATCAATGGTGTAATCACCGTATGCGATTCGTCGTAATTCAAAATTATAGCATTCGATAGCGAGTCTTCGATCGAGTATAATCTTAGGATATATCATTCGGTTGCAAGCTAACTATCGTAACTACAACAAATAACTTTTTTTTTAACGAGCACGGTCAACAAAAAGTTTAAAAAATCTTAAGTTTTATTTAGTTTTAGGTTAAAAAATTTAGTTATTTAAATTTGTAATAAATTGTCATCTTTTCAATTTGAAGAAAAAGATGCAATTATTCGCCCATATTATCAGAAATTATTTTTGCGCAATTGTTGCTTAAATTCCTGCTACAGCTTTTTTTTAATTCACTTGCATTTGACAAACATTCGATAGATATCGTATGAGGTGATTTGCTTACTCGACACGTATCGAAGTATTATTCGACAACAGTTTCCGGAATTCGCAGTCAATCTTTAATTGAATTGGAAGCTCTCTTGACCAGACGTATAACTAACAAAAATTTCTTGCTACCTTTGTTAAAAGTGTTTAAAAAAAACCTACTTTCATGGTTTTTTATTCTGAATTGAAGTGACTTCCTTAGCATTTATGCTTTAAAAGAATACATTTGTTTTGAAACTGTTGTATCCTAAAATCCTTTAAACAAACAGCAGCTTCAAAACATCTGTTTTAAATCTGAAATGGAAGACAATTCAAAATAACACAAGTAGCAGCATTATGCTTTACCTTTCAAATCCCTTAAAAGATAACAAAAGTGTAGCAGCAACAAAAAATGAAAGGAAAGAAAACAAAAAAAAATAGTCGTATGCCATCACTGCTTATAGCTCGTATCATCATTATGTTGACCATTGAGAATTTGTAACACAAAATTCTTGTACATACGCTGGCACTTATAAAGTGGCCAGCAGTTTTTTTTCCATGATGACAAGGTATTTAAGCAATTGTGGCATATTGTACTCGTAACTTTAAGAGTGTGTTTGTGTTGAAAAGCTTTTTAATAAAATTTGCAAATCATGCAACATGAATCTGATTACAATCTTCTTAAATTACATTTCTAAGGGAAATGAGCAGGTTCTTCATCATTTTCATTCTCATTCTTCTGCTCGTTCACATGATTTTCTCTATCGTTTACAAAAAATCAATTAAATTCATTTCAATTTAAAAGCTCTTTTCTACAATTCACAAACGTACACATACGTACGTTTAAAGGAGTTTAGAATTCATGCTTTAATGTTGCATTTTGTTTGAAAAATTTTACTGCAGTAACGCAGTATTTTCACTCAATTTGTATACGTTAGTTAAGGTTTTTTTTAACGTAAACGGCTTTAATTAAACAAAAACAAATTAAAATTTTTTTATTTTTCTGTAAAATGAAAATAAAAATTTTATTGTGAATGTCAATGGTTGCAGACAAAAGCAACAATGCTTTTCAGCCGGTTGAAGTTGTTGCATTTTTTTAAATAATTTAATTTGGTATGTGGAAAAACTTTACTCTGCACTTAAACGTTTATTAAACTTGAGTTGATTTTTTTTTATTTAAATACAATCTTTGTGCCGAAAAAAAGAAAATGATTTTACAAGCTCTTTATTTCATTATTGGAGACTTAAGTTGCTTATGTAGCCTATAAAGTTGCTTGCTATTTTTTTTAGGGGGCATTATTACAACTTACTTATAAGGTGCCAAGTAGTTATTAGAATTAGAATGTGTGTCACAAGTTACAAAATCTCCAAGTATTCATTAAGAATTCATAATTTTTATGGGTGATTTGTCCACCATGTGCGACGGTTGTAGGTAATGTTGCCCTAAGTAGCGAAAACGATTCCATATTAGACCAATTCAGTGACACAATATATTATATTCGGTACATAACCTGCAGAGGTCATTTTGCTTGATCCTCATATTCTCCAAGTGTTTCAATACTCTGCAATGTCTAGTTAGAAATCCCGTGATAATGCAAAATTCCTGAACGGGTCAAGCTTAATAGTTCCTTAGTTGTCTTCCAAGATCAGAGTGGCATAAATGTTTTCGCTACCCTAATACTGTTTGCTTCTAGCCAGTATTGTGGCGATTCTCTTCACAACCACTTCCTAAAACTGAGCTAAATAGAGCTCAAAAGCAGCCTGCAGAATGGTGCTGGGCCAATAAATCTAATAGCCGCCCCTTTCCTTTGCGAGACCGTCCACCTCTCATTGCCTACATATCCTCCATAGCCTGGCACCTTTACCAAGTGAACCCTGTTATTAGATGCTAGTGTTTTTAGAAATCTTAGGCAATCACAGACCAGTTTTGCTCGTATCTCAAAAGCTATGAGTACAAGTAATGACGCTCTACTGTGCGAGTGTATATAGATGTGACTATTATTTGTACCTCTTTCTAGTTCCATGTACTTACTTCGGTCTGAAAAACTGAGTTCTCTTGACAGATAAGTTTCTTCTGAGCTTTAGACTAAATAGCCCTGCTCCAATACCTTCAACTGTTTTTGAGCTATCTGTGTACAATGTGTGTTGTGTCGGTTTTGTTCCCAATGAACCCTGATTTAATTGTTTAGTGTTACAAATTTTGTACCTATTTCAGTACTTTCTCTAGAAAAATAACGAAATGCGTAGAAAAGTCCTCCGCATCTGCCAAGATGACCTTTGCATTGCACTACAATACTTCTTTCTTGATGAATAAATGAAAGGTAAGAAGACTTAGGAAGACCTCAAGGAATAAAATTTGTGCCCTAGTCAAAATTAAAAATCATTATTTTGCCATATTCGTTTATAATCGATATTTATTATTATGGATTGCTCATATGCTAATTGTAGCATAACTTCTTGTTGGCTATGCTTAAGTAATTAGCACTTAAAGTGTTCTGCACTAAAGGCATGCGATGCTAACGCACTTAACGACCCAGCCAAATCAATGCACTAGATATGTTATCGCTGTAAGAATGTAAGTGTTGATTTCTACAGGTTTTTCAAATGTTACCAAGAAGATTTTAAACAACTTCAAAAAGATTTTGTATTTGTGCAAAATAAACTTTTCCAAATTTGGAAAAGTTTGCCAATACACAAGATTGTTCGTCCTTAAACAAAACATTGATTTTGCCATCAATAAGAACACTTAATGTTGAAAATGGTATGCTAAATAATTATATTTTGGATCCTGTTTCGCCCCTTATATTATCTTCAAATACGCAACAAAATTATACAAATTTACAAAGCAATTATTCAAGCGTTGCTAATAGTCCAACTGTACAAAACCCTGAAAACAATACTTTAAAAGCCATTCCTCGTAGAAAGGCTGTTTTCGTTTCACGTTTAGCTGCGGATACTTCTGTCAATGATGTGGAGAACTCCATAAAATCTAGGATCGATTTAAGTGCTGATATCTCAACGTTTAAGTTTAACTTTTCTCAGCCAAGATCGATATCATCATTTAAAATTGCTGTTTCTGATGATTACTTTCAACGAATCCCTAACTCCAATTTTTTAGTACGCGAATATACATACGAGTATAGAGAAAAAGAATACCCAACTGTTTTTCAAGAGTCAACTAGAAACGTTACCAGGTTCACCATTACATAAAAACTTCAACTTTTTTAAGCTAGAAATAATTGTGGACATATCGAAAAAAGGAATTGATATATTGTGATTTGATGACCGTCAGTATGGGTAAACTGCAGAATCATCATAGTTGGCATCGGAATATGTTGTATAGAAAAAATCATTACTATTACTGGACTTTTGATTTAAAAATTTCATCACGGTTGGAACAAAATTGTAAAAAGACTTATAATTAGATTTAAAACTATTTTGCATTTTACTCAAATAATGCAAATAACACATGTTATTTAATGCATTGTATTCAGCTCGTGCAGATGCATATTTGCTTTAGTTGACAAGTTTCCCAGAGTTCTTATAAGTTTTGTAGCACTTATTTTTAATTCTGGACAAATGTTTTGTATTCCAAGGTGGACAATTTATTTTATAAGATAGACACTTAGGAACTCATAAACTGTGTCCGAAAAAGAACGCAAGATTTAAATTTGGCGCCATTCGAAGTGTCATTGTTTGACATTTGAACAATTGTTATTGTTTGCTAGTAGAAGATACGAGGCTAGTAAAAAATGACAATGGACAGCGAAGGGAGTTCGTTAATTGGGTATTGGAGAGACAACATGAAAATGCTGATTTTGCCGATAAAATCATCTTCAGTGACGAGGCCCATTTCCATCTTGATGGCTTCGTCAATAAGCAGAATTGTCGCATTTGGGGTGAGGAAAATCCTCGAGTGATTCACGAGAAGTAAATGCATCCTCAACGTGTCACTGTGTGGTGTGGTTTTTGGGCTGGAGGAATCATTGGACCTTTTTTTTATGAAAATGAGGCAGGTCAAGCGGAAACAGTCAATGGTGTTCGGTATCGTGAAATGATAACCAGTTTTTTCTTGCCTAGAATTGAAGAAATGAATGTGGAGGGCTTGTGGCTTCAACAAGACGGCGCCATATGTCATACAGCCAGAGAATTCAATTGCTGCATCAGTCATTTATATAAAATTTAAATCTTGCGTTCTTGTTGGGATACCCTTTATAATAAATTTAATTAATGGCAAAATTTGTTCTTAATTTTTACTAAAGTTGCTTATTATTGATTTATTACAAAGTGAAATTAAATATTAATCTTTCCAACACTGAGGTATGCCATCGTAAAGTTATATTAATAAGCACTTGTTATTAGTGTGGGTGGACGAGTTCGTGTTAGTCTCGCATTCTCTTGAATATTCTCAAGTACAGGCTGCGTAAATAACTGCCAATGGAGCCCACCATCAATTCCATATTTAAAGACCAGTTATTATTGTCTTAATAAAAATTTTTTTAATTTTTTTTACAATTTTAATATTGTCCAGCTCATAATCCCTTTTGGTTTCCTTTTTTAACTTCATTTTTTAACTAAACAAAAATTACAAAATTAATTCGTTTTATTTTTAACATTTTGATTAAAATTTGTGATGCCTTTGGAAAAGTCTTACTAACTTAAACTGTCTAAAACAGCAATTACAACTCTCTCGCATGTGTTTCTAAGGGCTTCTATTTTCTGATGGCTGCATTAAAGGACCGTAATTGTTAGTGCTGTAACGCAATGCTAAACGAATGAAAAGGGTTTCTCACACAATTTCAGTTCAATGAAAACTAAATCAATTTAAAATTAAAAAAAAAAAAATTAAATTAAAATAAAAATTGTTTAAAATTCCTTTTGTTTCTCTATTTTATTACACAATTTCCTTTATACAAGCACACTTTGTTTGTTTGCCATTGACCACATTAATTGTTTATGTGTCATTAACAGTTCATTAATTTATTTTTATTTATAATTTTCTGTAAAGCTGAAGCTTTATAATTTTTACCATTTAAATTATAAAAGTTAAATGGAAAATTTATGGAAAAATTTAAAACTAAAAAATTATGATATTTTTGTGTTGCTTAAACCAGCAAACCCAAAAATTTGAAAACACTTTATTTTCTCTTAAATGCAACTCAAGAATATTCAGTTTAAAGCAGCTGTAAAACGAATCTATACAAGGTAATCGCTTCAGCAAATTCGCTCACCAAAATATCAAAATTTATTTAAATTTACAATTAGATTTGGAAAAATTAGTTCATATTAAAAATTAAACTTTATTTATTTATTAAAACAGCTTTAATAAATAAAAATTCAAAAAAATGTTTGAAAAATTTCGAAGGAAAATGAATTTGCTTTTGTTTTGATTTTTAAGATACAATCGCCTTGGACTTTATAATTTATTTGTTCAACGTAAAATAGTTAAAGTTTTTTTTGATGGTTTAAGATTTTTTAAATAAAATGTTTGTTGGGTTTCTTTTGTATATGCAGCATATAAACATAAATATTGTAGTGGTTGCTGTCATTTTTTTTGTAATATTTCCTACTTTTTTTTGTGTGTCAAACGTTTGTTTGTTGTCGATATTTGTGTCATCATCTTTTCTTTTTCCGTTTCACTGGTTAAAAATATTTTCCCTCATTGAACACACTGATGATATAATAACAACGTTAGCACACACACACCCATACATTCACACACTTAAACTTAGAAATGTTAAACGTGTGTGTGTGTGTGTCTGCTTAAAGGATTGATACCCATATTTAATGTGTTTCATATTTTTTTCTTTTTTATTTTTTGATGCTCATGTTGTTTGATTTGGTTTGTGTTTTGTTAGAAACTCAAACATTAAAAATTAAATGCTTGACTGGCAATAGAAATGTGTCGATCAAATAATTCACATTTTCTTAGGGTTTTCCAACAAGTTGAATAGCAAGCAAAGAATTTTTAAAGAAGCTGGTAAATTGTTAAGAAATTTATGTTTTAAATTCAGTCATGAAAGAAAAAAAAACAAAGTACAATAAATATATTAAAGTGAGACTGCAAAGCATGAATAAATTTTTGTTTGTTTGTTAGGTTAGGTTGCACAAGACGCTGCAGCAGGGGCTAACTATTGTACTCTGAAATGGTCCTTTTGTATAAGAGGAATGAAAGAATGAATTAATATAAAATTATGTTTACAAAAGTAAGAGACAGAAAGAGAAAAAACATGGGAAAAAATAATGTGGTTGAGAAATATGGTCACCTCAAAAATACTATTCTTTATTTACAGCCGCTAAACATTATTATGATCACGATAAACATGTTTCCACATGACTAGAAACATAACCACACTATCTTTACCGTCATAAATATGGTTGGTTTGTACTAAACATGTTATGATTACCATAAACATAATATGTTCAATTATATGAGACAAATGTGGCAAAGTGAATTGTTTTCTATTTGTCTCGACCGCAACGATATATATTGTTTAAATTCAATTGAGTTTTGTGTCTGAAGTGGTTGAGTGGCGAGTTAATGATTCTTAATTGCATATGGCTTAGTTCGAAATTAGATAGAGTCAAATAAATTTGGAAAGAAATTTAAAATTAAATAATAAATTAATTGAAACAAAAGAGACAATCGAATAAAAAAAAATATTTATACCAAAAATCTGTATAAAAATTATTTTAAAAAATTGTTTATACAAAATTAATAAAAAAAATTAATCTGATTGGGATTTGATTCTAGACATCTGCAGTTGAAAAGCATTTTTAACATGTTTGATTTAAAAATCTTCTTGATTATGGTTGACTCAACCATATTTTTTCTTTGCTTGCAGTAGGAAAGAAAATCTAGTCCACTGCTATTGCACTACATGCAATAAGGCTCTGCATGTAGTGCTCCCAAAAGTAAGAACCATACAAAATAGCTTTTGGCTTTTATTTCCATTACCTGCCTGCTAAGCTAACTCAAACCTGTTACCATATATAACGTTGACTGCACACATATTCTTTCAATATTGGGAAACCTGTGGTAAATTGAGAATAAAATCCCCATTTGTTAATCGATTTTCATGATTTATACCTTATTTTATTCTTGAGATGTTTACCTTTCAGAAAAATGTGCAAAATATAAAATAATTGCTTATTCTTTTTTTTATTGCATTTTTAAACTGAAAAAAAATTACGAATTTTGCGATAAAAAAAAATTTTCCCCTCTTAAATTTTTGAATACTTCCAAAACCATAAAATATAGAACAAAATTATGGAAAGTTGAATTAAATATAATACTGTTACGCATCTTTTGGCGTATTGTTTATGCAAATCGGATAAGTCGTTCTCGAGTTAGGCTGAAATATGTCTTCGTACCTGACTAATTTAGTGGAAAAAAATTGCCACGCCCATAAAAAAATCCCTACGTGATGGAGAAAACCCGAAAACGGATTTGAGTTTAGCACTTAAAAATCCATATAGTTCACAAAGTTACCATATGTGATTTTTTGCAGAGCAGTGATATTTATATTCATTTTCTAAATACAGAACAGCCATGAAAGGGAAATGCCTTTCAAAGTTTCTAAATGGGGTTTATATTTTCACAATGACTTTTCTTTCTACTTCATTAATAAGAACTTAATTTAATTTCAGAATGTACTCGGTTCATATTACTGAAAATCAAATTATCTGGAAGAGTTTTATAAAAATATTTTATCCAACTAAATCTTTGATTTTCTATTAAAACTAATTCGAAATTGGTGAATTAGACTTTAAAATAAATGTCCTTAAAAAAGTTGGCTTAAATCAAAATTTTTTTTAAAGCAAATTAATAAATCCATCGGCCAAACAAGAACGTAAAAGAAGCTGAATCATGTCATTTAAATTAAAAAAAAAAAACAATTTTTTTTGAATTTTGCTCAAATGATTTCATTGTTTTTGTCGTACGAATACTGATTTTTGTAAAATATTTTTTTTCCAACTTCAGTGTAGTCCAGGGTAGTAATTTTTTGTGTGTTGCTTAACATATTTATTAGCAGTATATTTTCTTCACCTACATTAATTTTTCTTATTGCAGTCTGTGAAAGCCCTAAAACTAGTATTTTTTGTATAAGTCCACCTAAAGAAAGACATTGACGAAAACTCACATGAGTTTTAAAAAAAACATTTTCCGATAATTTTAGTTAAAAAATTTCCCTATTCGCGTTCTACAAAAATTATCTTTCATAAAATATATTTTTTTCCCGTAGCTCAGTGTAATAATTTTTAATGAATTATATCTTAGTAGTCTATTTGAAAATGCTCTTATTTTATTAACCAACATTTGAGCTGTTATTTTTGAAAGTGGTACAAGTCCACTTAAAAAAAAATTTTGTTAACGGTAATTTTATTAAGATAAAGACTCCATTTTACTAAAATTACTGCTGCCTTATTATTTCTTCAAAGTGGACTTATACCACTCTCAAAAATAATGGCTCATTTATTACTTTTTTTTTATATTTTTCTTATTGCAATCTATGAAAGCCCTAAGAGTAGTATTTCCAGGTCAATGGCACAATGAAGAGACATCACATCGATTATTGTGTTGCTTTAGAAATTTATTAGAACTAGAATTTGTGTGCATGTGAACAGATAAATGCTTTTTATAGTTTAAGTTTACCAACACAATTAAAATTATTGTAGAAAAGAGAGCTTTAAGAGCTCTACGAGCATTATTTACCTTTTGTCAAGCTTCTTTTTAATAAAATTTATTTGATTTAATGTAAAGATTCCTTTTTAAATTATTTTCTAATGTTTCTAGCAAAAGCAAGTATTTGAATATAAAATTTCTTAAATATTCAAGCACACACAATTCAAGCAAACAAACATTCCATTTGGTAAATAAGTCTTAAGCTCTTTAAATGCATTTTGAAACCATTATTCATCAACTTCTAATTCCTTTTAGCTGATAATTTCTAGTTAATAAATTTTATTGAGAAAATAAATTTCAGTCAGACACCCAGTAGCATGACTGTGTGTGTGTGTGTGTGTTTGTTCATTTGCAAATCAGCTTTATATAGATAACATTCCGTAAATATTTAGTAAGAGTGTGTATGTGTGTGAGTTTGCATTTGTGGTTAGGATTTTGCCTGAGTGAACGGAGTGTTAAGAGCATTTTAGCGTATTTACAATATTGTAGCTGATTACCGCTTTCGCAATCGGACATAAAACGCGCTTTAAATTCAATTGCAAAGATTTTAATTTGAAATTCATTGAATTAACAGGATTTTAAGTTTATATTTTACCATTGAGTGTAGTTGAGGTAACAACAAAATTATATACGAGTATTTTGTTTAGAAAGAAGGACATTTAAATAATTTGCAAACGTTTTCAAGTACTCTACCAAATTAAAATTTACTTTCAGTTTAGTTAAAACTGATTTAGTGGGGCTGACTCGGTTAGAAATTCCCATTGTCATCGGATTAATTACTGGATATTGCAGGGTATTGAAACACTTGGCAAATATGAGGATCACACAGTCTACACGATCTCTGCAAGATCTAATTTGGACTCGTTTTCGTTACTTAGAACATCATTACCTGCAACCGTCTGACATGGCGAACAAATCACACAAGAAGACTTAGGAAGGACTAGTACGTATTCTGAGGTTTCGACATGCAAAGCACATTGGCTGATCATAAGACCACAATATGCAGTTGCCAGTGCTTGTAAAGCATTTCACTTCTTTGAGTACAATTAGTGATATCCAATGTTTTGATAATTTTGATGCAATCTAAGAACCGGAGACATGCCAAAGTAGGGTTCTGGTCCTATGAACATATGACGGATCCTGCTCTTGGCCAAGCTGTCTGTTAATTTCTTTCGAAATTAACTCAAAAACTCTTTAGATTACAATCCGAATTGATAGATTATCTAAAAACCAGTGCATGTAAATAAACAAAACTTTTCACAAACGTTTGCTGCAGTCATAAATTTTTAAAATGAAACAAAAACAGAAACGTATTTTTTAAGTGAACGAATCATGTGTTGTTACTTTACTAGCAACAGCCTCGTCGAAAGAATTGTTTGCTTCGTGTTTATTTTTTATTTTTATTCATTTCTTTTCTGGCTGCATTTTTTTTAATGAATCGTACAGTGTTTTTAAATGCAAGAAAATTAAAAGAAAATAAGTCAGAGCTAATGTGCTCAATATATTTTATTTTATTCTTAGAAAACTATCAAGCGAAACGAATGCAAAAGTTTCGTTTTGTTTATTTCGGAACTCTGCAAAATCTACTTAAGAAAATTGATTGTTTTTTTTTCTATTTAAAAAAATTTTCAAGAGGAGTTGTTGATGTCTTGTGTGACTAGTTTTTAATGCATGTTAAAAACGTTCAATTGTTGTAAAGTTTATAAGATTTAACAAGGAAAAATTATAGCGAAAAAAAAAAAATGCTAAAAAGAGTGCCCAGAAATACTTAAAAAATTGGCTGCCCATTGTCGACATTTATGGTATAGGATGTTGGCATGATTAAAGCTTTGTATTGAAAGAGTAGTCATGAAATGGTACAAACACACTACTAAGCTCAACTACTGTTTTTAATAAAAAAGAATCACATCTTTTGCTAAGACCCTGACTGGACTGAGCCATACCCTAACTGATAAAAGAAACTGTGTCACATACTATTTGGTTTGAACTGTATTGCGTTCTGTTATACCTTGTTGCAAACGCCCTTGAATAATTTCTATAATTAACTAGATAAATTTACTTACTACGGAGAGTTGAGAAATAATTTGTATTAAATTTCCTTTATTAATAATTGTAATTATGTCCGTGTGTGTGCATGTGTCATATATCCTTGTGTGTCTTTAAATTTAATTCATATTATTACAACCAAACAGGTAGAAAATGTTGTTGTATACAAATATTTCATAGAATCTTAACAAATATATGCCGACCGACCGCAGGCATATTATTTAAATAATAATAAGCATAATATCGTATCGTATAATATATTTATAGCTACACACACACACACACACACAGTCACATACCATATTTTATATGAATTTTTACTGTTAAGGGAAACAACAGCAGAAGAATTTATTAAAATAATTAAAACAAGAACTTTGAAAAGAGCCAATCTTTAATTAATTATAAGTGACTCTTCTGCAGTTGCCTTTACAAAACTAGAAACTGAAATTCTAATTTTTATGTGAAAAAAGAAATTAATTAAAAATAGTTTTTTGTTTTCAACACTCACCTCTGCATATTTATTCACCCCTATTCTGTGTTTCGTTTACATTGCCGCATTAAGTTACGTTACAATCGAAAGATGGTACTAAATCGATAGAAAAAGAAGAAGAGAATAATGATTTTATTCCAGCTGTATGAAATAAGAATAGAAAATTAGACATTTTATAAAAATTTTTTAGTAAAAAGTAAAGTTTTGTGCAAAAAAATAGTAACAAATAAAATAAAACCTGATATAAATATAAACCAAGCATTCTATAGGGTCCGCCATCGAACTTTTTTTTTTTTTCAACTAGTGCTTATTTCGTGAATGGTAACACTTAGCTCATGTCTGATTTGACAGATAATTAGTTTTATCCTTCCGCTGAAAGAATATGGTTGTGTTTTCGCTTCGCTAAGTGGGCCTGCTCATTTTGATCTTGGCGGGTATGTAAACAAGCAAAATTGTCGCATTTGATGCACAGAAAACCCGCACGCATACATTGAAAAGCCGACGCACCCAAAACGAATCACTGTTTGGTGCGGATTTTGGTCCAGAGGCATAATTGGGCAATTTTTTTTCGAAAATGAGCAAGGAGTGGCCGTTAGTCAATGGCGATCTTTATCGGGCCATGTTGAACGAATTTTTGTTCACAAAAATTTAAGAGGAGGATATTGGCAACATTTGGTTTCAACAGTACGGCGCTACGTGCCACACAGCCTAAGCTACACTCGATGCTTTTATAGCATTTTCAAAAAAAAAAAAGTTATTTGGCGGACCCTAAGATACTATATATCACATAATATAACTGTGGAAAGATACAAAAGCCCTCATGGCCTTCAACACATTTTAGACCGGTTTTTAGAATGCTTGCTAGGGACGCTTACGCTTGTGGTATTCACGCAAAATGCCGTTCTTTGTTGTCATCGAACAGACTAACCTGAACTGGAATGGCAAGCGTAAGGTTTTTTAACGCTCAGCATTTTTGTTAAAACCTCATACCCAAATAAGAGCGCTGCCGGTGCGTATACTCTACAAACAAAAATAGACTTAAAAACGCTAGATAAAAAATAAAAATTAAAAAAAAAAACAATTGTATTGCAGCCAACTTCACTACAAAACGCGCTGTCGAAGTTATATTTTCTAACCGCTCAACGTTGCCGTCGCGCTGTTTCGGTATGCTTAGTACATTTTGTTTGGTTATGAGAATTTTCGACAGATAAAAAAAGCTTGTAGCAACAATTTAGTTTTGGCTGAAATTTACACATTAAAAATTTCAAATTTTCTTTAAAAATCTTTTTAGTTGCAAAAAAAAATCTAAAAAATTCCACCAACAAATTATCAACTCACAATAGAAATGCAGAATACATGCAATCGTAAAAAACTCGATTGAAACAGAGTGTAAGACAACACTCTGCCAAATGCAGAAATTTTGATTCTGATCGAAACGTAGAGTACCAAAATTTCTAAGCAATCAAAATTTCGATTCGCATTGAAACGCAGAATAGGGGTAATTGACCATTTATGCTTAATAAGTGTGTGTTTATGCAATTACACAGAAGTAACAAATTGTAAGAAGTGTGTTGAATAGGAGGAGCTGGGCTAGGAGGGGGAAGAGAGCTTTTGAGAGAGCACACAAATTAAAATCAATGATAATTATTTTGAGATTTGTTGACAACTTATGTTATCCGCAGTGGCCAACTAAATGCGGTTGTTCCATGTCACAAATTAAAGTAATTTTGTATAGCTGCTAATGGAAATGTTGCCATAGCCAACAACAATACATATAAAACAACAACAGCAACAACACATAATATTAAAGCAAAGAAAGGTTTAATATGTAGGCATATGTATTTGTAAATGGGTATAAGTGTTTGTCTTTCTCTTGCATCGTGTGTGTGTAAGCAACAACATAACAATAAGTCATGTAATAAATGTTCACTAGCATAAACATTGTGAATACAAATACACAATTATAACAACAAATGGATAGATACCGAGCAGGATATGAAATTCCTGTCACATTCACTTGCTTACATGCATGCCTACACAAGGGAACATAAGCTAACAGACATACATACATACATACATACATACATATGAACAGGCTACATTTGCTAACAAAAGGACAGCAGCTATAATATACAGTGGGTGACAGCGGAAAAAACCATTAAGTTTTTTTTTACTGTTAAAATCGACTGTAATTTTGTCAATGCAGCAAAATAATTGTTTAATATTTTGTTCCATTATGTAGCTCAATCCAAACACCCGGGGTCTAGGCAAAAATCGCAGTTGCGACCTACAGATTGGCACTGCCCGCTAAATTACGGGGGCATCCTCGTAATAAAATATTTAGAAATTAATTAAAAAAATATTAAATGCATAATAATAATTCACAGCCACTCATTGCTGATCAGCAGCAAATGTTTAATAGATTTTTTTACTCGCTTTAAGCTAAAGCTTAATGTTACTAAGAGTTACAGACGGAGTATTTTTTTTATTTTTTTCTTCGAACTTTCTTTCCAACCTCCACTTCATCGATTTTTATTTTGATTTCTTCAGCACAAAGCCGCCTTTCAATTTTCTTTTTTTATGTATTTTGCTCCACAGTAAAATCTGTATATAATTGTGCTTTTGTTTCTGATATTCTATTATTGTTTAACTTAAATTATACATTGCGCTTGATCGACTTGTCATAAATTGCATTTGTCCGTAAATAAATTCGTGTGCAATTCCCTGAGGTGGCATTTGTTGGTGTCTGTATGTCTGATGGCAAATATTCTGCTGTTTTGATTTTTCGATTTTGTTTTTGCGAAGCCCACAACAACAAACAAAACAGCAACAACATTATGAATTCATAAAATTAGCACTAAAGCAAGAAAATGAAAAGTTTTCTTTAAGTGTAGGAAACTTTGTAAAAAATTTATTCTTTAGTACTAACAAAAACAGACTAATCAGCAGGCTTTAGTCCTACATTACACATCTTTTCTCTGTCTCTTTCTATTTGCATTAAATTAAATTATATTCAATTTAATTTAATTTATTATTTCAAGGATCGTCGAAATATCCTTTGAATGTTTTCTTCTTGGAACTAATTTATTAATAATTTTATAAACCATTAAATAAAACAAGTAAAAAGAAGTAGAAAAACCGCTGCAACTGCAGTCTAGCAGTACTTTTACTTCTGATTAAAAACATGTCATTGAAAGGATGTTCTTCTTTTTTAGAACTTTTCTCTGAATAAAACTTGTGCATCGAAGAAACTTTAAAATCCAATACTCGGTGATATTTTGTGATGCTAAAAGAGTAAAGAAATTTTTAAGAAACTGAAGCGAAACTGATTTCTTTAGCACCTTAAATATGACAAAAGCTTCCATCTGCAATCACTTTCATAATATCTGCTTACAAACTTAATTTAAGAAATTTTCTATAACAAATTTTCTTCAACTACAATTTCCTTCTTTTAAAGTACCGATAAGCGACCCCCATAATTAAATATTAAATAATAATTCTTGTATACGAATCATTGTTCCATTAATAATGCAAGACTACAACAATAACAAGTGTCAGCCTGGCCCACCATAATTGATGATGGTGATAACACTCTATTGATGCTCATAAAAGCAAGTAAATGGAAACATTCATGAAATCAATTGTCAATATAGTAAGCGGTAAGTGGCAGTGGTAGCTTCAAAAAAACAAAAAAGAAAAAAAAAACAGCAGCTGTCAACATCCACAATTACATCATTCAAATGGAATTAATGCCTTTTTCACAGGGCTGCCAAGTTTACTTTGTGTTTTACAAGGAATATTAGAGTATTGAAGGATTTATTTTGCGCACTGAAAGAAGAATTCATTACTTTTCAACCAATGACTTGTTTCATTAGACTATTGAAATAAATCATAAATTTTCATTGATTTAATGTGATTACTTTATTAAATAAATGAATTTATTTCATTAATATAATTAAATTATTTCGTGTAATGAAATAATTTCATTGATTTAATGTAATTATTTCAATCATTTAATGAATGAATTTCTATCATTTAATAACATTAATTTTAATAATTCAATGGAATATTCATTAGTTTAATGAAATCATTTCATTTTTTTTATGAAATAAATTCATTAATTTAATAAATAAATTCATAAATTAATTTGATTAATTAATAAAATATTTGCATTCATATAATGAAACAGTTTCATTAATTCATATACCTTATGAAGTATTTCTTTAAATCAATAAAACAATTTTTCAATACATTTGCGCCATATTTTTCTCTCAATGCGCGTTTCACGCAACCAGTGGAATTCGTTAAAAAAGTAAAAAAAAAGTCTTAAGCTTCTACAGGGGAAAAAAAAGGTGCTACACTTTATTTTAACGTGTAGATTCTGCCGAGTTTGTACTTTAAATATCCTAGATCCTGGATGTGTAGCAATTGGCAGCTCTAAACGCTTAAAATTCTTGTTAATTATACTCGTATGATTCATACACAGAAATACGTGCATAAATGCCTACATGATTGTATATTTATTACCATGGTTGTGTGTGTGTGTTTTTGTGTTTATGTGTGGGTATATTTTTATACAGACACGTTTATATTTGAAATGATATTAAATGACGTTTATTATTTCAACAAACAGTTTGACTTGCAGTCATATTTTTAATAATGGTTAGTGGATATTTTACGCAGCAACACAAACACACATACCACCCACACACATGTTCACCTACATTTATGCATTTGTTTTATATTTGTGGTTTTATAAGTCCAACACTTAACTTTTGCATAAAACATAAACACAAATCAAAATTAATTTTTTAATAATATTCAGTGACAATAGCTGTCAGTAATCCGTTTGACAGATTCAAAAATTTACTGAACAAAAGAATTATTTCCTACGCCGAGCACTAGGTGATCAGTGTGAGCTCTATGTCAGGCAGCTCTACCTGCGAAGTCTTTCTAAGCTGACAAGTGCAGAGAATCGATGGGATAGCTGACTTCGTTAGTAGCAACAAATTGGGCTATATTGTGATGGACTGTTCTTCTTCTTATTTTTATCGGTTTTACCTCTATCTATACTTCGAGTATCACAAAAGGACATCATCAGACCAGTTTTATCTGCAATAGGCGTTAATAAAATATTAAGTTCTGTGTTTTAAATATGGAGCCTGATTTTATTCCATTGGCCAGCAGGCCATATACATAGTTAAGTTGATATCATTTGCAGGTAAATTACGTCATTCGATATCGAACGAAATTTCAATGCCATTTAAATGAAATTTTCCTTGGATATCGAATACCATAATTAAGCTGCTGTTTGGGCTCTATGAGATTTTCAACTAGTTCGCTTCATGGCATTACACTCTAGCTAATTTAAACTCCACTGTAAGTAACTAAGCAGAATTTAGTGTCCTCAGCAGAAAAAAAGAAGCAAAAAATGTCATGATTTTTTTTACTACATCTTCAACTGAAACATATTTTTTTAAAGAAAATCAGCTTAAAATTAAGAAATATATTTCAATTTTTATTAGTTTATAATTTTATTTTATTTTTCATTTGTGCTTCTTCTGTTATTATTTTCTTGCATTTGTAAGCACATTTTGCAACTCTTCATAATTTTGGATTTAAAATTATTTTTTATGTGATTTTTATGTTGTTTTCTTACCCATTGCAGTTGTTGTTGTAAGAAAACGGTTGCCAAGTTTTAATGGGATTTCGCTATTTTTTTTTTTTTTTTTTTTGTTAATTTTTCTTTTCTTTTTTTCTTATTTCCCCAGTCATTTCAGTTTTCGTTAAAGTATTTTATTTATTCTACATATAGTTTTTTGTTGTTGTTATTTCTACTTTCGTTCGTTTCTCTTAAGCCAGTCAAGCAATCAGGAAAAAGGAAACACTTAGGTAGTATATGACAACTTCCGGCTATGAGCATAATTTAGCGTTTTAAATTACATCTAAAATGAGCTTAAATGGTTCATGACACATTTTTGTGAAATGAGCAATTTTCAAATATGTATGAGAGAAAATTGCAACAATAACAACATTAGCACACAAAAAAATAAGGAAAAAGAAATGAATATAAATTTAATGATATAAAAAGTGTAGTTGGTTGGCTGTGATATGCGAGGTTGGTAGCAAAAGTGAATTCTCATGATAACAAAAATTTTCGTTTGAATTCTCGTTAAAGAAAAAAACTTTTTGGTTTTTTTTATTGCTTAAAATAAAATCAAAAGAATATATTCGTTTCTGGAGCTCAAGTTAATAATTTTATACAGTTTTGAAATCGAATCGAGTGGCTAAAGCTAAGCTTAGATCAGCTTCTTGCTAATATATTAAGCTAATAAAGAGCCTTATAAGTCACATAATTATCTAGAGTGTACACTGACGGATCTAAGATGGTCTGCGGTTTACTTCACGTAAAGTGCTCACTATGCTTTCCGAATAGCAGTAGCCTTTTCAGTCAGTCTTTGTGGAACAGAGAGATCAGGGGAACTATAGGCATCTTCGTAGATAGTCAAGCGGCTCTCTTAGTACTTGAATTGCATGTTACACCTTTTGCATTAGTGGGACAAAGCAGGGCTGTGTTACTCTTTCTGGGAACTGAGACTGACGTATCTTTAGTATGGAATCCTGCTAAGGTTGGGCTTAAAATGGAGGCGTCTATGA
The DNA here is from genome assembly GCA_947397855.1 of Thelaira solivaga. NCBI lineage: Eukaryota > Metazoa > Arthropoda > Insecta > Diptera > Tachinidae > Thelaira > Thelaira solivaga. Next base: position 46,433,100 of record OX377612.1, read on the forward strand.
TTGTGACACACGTTGTATAGCTTACCAAAGAAAGGTGGATACCAGATGGCAGGGTCTCAAGTCTGGACAAGGTTACGCGTCAAATATGGTCTGCCTATGTTGATAAACACTTTCTTCAGTTGTTGAAAAAGCCAAGTTAAATTGCACAGGTGCTAATAAGGACCGGAAGGGGGCCCCCTTAGGTCTTATAATGAGATTCTTTTGAGAAAAAGGAGAAAAGAAGGGAAATAGAATACGAAGGCAGATAGCATGCCGACCCCCATAGTGGACAGCCAGTGGTTACTCCGATAGGCTGGGACTGGCCTGCATTGTAAGTTGTCACAGCTGCCGAGCAGATGTCCTTTAGACTTCTCTGCTAGTGATATGCTCTTCTGGATACAAAACATAAATTTCTCTGTGAGCATTTTATGTATAGCCTGTCTGAAATATCGGGTACAGGGCTAAGGGACAGGACGGATCTAATTAAAACGGCCGTCAGGCCGCTACTTAAAGCAACCCCATAAAATAGCTTTACATGATCAAAAGTGGATTCATTTTTAAGGAAATAAAACACTTCCTTTGCCGTCGTGCTTTTGAAAGGATAAGCTTCCAGCTAAAATTACTTGAGAGAAATTAACTGGAAAATAAATGTTGGAAAAGATGTCACAGGAAACTGAGTTCTTACGACTTTTAGGAATATTTTTTCATATAGAGTCGGCAACAAGTCTTATACGTATTCCACTTCACATGAGAAATAGCTTTTCATTTAACAGCATTATTTTTTGAATAATTTTCAGTTCACCCTCAGACCATTTTTTTTTAAATAAAAGATTTTCTGGTCATCCTTTTTCAAATAAAACCTTACAAGTTTAAAAACGAAATGACATTTAAGTCATGCTTTAAGTCAACGTATAAAACTATATTTGACCTCATGAGAATAATTTAATGGAATATTTTTAGTTATGAGAACTTATTTAAAGCTTTCTTCCTTGTATTCTTCATAATTTATGGTTACACCTCGTTTGTATTTGCAATAACAAGCATCCAAATAAAAACTAAAAAATCTATATTAAACTTTGGAAAGATTAAACTAGTACACTGAAAAATTAATTAAATATATTTCAAAAAATTTAAAAAACAATTTAATTGATTAAATTAAACATTTTAATCAATATGACAACATTAAAATTCGATTGAAAATAATTATCAGAATCATGAAGTGCTTAATTGATTCAAATAAAAGATAATTTTTCTAATTCATTAAATTAAAAATCTTAATCAATATGAGAACATAAAAATATCATATTGATTAAAATTTTGATTACAATTTTTTGAATTAAAATATTTAATTCTGAATGAATTTTTTTGTGTATACAAGCTTAAGCTACACCCTACAAATACGATTATTAATTATGGGCGATGTGCAAGATATATTCGGTGAGCTGACAACAGCAGACCCATGAAGCAAAGAATATTTTGTTGTTTTAACGGGCTATTATGAACGATATTTTCTATACATTCAATATCAGCTAAGTTTAAATATACTGTCCAAAAAATAAAAAGAAAAAGTATTAATATGAACACCCGCCCATATATTTGCAAGATTTACTGAACATTTTGGGGTTAATGCAATGGAATTATTTACACAATCCTACCAGTCATTTAAATGGTTATTTCACAACTCAGCATTTAAATGTCTCACACAAGAGTTGCTCTTTCAATGAAGGGTGCCGTAGGGCATAAAAAAACAAAAACTGTACATGCGTGGGATTTTGGGTACGCGTATATGTGTATGTGCATTTTTTTAACGATAAAGTATGAGTATAAAATAATTGAAGAGGATACAACTTGTAGGATATTTTTAAAATCTACCAACTATTTATATACCTTTAACGTTGTCATATTTTCAAATACATGAAAATTTATTTTTATAAAAATTCTTGCGACTTTGTTGCGTTATTTGTTTTTTTTTTTTGTGTGCATACGTTTGCATATTCAGTTTGCTGTCGTCATTGTCATTGTGTTGCATCAGTTCAAGCAGATAAATGAATGCTTCGCTTGCAAGGGTGTGCAATAGAAATGCGTACTTTAGTTGGATTCAGGTAAAAAGAAGAGCCAAAGAAAAAAGTTGAAATTACTTTAAAGCGAAATCCCCCAATCCATATATACACTTGTATTGAATGAATAAAATAAAAATATAACGATCACATTAAAATAAGCGCCAACTTACTTGCACTCATGTAATTGTTGCTAAAAAACAATTACTCGTACAACAGAGGCACATTTAATGTAAATTGTTTTGGTTAAGCACATTTTCAGCATAAAGAAATATGTTTTTTTAAGAATTTCTGCTGCTTGCCAAAGGCTTATTGTAGTTTTTGATTTGTTGGAATATTTTGAATACGAGTTTGCGGGAGGGAAAAAATTATGTAAATTTCAGTTTTAAGTTGTCATTTTTCTATATATTTTTTTTTCATAAAATAAAATTCAATTCAATAATACGGAAATATTTATAAAGCTGCTTGAATCAGATGTGAGCAAAAATGCAACAAAATGTATGAATTTTGCACTCTGCTTCAGTTTAATTTATTTGCTTTTAAAATAAAGTTTATTGAGCTGCTCATAGAAAAATTTTATGAGCCGTTGAAATATTTTGAATTATACAAAAATTAACACCTTCATTCAATTATTTAAATATTCAATGAAATAAAGTATTAATCATATTGATTAACTATATAATTGATTTTTTTTAATTTATTCCATATGTTAATTTCATTTTAATGAAATTTTTAATTGGCTTTCTGCTATAATTAATTAAATGAATAATTTTTTTCTGTGCTCAAGTTTAAATAACAACATACACACATTATACAATTACAATTGATTGATAATTTTTTTTTTTAATTTTTATACCCTGCACAAAAAAGTGAAAAGGGTATATATAAGTTTGTCATTACGTATGTAATTTCTACACCATACATGGGACACCCTATAAAGTATATATATTCTCTATCCTTATAAGCAGCAGAGTCGATTTAGTGGTGTCCGTCTGTCTGTATGTACGTTGAAATCAACTTTCGGAAGTCCCAGAAAACCTACAGAAAAAACTAGCATGTCAATTTGTTGGAAGTTCCTGTTGTCAGTATGCTATGGAAATTCAGCTTAGTTGGTTCATAAATGACTAACCTGTGAGCTCTGAAATGCAACTACCTCTATTTTTTTACATTTTTTGGAGCGTTATATGTGTAAACTACAAAACGGATAAAAACCTTTATATTCAGATTTTTCAGAAATAATAGCCATAAAGTCTGTGCAAAAATTACGGCAATCGGTGTACAAATGGATGAGGAATATCAAAAATACAACCGAAATTTTAGATTTTCATTAATTTCTTTTTGAGTATTTTATCTAAACTTAAGAAAAGTAGTACCCAGCTATTTCAAACATCACATTCATAGTACTTGGACCAAAACTCATCTGCAGAGGTTCATAAATCATGTCAAAAATCGCGACTCCATTTATTTTTTGAAAATGTTTGGTGCCTTTTTTCCGTACTTTTTCACAACGGACCAAATAAAATGTGGTATGCAGTTTTAACATAAACAACAGTCGTATTGTTCTTGCCAAAACTCAGAACGATCGGTCTACAAATGGGCGAGAAAAATCAAAAGTATAACCGATATTTCAGATTTTTATTAATTTTTGCTTTACAAATACAAAAGGGAGAAAAAATGTATTCCCATTTTAGTAAACAGAAATAGCATTCATAATGTCTGTGCTAAAAACGAGAGCAATCAGTCAAATCGGTCAAATGGTAGAGAAATATCAAATATATAACCGATATTTCACATTTTCATAAATTTTTGTTTAGCATTGCTCTTGCTTCTTTTTATCGACAATTTTAAGCTGCGCAATGCTTGTACACACAAACACGAAACCTAAGCAAGTTTTTTAATGAGTGTAATAGCATAGCGAATACAGACATCTTTATGACGACAATTTTTTAGATTTTGCCTTTAATGTGAAAATCTTTATTTATATTAAATATTTAATTAATTAGGTTTGAGTTAAAAAATGTTTGTAAATGTTTCCAAAATTTATTATATTTTTTTACATTCACATACGATATCGTTCTTAGAATTCCTTTTTTTATAATTAAAAAAATTGAATGCCTGCAGACATTTTATTGCTTTTAAAAATAAATTTCTCAGAAAAGATTTTTTTTAGAACTTGTTAATTTAGTTTCTTGGAGTGAAAATTATTATTTATTTAGGATTATTAAAAATTATGTATTCCAAGAATTTATTTTTTTAAATATTTGCTGTTGCTTTTTATATAATATTTTTAAATAATTTTTAATTTGTAAGTTTATGTGACCTTTTTTATTGAAACTAGCCTTTTATTAATCTTGAGGTCTTATTATAAAAATTTATTTTTATATCGATATTTCGCTCCAATAATAAATAAATAAATTTTTATAATACGACCTCAAGCTTTATAATCTGCGCGTTTCTATTATATAATTTTTTGTATATTTTTTTGTTAGTTAAGAAGAATGTGGAAAGTGAAAAATATTATATGAAAAATATTATATGAACACATGGAAGGGTATATAAAACTCGGCACAGCCGAATTTAACTTTTTTTTATTTAAAAAATTTGATTGTAAGTACCTTTTTCTTTCTTAAAATTATGTTATAATTTGTAATTGCATACAAATAAATATGATTGGCCACAAGTGCAAAAATATACAAAAACACTCATAGAAATATTCAGTATAAAAATGATTTCTGGATAACGGGGTTTGACAATTTTTTAATACAATTTTTTTTGTGGTGAAAAGCCATTTTTGCATGACTTAGTTCTTTTTTGTGTGTTTGTTCCAACTCATTTGTTTATAGGAGATCTCTCTCTCTCTCACTATGTGGCAATATCAATTGTGTATGTGCTTTCTCTCTTCCACTCTCTTTAGAATACTAAAAAGCAGTTTCTTTACATATAGAGCTATAACTCATGCCTATATGTAGATTTTTTGTTGTTGTTTTGTTATATTCTTAAATAGAGAGAAATTTTTGGGAAGATTTGTTGTTTTTTTGATTCATTGGCTACATTGTTAGTGTGTTTAATAAACATTTACTTTTTAGTAAACTAAGCCAACAACAAATATACGAGATTCCATAATTTGTCATTACAAGAGAATTTGATTGGTGGACAAGTGTAAAAATGGATGATGAGTTAAGAAAATTAAAATTAGTGCAATAAAGAAATGACTTTGAATTCAAGGATGTAATTAAAGGTAAATTATAAATATTAAAATTATCTGAGGCTAGATAGTAATTTAGCTTAATAATAATTGTGTAACTAAATAGAAGTTTATAGATTTTAAAATAACAGGGGCGAACAGTAACTTTTTAGGGTTTAATTTTTATTTTATTAAAAAATATATCAATATAGAGATGGTGCGGTTCCATGGATTAGTGGGAATAAAATTTGTAAGTTCTACGCTTTCTGGAAGTGTTTTAACATTTTTATTCTATGATGCAAAACGGAAATTGCCAAAACCCTTCAGAGCAACAGCACTGGAGTATATGAAAATTCAAAAAAATTTTAAATATCCAAAATAATATCTGAATATTTGGTTGGTAGGTTACAAATAAATATAAATGATCTCCTCTAAACTACTACTAAAAACACTTAATATTTAATGACGTAAAACGTATTTAATAAATAAGCTGCGTTAAAACATATTTAACGCGGCATATTTATCTTCACTCATTTAATTTTTTCTATGGTTTTGCTTTTATAGAAGAATGTGGAAAGTGAAAAATATTAATATTTCGCTAACACAGTGAAGGGTATATAAGAACCGGCACATCCGAATTTAACTTGTTTTTATTAAATTCATGCATTTCCTTTTTTATATAAAGGGTGTTTTTTATAGACGTATAGAACTTTAAATTGCAATAAAACAACGGTGTATTATTCGATTGACATGAATTTTATTTATCCGAAAGATAATCTTTGGCATTACATTTTAAATATGATTTCTGGCATATGACCGCCACGCCACGGCTGGCTCGGATGTAGTCCAATCTGGACGTCCAATTTTCGATGACTTTTTCCAACATTTATGGATCTATATCGGCAATAAGACGGCGAATGTTGTCTTCCAAATGGTCAAGCGTTTGTGGCTTATCCGCATAGACCAATAACTTTACATAGCCCCACAGAAAGTAGTCTAGCGGTGTTAAATCACAAGATGTTGGAGTCCAATTCACAGGTCCAAAACGTGAAATTAGGCGGTCACCAAACGGTGTTTCGACATACACTTGAGGATTAGCTTCACTCCAAATGCGGCAGTTTTGTTTGTTGACGTAGCCATTCAACCAGAAGTGCGCTTCATCGCTAAACAAAATTCGCTTATGAAAATCGGGAACAACGGCAATCTTGTTTTGGGCCCATTCCACGAATCTACGCCTTACTTGATGATCGTGAGTCTATTCATGATGAATTGCCAAACCAAACTGAGAATAAATCACTTGACAGCTGTTAAATCGGTCGCCATCTTGAACAGTAATGCCAACTTAAAGTTCTATACGTCTATAAAAAACACCCTTTATATATAAAAATTGAGTAGATACAGAATTTTATCCTGAATGTCGTTAAGTTGGATTTATTTAACTGAAATTAATTGTTTATTTTAGGTATTCAGAGATATTATTCATAAAACTTCTTTTAATCAATATTTGCGTTTTATTTAACTTTTTTTTTTTATAAATATTTGAGTAGAATGTGCAAAACTGAAAGTATGAACTTGTGACTAACATACGGCCAGCACCGCCGAATTTTGTTTGTTTTTCATTAATTTTTATTTGTTTTTAAAATTATTGAGCGGAGACAGTTTTCATGAAAAGAAAAGAATAAAAAAGACTTAATTAAGTCTACAAATAAATAAAATATTTTTGTTTGTGACACGACAGTCGCTAAGCTTTAAATCAGTTAATTTTACCACGAAAACTAAGTGAAGGAAATAAATAAAAAATTTTGTTTAAAATAGAACATCAATTTTTTTAAGATTAATTAGAAAACATGCACATTTATTTATTTATCTCTGTTTTATATTTTTATTTAGTTTTTATTAAAATTTTTATTTTTATTTTTCTTTGTGCATAAGCAATGTGCTGTTAGCGTTGGTGTTGGTGTTGGTGTTAGTGTTAGTGTTTATTTATTTGCTTAAAACCAAAAACGAAAAATAACCTTTAATATTGTGTTGTTTCCATAGAGATATCAGTGCTTGATATCAGTGGGATATAAATAAATTTGAAAATACTAAATGACAAAACAAATACACACACACACACACGCACACATACACATTTACATAGCCATGCATGCACATACTGTTTTTTAATTTAAATACATTTTACAGAAAATTGCATAAAACTTGATTTATTTGTTATGATTTGGATTTCATTTTTAAAAACTCATATTTTCCGCATATTGATTTTATTTTTTCAAATGATAAATTTCAAATACTTTTTTTTGTTTTATTTTGTTTTGTTTTGTTCATAATGCTGTTATTGCTTGCATTCCATTTGTTCTGAAATGCATATATTAACATAAGTATTTTAAGCAATTTATGTATGTATTCCTTTTTTTATTTTGTTAAAAACACACAGCTACAATCACACACGCACACACACACACACACACATACAGAGAAGTAGCAACCATTCATACATAAATAAATATTTAATGCATTTTGTTGGTTTCTGTTTTTGTTTTATTTTTCATATTTTATATTTCGAATTTCAAATTGCTTCTTTGTACATCCCTGTGGCAATTTTATAATGTGTCCCAAACGTATGTACGTTATTAATACTAATTGCGTTGTGAAAGAAGAAATTGTTTCTTTCGTTTGTGGGGGTGCGGCAGAGGTTGGGTGAGGGCAAAGACTAGAGCAAGATTCAGCCACACTGGTAAAACATTTATGGCAGAGAATATTTTCATTAGCTAAGGAGCCTGCATACTTGTAAAAGAGTGTGTGTGTGTGTGTGTGTGTAAATACAACTGTCACTGCCGGGGTGTTACAGCTCATACAATCCAGATTGTTTGCTACATAAACTCAATTGCCAATGACTTGTTGTGCTTAGTTGTGTTGCCTGTTTCTACCGCGTAATGTTGCATGCAATTGCCTTCAACCACAATTAGCTGAAAAGTCAAGAACTTTTAACTTAATCTTTTTATGTGGTTGAGTAAGAGTATGAGTATGAGGGTGATGGAGGTGGTGGTGGTGAATTGTGGTGGCACTGGGGAGCTGGCTGGCTAAAGGACTCCTATAACTATCACCACGCACAGTGTTTCTTTAATATTTTATAGATTTTATTGCGAAAAAAAGAGAATAAAAATAAAAAACAAAACTACAAATTTAACTGAAAAAATCTGCTCCACACTTAAAGAAAATTTATTTATTTTTGCTCAAGGCTTCTTTTTAACTTTATAACAGACAATTTCAAATTAAAGAAAATCAATTTAGTTGATTAAAAAAAATAAATTTCTTAATTTCATTTAAAATTTTTTTTTTTAATTTTAAATTTTGTATAATAAAATATTGCAAAAGCTTTGTTTATGAAAAATAATTATTTTTATATTCAATAAGAGTTTATTGAATTTCCAATTAGAAAATGTTTAAACAAAAACGGTTTTAAAAAGAAAAATTCAAGAAAAACGTTTTATATTTACGCTAATTATGAATAAAAATTATACAGGAATTTTTTCACTTTTGCTCTTCTTTCTTTTTTATCATATTCCAAACAAAATGTTCTTTATAAAAAAAATTCACGGGGAATATAAACTGTGTTTTTTTATAGACGTATAGAACTTCAAATTGCAATAAAACAACGATGGATTGTTCGATTGACATGCATTTTATTTATCCGAAAGATAATCTTGTGGCATTACATTTTAAATATGATTTCTGGCATATGACTCCCACGGCTGGCTCGGATATAGTCCAATCTGGACGTCCAATTTTCTATGACTTTTTCCAACATTTGTGGCCGTATATCGGCAATAACACGGCGAATGTTGTCTTCCAAATGGTCTTCCGCATAGACCAATGACTTTACATAGCCCCACAGAAAGTAGTCTAGCGGTGTTAAATCACAAGATCTTGGAGGCCAATTCACAGGTCCAAAACGTGAAATTAGGCAGTCACCAAACGTGTCTTTCAATAAATGGATTGTGGCACGAGCTGTGTGACATGTTGCGCCGTCTTGTTGGAACCACAGCTCCTGGACATCATGGTTGTTCAATTCAGGAATGAAAAAGTTAGTAATCATGGCTCTATACCGATCACCATTGACTGTAACGTTCTGGCCATCATCGTTTTTGAAGAAGTACGGACCAATGATTCCACCAGCCCATAAAGCGCACCAAACAGTCAGTTTTTCTGTATGTAACGGTGTATCGACATACACTTGAGGATTAGCTTCACTCCAAGTGCGGCAGTTTTGTTTGTTGACGTAGCCATTCAACCAGAAGTGCGCTTCATCGCTAAATAAAATTCACTTATGAAAATCGGGAACAACGGCAATCTCGTTTTGGGCCCATTCGACGAATCTACGCCTTACTTGATGATCGCTTGGCTTCAATTCTTGCACGAGTTGGATTTTGTAAGCACGCAAACCAAGATCCTTCCACAAAATCTTCCATAAAGTGGATGGACACAGATCCAATTCCTGTGCTTATGAATATTTTTAATTGCTTTTTTAATTTAATTTTAATAAAAATTTTTTTATTTTCTAAATTTAATAGTTTTCTGTAACTCATTAAATCAATGATAATTTTTTTCATTAAAGTTATGAATTGTATAATTATTTAAAAAAAAATTTTTTTTAATTACAATTAATTTTTTTAATTTGTAAGTATTTTTTTTTAAATAAACTTATTCCATTTTTTCATAGTTTTAAGGAAATTTTTATTTATTAATTTGTAATTTCCTAGAGAAAATAAGCTAAACTATAAAAAATGCTAAAATTTTGACGTGAATGTGAACCACACCTAAACGCCAAGTTTTTTTCTGCATTTCATTTGAAATTTCTCAATTTCAGACTAACTCAATTTGAACCGTGTAAAAATACACAATCGAGCAACGCGTTATTATGAAAATGGGCGTTCAAATCAAAATGCATATCGAAAAAAATCATAAATTTTTCCAAATTATCACAAAAAAAAAAAGGAGAGAAACAAAAATTTCAATTAATCTGTAGCACAACCACAAAATTAAGCATAATAAATTTCTTTTAGTTTAATGACAGCCAATCAATCGTAATTTTTGTCACCTAAATTTCTTTGTTGTGGTTGTTATTTCATAAATATGCATTTTCATTTATTTAATTCTAAAATTTTAGTAGAAGAAATATTTTTTTTTGCTTTCAATTGCAGACGACCTCTCAACATTTTCCTTTTTTCAAAAGAAAAACCTTGAAAAGTCACATGCAGATAAATTAATTCCTTGACATTTTTGTTTCAAATCCATTATCCTTTATCAATTATTTGTGTTTCAACAAACACTCACTCATGCAGAGACTTAATCAAAAATTTTCTAAATTTCTTCTTTCCAATTTGCTTCGCTTATTTATTGAGTAAAACAGGCCATAGAAAATGAGTAGTAGAAAATTCTTTAAAAAAAGGCAACAGTAAGTGACTGAGTGCGTGCTTACATATATCACATAGATGTCACATAAGTGTCATTTACTATCAATATTTACTTGTAAATTTCAATAGTCCTTGGGGGGTAAAAATGTTTGCCAGAAAAAAATTTGTTTTTTAACAACCAAAAGCATGAAAGAAAAATGTGTACGCACAACTATACAGCCCAGCAAGTAATTTCGTTAACAAGGCGACCGATATTTATAAAAAATCTTTTCCAGCAGGAAGAGTTGCTTTCATACGAGATTCTCATTGGAATTTAGTCTGCTGTTTTAATAATAAAATCGATCAATTCATGTAGAAAATTTGTATGAAAAACACTTAATTTTTCGATTACTTTTCATGCAAAATTTTTCAAAGAAAGTGTTGTGGAAACAGGGCATTAATATTTAAATGTAAAAAAATAAAAATTGTTTTGTGTAAGTCTTCATCAATTATTGAATCCACTGCATTTGAAGGAAACGAAAACGCATTCTTTGTTTTTTTTTTATTTATTTAAAAATTTACTAAAGAAACGTATATTTCATTTAAACAACAACAAAGACCTTTTAGTTAGTCCGAAATTGCATAATTTGTTCGAAATGTTCTTATTAAAAGATGTTGGTAAAAACGCACTGTTAAACTAGTAAATCTAGTGCTTTTTAGGGCAACAAAATCCCTAACTAAAAAAGGGTCAAGCAATAACCAGGCCTGATCGATGAAAGTGATTGAAATTTTATTAAAAAACTTTTAAATTTTGACAGAAGTGGCCCGATATTGAAAAGAACGATTTGGCATTAAGCCGGTTTTCGAAAGTTTTCGCGATTAAATAATTGATTTTTGCTCAGAATAAATTTAATTTTATTTTTTATATAAAATTGAACTTATAAAAAAAATTTTAAATTTGTTTTTAAGTTTTAAAGCTGGAAAAAAAAATTGTCTAAATGACCATTTATTTGGTTAAAAATTAGTTTTGTTACAAAAAACTGTACCAATTATTGTCTTTAAATTTGTCTCCAATAAATTTAATTTTAATACTTTTTTTTCTTATTTTGCTTTTGAAAATTTTTGAAAAACAAACTTGAGTTTGTACTCTAACTTCCGTTTAACTGAATTTCTTGTGGAAATTAAAAAAAAAAAAACAAATATTGCTGTGATAAACTCGACAGTCATGAGCCTGCTGGGAAGTTTCTTTCGTTTCTTTCGTTTATTTTTTGTTTTTTTTTTTCATTTGCTTTAAAGCCAACCAAAATGTCATCAAACATGTGGCAATAACGTGACCAGCCAATAAACTAGTTAGGGAATTTTCCTGGGTAATTAAATTAAATAAAATTTAATTCCGTTTTTTTGGTTTCAAAATTAATGTTTCCATTTTTTTCATTGAAAAACACTTTAAAATTATTATAAATAAAAAACTAAATATATTTTTACACTTTTATTACCACAAAAAAAAATTAAAATTTGTAATCGTTTTTGGCGGGTCTTGCTATAATATGAGCTAGAAGTCTTAAAGTAGAGAGACTGTGCATATTGAATGCATTGAAAAATTAAATTTTTGTCATTACAAACTCCATCTAACTTGTTCCATTGAAAAGTGGGCGTGGCAAATTCAAATTTATGTATATGACGACCATCTGAGGAGAATATTGGTCATATTATTCATTATAAGCGAAAAATAAGAAAATAAACAATTAAAATGGGTTTTTTAAAGAAGATGTGGGTTTTATGTTTGATTTTTTAAAAAAACAAATTTTTGACAATTTTTCCAAAAAAAAAAATTTTTTTCTCTTTTGAAACTTTTCTTCAAAAATTATCTTTAATAAATAAAAAACTTCTAATTTTTAAATAAATTATTTTATTATTCTTCCTCAAATTGTGTTTCCAAAAATTTTTATTTTTTGAAAAGTTGCCTTTTCGATTAAAAAAAAAAAACCAATTTGTATTTAAAATCCCAATTTCTTTTTCTCTTTCTAAAAAAGTTTTGGTCTTGCCAAGTTGGCTATAGTTTCTCCATTAAAAAAGCTTAATTTTTCTTTTGTTTCTCTAGCAACAAATTCAAGGGCAATAAACCCTTATCAAAAAAACATTATGCTTGTGTGTGTGCTTGCTTGTATTATCTAAGTCATTAACACACATTTCCACATACTCTCTTACAAGTATTTAGATAAAATGATTTTTGTTATGTCAGTCGATTTACAATTTGATACGCGTAGCTTGAGTACTTTTTATTTGTTTTGTTAGTGGGTGAGTGCAGAAAATTCTCCCAAAATTAACATTGACTTCTTATGGATTTTAAATATTGATTTCTTATTGCTTTTCTTTTATTAAAACCACATTTAGATGCTTTCCTCAACCCGTTTTGTTGTTGTTTATATTTTGTTAATGGTACTTAATTTAATTGTTAAAGGATGTATGTATGTCCTTAGACATTTCTTGTTTGTATTTCAATTTATTTTATTTGTGCATACGTGTTGTATCTAGAGTTCAATTATTTGATTAATTTGCTAAAATGTGTGAGACTAAAAAACCTTTACCTTCTTTTTCTTCTCCCTTTTTTTGCTACTTATACTCTACTTTATACAACTCTATGGGGGTATTTTTGTGTTAATTGTCCTTGAAAACAGTTTTTTCATGATTACTAGTTTTGTATTCTATTCACTTCTTACTCACTTTCTTTTATACTTTTTTCTATTGAAACTTCTTGCGTGTTAATTCTGATTATGTGATTTAATTATAGCGGAGTATTCTCTTGTGTCTATCATTTTTTTCTCTTTTTAAGCATTTAAATGAAATAAAAAAAAAATAATAAAAAAAAGTGTGAAATGTTAGAAAGTTTAAGAAAATGTTTGACGCTTTGAAGTTGGAAGGATAATAAGCCTACCATGAATAGTATAACAATCACTAAATTTGTAGCTGAGACTTTGACTGCACAATAGATCTTAAAGATCACGGTGCAATTGTTTTTCACAATAATAATAATAATAAAAAATATGAGTGTCGTTTTCCTGATGAAAACAGCGATATCTGACAGCGCTATTCACATATTTTATCAGAAACTAAATACTAAATGACACTCGTAATAAGACTTAACAAAACTTCAGATTAAGGTGTAAGATATGCTGATGATGTGTAGAGTTTTATAGAAAATACGCATTAAAGCGTTATACTATGAAGCCGGCAAATTTCAAACTATAAAATTATTTAGCTTTCATTGAAGAAAGTAATTTGCTTTATACAAATCCTAACTTTGAAATGGTGAAATTAAGTTTGGTTAGAAAGCACAGGGCGCCCCAATAACAAAAGCACAAGAGATCTTACATCGGTCCTCTAATACGCCAACTTTATGCTGTATAAGACAATGAATGCCAAAGGATAGTGATAAAAAAATGTGAAAGAGAGAAAAACAGTGAACGCAGAGCACCAAAACAAAAATTCTAAACAAGAGGCTTAAGGCAGAATTAGTTCTTACATTCTGTTCTGTTATGAATCAGCTGATTCAATTCTGTTTAACGGAAAACGATGCATGTGTTTTGTTTAATTCTAAGTCACTGCGGAATTTTTTGAATTTGTTTAAATTTTAGTTTTGGTAGTAGAAAACAAAACAGTTTGAAAATGAGCGACGAAAAGTTTATTTTATTTAAAAAATTATATTTTATTTAATAAATATAGCAAAACTGCAAACTGTCGAATACGATATTACAGAAAAACTAACTCAAAAATGAAGTAACAGAATGGGACGGCACAGAACAGCAATAGAAATTAAAGCATTTTATTCTTTATTTGGAATTATAAAGTTTAACAAAATTTAATCTTTATTCGTGCTTAATTCCAAATTATGTCGATGTGCAAATTGCATTATTTTCCATGATATTCTTATGGAAAATTTCAAAAAATTGTTTACTTAGCATAATAAGTACTAAAAGGTAAAGAATATCTATACTTTGTTAGTTTTTTTATTTTCTTTTTGCCTATTGACTAAAATTCTCATTTGGTCGATTGGTATAATGAAATAAGTTTTGGCAGGATTTTAACAAGATTTGGGAATAAGATTCAGAGTTGCGTCTGATGAAACAGCTGTATAGTACTTATTGTACTAAGAGAGATCATCATTGAAAATAACACATTTTGCATACCAATATAATTTGGAATTTAGCACTAATGAAGATTAAATTTTGATAAAAAATACTTTTTTTAAAAAAAATTTTTAATTTTTTAATTTTTAAAATTCACAAAAAGTAGAAAGCACCCAACACTAAGCGGTATTTTCTTTAAATCGCATATAATGGAAATAAACATAAATATCCATGGTAAATAGGTCGTTCACGTCGCAACTCATAAAAAACATTGCGATTATAAAAGGTGATTTTATAAGAACTATCGGAAATTTAAAAAAAAAAACACATAAAATTCAGAAAAATGCATGAAATATTTATTTGGATCGATAGTTGGGTCGATATAATTTAATGTTTGAAGATTATTTCATGCAAATGTTAGCCGCGGCTGCGCCTCAAATGGTCCATCCGCTTAGTCCAATTTTGGCATACTCTTTCCAACATTTCGGCCGGTATCTCACGAATAATGTTGGCAATGTTGGCTTCCAGTGCGTCAATCGAAGCGAGCTTGTCCCTATAGACATTAGCCTTAACATAGCCCCACAAAAAATAGTCTAGAGGCGTTAAATCGCACGATCTGGGCGGCCAATTGACTGGTCCCAAGCGTGAAATAAACTGTTCACCGAACTCGCCTCTCAATTGGTCCATTGTTTCGCGTGCTGTGTGGCATGTGGCACCGTCTTGTTGAAACCACATGTCATGCAAGTCAAGCTCTTCCATTTTGGGCAAAAAAAAGTTTGTTATCATCGCACGGTAGCGCTCACCATTCACAGTAACGTTGTGATTCGCATCATCTTTGAAGAAATACGGCCCAATGATGCCGCCAGCCCATAATCCGCACCAAACGGTTGTTTTTTGTGGATGCATTGGTAGCTCTTGCAATGCTTCTGGCTGCTCTTCACTCCAAATACGGCAGTTTTGCTTGTTCACGTATCCATTCAACCAGAAATGAGCCTCGTCGCTGAACACAATTCTTCGATAAAAAAGTGGATCTTCATCTAACTTTTCAAGAGCCCATTCACCAAAAATTTGGCGTTGTGGTAGGTCGTTTGGCTTCAATTCTTGCACCAGTTGTATCTTATAAGGCTTCACACCCAAATCCTTCAGCAAAATTTTCCACGTAGTGGAGTAACAGAGGCCCAATTGCTGCGAACGGCGCCGAATCGATGATTCACGGTCATCACCAACACTGGCCGATACGGCTGCGATATTTTCTTCAGTTCGCACTCTACGTAAGCGTGTTGGTGGTTTAATGTCCAACAATGTAAATTTGGTGCGAAATTTTGTTACAATAGCCCGAATAGAAGCCTCAGTAGGTCGATTAAACTGACCATAAAATGGAAGAAGCGCGCGATGAACTTTCTTAACAGAGCACGCATTTTGGTAATAAAATTCAATAATTTGCAAGCGTTGTTCGTTTGTAAGACGATTCATGATTAAATTATAGACCAAACTGAAGATGTTTGACAGTGACACAAGATACAAAACGTGCGTGAGCTGTCAAAACTAGTGTTGCCAAAAAGATAATAGCAAAAAAATCACTCTTTATAAACAAACGGAGTCTTACGACTCTAATTGAAGGCCGTTTAGGCCGCCACGTAAACCATATAAACAGCGCATTAGGGTGGTGCGTTCTACGTGTGAGCAAGTGGATGTGTATGGCTTTGTAAAAAGTTAGCTGCCGCTGACAAAAAGAGAGCAACGTAGAACTGCCAGCCGATGGCTTAATATTTTTCAACATTCATTTGGGAAACAATCAACCCAAGATGGTTCAGGATTTTTCTAAAATTAACATTAAAAATTAGAAGAATTTACTTTGATAAATGTAAATTGAAAGGGGAAACAAACAATTTTGTTTAAAATATCGAAACCAGTTCTTTCAAGTTAATTTGGAAACTGTGGTGTGATGGAAGGTGAGCAAAGTAAATAAAGGGATTTTATTCTAGTTCAAGTGTAAATACTTAATTTAGGAAAAACTCAGTAGAACAATTTTTTCTAATGATATTCTTCAATTTCCTTTTATTTAGAATTATCAAATCAGCTTGGCTGTGAATACATTCGATTTCTGCTTTAAGCAAAATACCAGGCGACATCGGTGGGAAACCATTAATGATAAAAAACCCAATGAGCTTCATAAGCTTGATAAATTTTGCTAAAACATTTCTTCTCATATTTTATTACAAGTAATTGAAGATTTAGTCATCTCTTGCAAAAGTTGTTTACAATTTTTAGCCAAATTTAATCAAGCTTAACCCACAATTTTATATTTAAAGAAATTATGGTCATTCAAACCACAAAAGTTAATTACGTTGGCATCTTTGAACTAGCAAAACAATTTTCTTTTTTATTTTATGTACATAATCAGCTTTACAAGAGTTTGTTTTGAAAAATTTATTTTATTTCATTTCATTTTGCCATTTACTTCATTTGGAATTTAAACTGAAGCGTGATTTTATGACGGTAACTTGTGTAATTGAATAAAATACCATGAAAAATAATATTTTGTTGTTATTGTTTTGCTTTCCTTTTCTTTTCTTTTCTTTTTTTTTTGTGTCAGTATTATGTAGAGGTAGTAATGGAAAAATTATTTTTTAAAGCATTTTTATTCCAAAGCTAAAAAATAAGATGATACACTAAGAGAAACAATTTTTTTATATTATAATATAATATTTAGAAATTAACGAAGGCATAAAACTGGTTTTTGACTAAAGTTTAAAACTAATAGCAAGTTACTTGGTAAGGATGGGCTATCAACCACTTACCTTAGTGCTGGTCTTTTAATTTAATGAGCCTAATATTAAAATAGTTATAATAATATAAATATCACTATTTTGGTAAATTTTTGAATTCCAAAACTCGCAAATTCGTTTAAGGGTCGGCCAAAAGTCATGCAGCATGCGTGTAAAAATTTTATAACTTAACGTGTTTGGATTGAATGCATTCACTTGCGACAATTTTGTAATTGAATTAAAATTTAAAAGATTATACTTTACTAGAATCTAACTCACTGACAAAGTAAGCAAAGTGCCCTACTATCGCTAATATAACTTAATTTCAGTTCTAGATTTTTTAGCACAAATAATTTATTTATTTATTTAAATTAAGTCAATGAACAATATCCTTACAGACTATAGTGTAATATTTACATATGAAAAAACCATCTTTTTATAATTAATTTAACGATTTAAGTAAAAAATAATATTGCGTTTTATAATATTAATATTTGAGCTCAAATCAATATATAGGGACATTTCATTAAAACAACAACATAATTTTCTTAACGGGTCTGCCATCGCATAGTTTGTTCAAAATGTTTGTACATATAGTAGGCTATGCGATCGCAAAGAGCGCTGAGGTACATTAAAAGATAAGTTTCCATTAATAAGATTGATTAAAAATGATACATTCAGCATAGTTCTGCGGCTTTTCAAAGCTGGCAAGCTAATCTCTGCTAATGTTATTTTGTAGGAGGGAAGTGCTAGACGATCCCGATATTTATGTCTCAAACAGAATATCAAAAATTGCTTTTGACCAGATTCAATGCGATCAATATGGACATTATAGTACAGGTCCCATATAATTGAACCATATTCTAAAATTGGTCTTACAAGCGCAGAGACCAAGCGTTTGGTTACGAGCGGATTGTTGAATTCTTTTGCCCGTCTTTTCACAAAACCTAAAATGCTGCGCGCCTTGTTAACAGTTAATGTTATATGTTGAACAAAGTTTAGGGCTGCATCCAATAGTATTCCCAGATCTAAGAACGTGTTTACTAGATCCAGTTTGTGGTTATTGAACGTATAATAATAAATCACATCATGCCTTCTAGTCAACTGCATATGTTTGCACTTATTTAAATTTAGCTCCATCAAATTAGTTGTGCACCATACAAAAGGCTTATAAAAATTAATACTCTGTCGGTGTATTGATTTTTCTGTTTCCTGATAACCGTTTGAGATTAATGTTAAAAAATCAAAAAGTAGCATTTAAACCGATAAAAAGTACTGTTTTGTCTCTTAATGATAATTTACTTTTGAAGTAATCTTATTTCTAAGATTATAATAATTGTTCATTTAGAACAATGAGTCGACGATAAAAACTCAAACACACTCTACTATAAAATGCTTCCAAAACAACTTAAACCCGTCCGGTAGTCAATACTAAACAAAGCTGTTGGTTGTTTGAAGGCAGAAAGCAGAGTGATTTATTCATGCAAATGTTGCTGCTTATATACTATTTCTAAACCATAGTTGTGTATAAAAGTACTTAAAATTAAACATAAACATAGTTGTATAAATATAGTCAAGTAGAGTTGTATTTAATAAAAGTCCATTAAATTCAAATACAGACGTTAGTTTAAATAAAAGTGAAATAATGTAATGTAAGATATAATAATAATAATGTGAATATATAAAATAATAGTGAACTGCTTTACTTTGATCAAGAGCTAGTTCTACTGTTGTTAGTGTGAAAAATTCCAAAAGTACCATTAAAATCAATAAAAAGTACTATTCTTACTGTTATTGATATTTACTCTGTTCAGGAACGCTTGTACTTCTAGGTTCGTTTTCATTAAAAAAAAGTACCCCTTAATGAATTTTCACTTTGCTTAGGATCGCTTAAGTCCAATCTCGTACTTCGTTAATAAAAGTACCATTTTTTCCCCTTAATGATTTTTTATTTCGTTCAGTACCTTTTAATTCTACTGTCACTGTTCTAGGCTTGCACATAACATACAAAATATCAGTAAAATTATTGAATTTCCACCATTTGGTACTTTTTTCCCTTTTGAAATTTATTTTTAAATAGAGTTTTTATTACAAAAAATAATCTTTAATACTGTATCAATTTAAAAATAGTTGTAAAAAGGGGTACATATTTTACCCTTTATTTGTTCGAATTTTAAAAAGTGTCAAGAAGAGAGGAATACAATTTAGTTTTTGTTGCCGTGATTGTTACTTTGAAAGATAAATAGTGTTAAAAAAAAAGTACCATCATTAGTTTTTAACCCTTTTTATCCCGCAAATATTTAAAAAAAAATACTAAATATCTATCCGCTTATTTTGTAGTTTCAGTTTTGGTTCTATATCTAGTAATTCCGGCGATACAAGAAGTCCGATTTTACCAATTTTTAACCATTTTTTACCCCCTTAATATTTTAATTTCTAAAAATCTCTTCTTATTCGTCCTACATATTGTGAGAGGAATCTATTCACAGAATTTAGAGTCCGTAGGCTTAGCCATTTGGGCTGGGTAATGATGATAAGTCAGTCAGGCAGTCAGTTAGTCAGTTAGTCAGTCAGTCTGTCAGTAATGTTACTCCTTTATATGTATATATTAAATAATTGTGCTGCATCCTGTTAGGGAACCGTTCAACATTTCCTTAATTTTCTTTTAAATTGAAAACAACAAAAGTGTGCATATTTTAACCCTATAAAGGAACACAAACAAAGAAAATATTTGCTAAAAAATTGTGTAATTTTTCAATATTTACGCTCTAAAATATGTTGGTCTGCATTAATTATGCTTTTAAAAACATGTTCTCTCCTTTTTACTTTCTTTTTATCACTTTTGGTGATTAAAATTACTAACGCTAGTTTTTGCCGCTTTTGAAAGATAAATACGCCAAAGGCGATACCGCTCTAGATTTGTGAGCTGTCGTATTTGCTGGCGTTTTACGACAGTCACTGTACCATTTTTAAAAACGCCCTACTCACGATGATGCAGAATAATAAGCACTTAAAGTCGAACTGCAGTTATGTCGGCATCGTATCTGGTCCGAGAATGCCAGATATCTTGAAAGAGGATGATCGTTTCCCTCACCGGGGTGCGTGAACATGGGACTACCGTAGATAACCTGAAACTGGTCGAGGTTGCCAGAGCAAGATAGCCATATGTCCTGCGGTTTTATTCTCTTTGTCTGCAAGCAGAATTAGAATTAGACGTGTAGAATGATCTTGTATAGACTGGCCTAGAAATCGCAGTAGTGGGACTCCAGTTGAGAAATGCGTTGGCAGTGATAACTGTTCACTGCAGTTTTGGGTTTGATATCAATTTAATAGTGTAGAATTTGTCAGGACGAGCAGAGGAAGGAAATTGCTTAGCACTTTCTATTGTTACTTATAATTTTTCATTCGTTCACTTACACAGCTATTACAAATGGACTACATCAGAGAGCCCAAGTGAGCTCCCTGCAATACCCTGTGCCATCTAACCAAAACTAACCTAAAAGTATCAAAAAATACACTGAAATATTTTTCATTAAAAAAATGTGAATGACAGCTTTCACTCACAGCTCATTGTTAATGAAAAAAAAAAAACAATTTTTCGAAATCATTTTATTACTGAATTTTTATTGTTTTAATGAACTTTAAGTTTTCAAAATTTTCTCAGTGTATCCTATAAAAAGTAATTTTTTTTTCGCTTACTTTAACTATACACATACAATTTAAAATGAATGCTGTATTATGGTGAAATTTAATTATTATCTTTCATTCTTTGCAACAAAAAAAAGAAAAAGTCATCACTGCAACATAGTTGTTGTAAAGCAGTAATCGTATATACAACAATTGTTGCTCATCGACAACGCAACATAAATGAAAAATAACAAGCGCAACGAAATCTGAAAATGTTCTCGCATACGCTCTAATTAGTACCGGAACAAAAGTGCATCCATACGTTCTTCCCTGTATCCTACTTTTCGCTTTTTTTTTCTTTTCAACTTTTAATTTTTAATCTTCTTCAACTGACTCACTCACTTTTGGTGTGGTATGTGTAGGGCAGCATTACACGAATACATTTAGTGTTCATGTGAAAAGAAGATGGTTTCTTGTTACAGTTTAATGGTGCGCCTGGCATGCTGCTCATTGTGGCTCAAGCATACAATAATTGTTGTGAATATTGTGCAACACAAAATTATTAGCAGGTGTGTTGCTCGTGCTTAAGAGTACAACTTTTGCCACCACTAATTTAACTAGGAGTCTACTATTACAAAAAAAAAAAAAATAAATAAATAAAAAATTTAACAAAATCCGAAAATTTGGTAAAAAGTTAAATCATAACAAAGAGTGAATGCCGTAGTAATCAGTTTATACAGAGAGACAAAAAAAGTAGAGTTTCCTAAATGGCTTTTTTATAAAATTAATAATTAAACTAATAAAACATTTAACGAAATTGATAAAATTCCTATTAAGTCATTTAAAGATTTAATTAATTTTAATTGATGTTAAACATACACACTATCTAAGGAAAACTATGCCAATTTTGAGTTTATAACTTCTTGCCATAACATTTGAACACTAATATTGTTAAACCAACTGATTAAATCGGAATTGCGTCAATAGGTTGAACCAAAAGGGTGTCTCATTAAGATTACACTTTTTAAATTTTCTCTAATTTTTTTTTGCAGCT
The DNA here is from genome assembly GCA_947397855.1 of Thelaira solivaga. Taxonomy (NCBI): domain Eukaryota; kingdom Metazoa; phylum Arthropoda; class Insecta; order Diptera; family Tachinidae; genus Thelaira; species Thelaira solivaga. The sequence goes on from OX377612.1 coordinate 46,455,292, forward strand.
TTCAGCTTTGTTTATTTCGATTATTAAAATTGGAGCCCTTAAATAAAGAAGAATTCGTTCAATGGGTAACTTAGCGAAATGAAGTCAATGTCAATTTTTAGAAAAAAAAATCATCTTCTTTTATAGGCTAAGGATGACACATCGCACAAGATTTTTTCAAAACTGGCTCATATCATTTCCATCAGCCAGCCAACACTCCTAATCGATCTCTATGATCAGACAAAGCGACCAGAGCATTCCCTACCCGCTACCTGGGGACGCGCCCGATGGGAGATCTATAACTCCACATGGGAGTTGTAAAATATTTAATAAAATCTTAATTAATTCAAGCAAAAATTTAATTAAATGTCAACCAAGTATTTTTTTAACCACAATTAATTAATTATTTTAATAATAATTTTTTCAGTGTAGCAGTTTTTAAATATGTACAGCTGGCATCTGCAGCCAAGACAGATTATTCTATTTGTACTGCACGGCTGCTTGCATCCATCTGGATTGTGCTCGATCTGCAGCTTGCAGACCCGGAGAGGTGGAATTAGTTGTGATTAAAACCTAGAGATAAAAAACTACGTTAACAAAACGTTTCAAAATTTTTAAACAGGAAAATAAAAAACTAACAAAGTAGGCATTGAACTAAATAAACAAAATTTCCCAACCAATAAATTACAAAAGAAATAAAAATATTTTATTTTTATTTACCCATTGACTAAAATTCTCATTTGGTCGATTGGTTTAATGAAATAACTATTCGAGTGTTGGGACAGGAACTTAACAAAACTTGGTAGTAATCTACTGAAGATTCAAACAAGCGTCTGATGAAACAGCTATATAATACTTATTGCACTAAGTAAACATTTTTTTTTAAAGATTTTTGGTAAATTAAGCACGAAGAAAGATTAAATTTTGTTAATATTTTAAATTATTAATTAAATTAATTTCTTAATACTAAAATGTTTAATTTTTTCCCTGCATTCTGGCTTATTTATCACTGCAACGTTGTCTCAATAATGTAAGCAACTAAATGATTATGTGAAAGCAAAAATGTGGGTGCAGTCCTGCTCAGTTTTTGGCTTAATTCCTTTAGGAATAAAATTTACAAAAAAACTGACACAACACGAATTTTGGTAGAGATGCTTGGCGCGATGAAGTGAAGGTGATAAAACTCGCTTGTTTTGTTTTGCAGTTTCACTTAAAAAAAAAAAAAAACACCAAGTCAAACACAATCACAGGCGAGGATATTTTCTGCTTAAAACAGAAATTAACAAGAAACTAAAAATAAAAAATATCCCACAATATCAAACAAAAAATACAGTTTGTTTTTGTTTTGTTTTCTTCTCTGCCAAGTACTTAATGTATAAATTAAACAAGACAACACGGTCTGAAATAGAAATGAAAAAATAATCAAAAACTCTAACAAAAAAAAAAAAAAAAAAAAAAAATCAAAATAAGGTGCACAGTACAGCATGCAAAATAAAAACATGAAAAAAAATTTAATTCAGCAGTAAGCAAGCAGCGCAACCGGAAATGCTTTACGTGCCACACAATGTTACAAAATTAATTCAAATACACACGAGTGACTACACAATGATTATGCGGCAAGCAGTTACAACGCAAATCATGGCAATAGCTTGAGTTTGAGTACGACTGTGTGACTGTGTGTGTGTTTGAAAGTTTTGTATTTTTTTTTTTCTTTTTATTGTTTGTTAATTTTTCCTGTTTATGCTCAGTGTGAGGCATGAATGCGACATGTTTACAATGAAGATATTTGCATAAACATGACGCATTACACGTATCATAAACACAATACATAGACGTAAATAAATCTTTGCAATAATGCTTTAAAACATAGAGCCATACACACATACACTCAGGCTTGTCATCATACATATACACATTTACTTTTATCTAACGTGCATACGTCTGCTGCATGATATTTTTTATTTTTACTCTTGCATAATTTTAATCTCTTCCACTTTTTTCTCCTTCTGGCTTCCCTTTATTTTTTTTCTGTGTTGTTTTGTGGTGCATTAATGAAAGAAAAAAAGATTTTGAAATTTGAAATTTTTACAAGATGACATGGCTGCCTAATTTCTGTTTATATTTTTGCCTATTGCCTTGTCATTATTGTTTCCTAATCCTGTGCACGGTGGTTATTATTTTTGCTCATAAACGGGAAAAAATTGTTATAAGAAATTTTATTTCTTAAATTATAAATTCATTAATTATTAGTTAACAATACATACCATCCCATATTTGGTGACACAGATGGTGCTGATGAGGGGAAAAGGATTTCTCCGAAGGTGATCGCTCCACCAAACCAGTGTCTGGGGTTAAAATCAATCTTTCTGCATTTTCAAAAAATAATATCAATTATTAAATTGAAAAAAAAAAATAAAATATAAATTCATTAGTTTTTGTAGGCTGAGTCTTACGCTTAGGTTTTAAGGGGAAAGTTTTTGTTGATTATTTGAAAAAAAAAAATAGCTCAACTACCAGATTGGCAGTTTGAGTTCAGACAAAAGCCATAGAGGTTTTTTTTCAACAAATAAGAAAGGCTTAATTTTGCTTGGCTCCTTGGCATCAATTAGAATCGCAAGATTTCGTTTTGAAGCAACTACTTGCCAAGTATCCGTTCATAAAAATTGTATCGCAGCTAGAAGAGCCGGTCACTTGCATAAAAGGACAAGAAATGTGTGGCTACTCTCAGGTGCCCGGCAGTCACTGCTTCTCAGCGTGTGTACCAATCGCCCAGTGAAAATTTAATACAGTTATCTACTCACCAGCTCTGCTCAGCTACCAACAAACAATGGTCCTATTTGACGCTCAACTTTGCACTTCTCGAGACCCTGTCATTTTAACGGAAAAACATTTCGCAACAGCTAATTGCATTTTAATTATCGATAAGATAAATTAGAAAATTTCTTTAGATTTATTAGCCAAAATAGTTTTATTTACCTTAAGGGAAAGAATTGCATTGCAGTTTTTCTATTTTGCCAACAAAAAATTTTTTAAACTGAACGTAATCTTAAATGAGTAACTTGTTTTTTTTAATACTAATAATACACACAAACTAACACACACACACATATATATATATATATATATATATATATATATTTCTGTTTCTATTTCCTTTACAATAACAAACAGGAAGTGCAAAACATAATTTGAATCACTGTTCTTAGATTGTGATTAGTTTCGTCATACAAAACAAAAATTGTTGTGCATGTGTTTGTGGGCACGTGTATATGTGTGATTTTTTGTTCAAGTGTTGCTGTTGTTGTTATCATTGTTGGTGTACGTGTATAAGTTCCTTAAATCTGATGGGCTTAACACATCACAGCAAACCAAACAGCCATCTCCAGCCAGTCAGCCAGCCTACCAACCATTTGAGGCAACCATCAATTAAATGTGTCTTTAAAAGTGAGTGGGTGTGTGTATAAGTGTTGCTCGATCTTCTATGCCAAAAACGTAATGTATTCATCTACGCAAGGATGTCTTTGTATGTGTGTGTAGTGTAAGAAAATGTGTAAAATGTGAGAGTGTGTGGCAACAGAAATGTGCAAATTACATGTAAATACATGTATGAATGGCATAACACAACTCGTAGAAACACTATAATTCTACCAGATTTTATATTTAATTTTGTTAATGCACAGATACTTGTGCATGCATAAATAGATTTATGCCAGTAAAGTGTGTGTTTCCTTGTGTGTGTAGGCAAATGTTTGTTCATATTTGTAATTAGGTGTTATCAGACTCATCGTCACCATTCGCCAAGTATTTGCCAGGCACTTTAGTTACACATGTATAAATCAAAACACATCATTGATGTTGAAAACATCATTGTTCTACTTTCTAGCCCTCCCCATACATCAATAACGTTGTGTAAGTTAAAGCAATAACCATAATAATGATAATAATAATCATAATAACAATACGAGTATTAGACATTAGAATGCCATCATTTTCCTTCTTCCCTTCCTCTTAATTTTATCTGCAACCATTCACAATTGAAACTATTTTAACTGCATTTACATTTGCTTGATTAAATTTGTTTAAGCCAGCAAGCTTTTAGCTTATTAAATTTTTTATGGTCCTTAAACCGTCTGCTTGACCAATAGCTTAGTTTTAATCACATTTTATGTATCGATTAGTCTTAAGACCAAAACCATATTGTTGTTGTGGTGGATTCGATTGCAGCAAACTAATTGTTCAAATAAAGTTTTAGAAATTTTGATTTTGGTCAATCAATAAGATAATTCATGCATTAACACGCCAATTATATTACCTAATGGCATTAATAAACACAATCAAAAAAGTATTCAATGAGGAGACGTATGAGCAATAAATGCTGGTACATTTTCAAATAAAAATTTATCATACGACCTGGTGTACTGTGTATAATGCAGCTGATACAGCTAAAAAATTCATTTATTACAACTGGATTTTTTACTGGTGATAAGCTTTGCCAACAGCTTGAAAAAATAAGCTAAATTGACTTAAAAAAGACTACAAAATTTAAAAAAATTGAGCTAAAAATTCAAAATTTTCTTTATTTTTTTATTACAAACAGAATTGAAAAGATTCTTAAAGAAACTGAAAATTTTAACAAAATATTAATCTTTATTTGTGCTTAATTCCCCTTCGGTACTTATTGTACTGAATAAATAACTCATGAGAATATCATGAGTAAAAGAATAAATTTTAAAACCAACACAATTTCTGGAATTAAGCACAAATAAAGATTAATATTTTGTGAAACTGAAAAAACTAAAAAAATAAAGTTATTTTGTCACATGACTATAAATAGGATCTTTCAAAGAGTATCTAGTGCACGGCAAAGAATTTAGTACTTTGATTTCAATGCGATTTCTTTGCTTTAACATAATAAAAATCGGTTATCAGAAAATTTAAATTCATTTCTCAAAACCGAAAATTATTTTCTCAATGTAGATACAATTCTAATCTCAATAGTTTTATTGTTTTGCAAGTTTCAGAATAAGAATTGGGAGCGAGAACTAGTCAGCTGGTCACTGCGACCAAAATACACCTATTGTAATACTTATCTCAAGTTACAAATTCTTCCTGAGTCTAGTATTCATTATCAATTAAAAAAAGACTTTTTTGGTTGATTTGTATGTCATATCAGCTCTCTCTTCAGCTTCGTTACATAACCGCCAGAGGTCCTTTAGGTTTATTCTTATATTTGCACAGAGTTTCAATATTGTGAAATGACCAGCCATTGAAGACGTGTTTTCTTCCGAAAACAAGGGGGCTACTTTGTATTGCGATGGGAAAGCAGTTGCTGTAAGAAAGCTTACTGTTTTGCGTTTGCTTATCGCAAGATATTAAAAAAAACGTTGACAGGCACTTACGCATTACACAACAAATGCAAAAAGTAAACTACCAAACACATTAAAGATTCGATTTCGTACCGTTTGTTTTTCTAATCGCTCTAGAATGACAGGAATGTTAGCCCCACTTTGATAACCCTTGTCTCCTACCAATATTGCTTCCATTCTCTTTCCAGCCACTACCTAAATCTGAGCTCAGTAGACCTTCAAGACAGTCTGCGGAATGGCTCTTGGCCAATGAAGGTACAGAGTGGGCCAAAAAGCACGCTCGTGCGTAAAAAAGTTGTTGATGATAGTCAATTGGTAAAAGTTGTTAGGTCAATTGGACCTTGTATGGATGCATGTGTAAATGACCTGATGAAATACGTCCAAGTGATATTCAGAACGTCTTCGCATCAAAGTTTCTGAATATTCTTAAACACTGTCTCGAACACAATCAATCGTCACTTGGTTCTGCACTATTCTCGATCTTCCTGATCGTGGCAAGTCTGACACTGCATCTTGTTGTCGAAATCGTGCAATTAAACGATTAATTACAGCTTGACTAGGTGCCTGATAATGAAATAATTTCGATATGGAATGCCCATTGGAAAAGCAAAATATTATCACTTTAGTTCGTTGCTCGGTGTAACACAATTCAAAAAATAAAACCTGAAAAATAAATTTCATTTTCTGTTTATTTGTTTGTTTACTTGTTGGCTATGCAAATTTGTATTTTCCAACGGATTTTTCTGAAATTTTTGCACCAATGATCTTTATACTCCAAGGAAGGTCGTCATATACTTTTGTACCAGCTACGCCCATTTTACGTTCACGTTTTCGTCCACTTTGATACTTTATTATTTTAAATTTGCCAATTTTTTACCCACTCGTAGGGTAAAAGACCGGGCCATGCCTAATAAAAAACATCTAGTAAAAAATAATAATAAACCCAAAAGTTATAAATTTTTACACGTATGCATGGCTTTTGGCTCACCCTATACTAGATGCCTCTTTTCTTGCCAGCTTGTCTGCTTCTTCAGGATATAAATTAAAAATATTTAAATTTAAACTTTTTCTCTTCAAAAGGTTAATGTTACAAAAAGCAAACTAATTTAAAAAATTTTAAAATTTCATACAAAAAACTTATTAATTTCAATAATAAAATAAATAAAAACGAGCTGAAAAGCCGTGTCAAAATGCAGGACTTTATTAAAACATTATTACCTTGTACAAAAAAAAACAACAACAAACTCTTTTACATGTTGATTACACCCAAATGTGTGCGTGTATTGTGTGTAATAATAAAGTTTTAAATTGAATACAGAACTTCAGCTTTAATGATTAGCATTTAAAATATAAATTAAATTATTTTAAAATGCAATCAGATACAAAAAAAAAATTGAAAAATTATAAATGTCTGTTGCAATTACCGGCATAAATAAAAAACAAAAATAAATAACAAGTTAATACGAGTGAAGAAGAATTAAATTAATTAACATTAACGTTAGCTGGCAAGCACGAAACAACAGAATTCGGTGAAGTGAACGGATAAGAGAATAAAAATAAATACCTTCAAAAGGAAGAGTTTTACTTTTAATGCTTTTCATTGTGATTTGGTTGTTGGTTGATGCTGAATTAAGTCACAGCATCATCTAGGGAGTCTCTGTGAACTATGGCCGGTGAAAATCAATGCACTGATTGGCTTGCTGAGCAGCAGCATTTCGTTTCGTTGATTGGTGAGAACAATCTACACCTCTTGTATCTCTTTCTCTATCTTCGTATTTTATTATTAGGATTGATTATGAGTGTCGTTGTCGTGACAAAAACGCTGATATATGGCAACGCCAGCCATATAACTTACATTAGCTTGTGGTAAACTCGACTACGACAGCGCCACTTGTAATTAGGCCTATTATCATTATTGTAAATTGGACCGTATAACCCAAAGGATCCTTCGTACAGGCCACAAGTTCACTGTTTAAAATTCAGGGTTGAAAAGAAGCCAATCTTGTACAGTAAAACCCAACAAGAAAGCTGGCAGTAGTCTAGCCTTACGAAACCATAAGGTCGCACAGTCACAAAATAGAATCTCTGAGATTTTGTTATGCAAACCACAAAACCTGGATTTGCTTATTCTAATATTTCCTGTTTGGTGATCACAATGCCTAATCAACCATCTCGTTAGAAGCTTAAGCTCACTCTTACCTTCTGAGACTTACATCTCTATAGGGTGACTAAGAGTGTCGCTTGTCTAAAGCCAGTCAGCGATTTTTCTCTTCAAAAAAGTATCTCATAGAGATTGCAAAGTTAAGTTTTTTGCCCAATGAACGTACGACATTACAATGACCGATTTTGACTGTCAGACATTAATGTGCTGTTTATATGAAACCAACAATTCCATCGCCTAAATTATTTTTAGTGCAATCTACTCGTCTACGAAATTTTTATGAAAAACACTCAATATTTTGAGTACTTTTAATATAAGATTTCCAGACGAGTTATAAAAACAGCACATTTAAAAATTTAGTGTTTTTCATGTAAACTTTTTCAACGGTGAGATTATTCGTTTGCTATAAGCAGCCTCTAGTTCTTCTCCACAAAAATTCTGTAGCACATATGAGAATAGTTTAAGTTTCCGTTTAAAAGATAATATAGAATGGCCCTTTGAAAGTTCGGGCCACAGTGTCGTCATATTTGAATGATTGAAACCGTCAGTGAATCAAATCTTGTCGGCCTCCGTGTGCCATCCTTGATTTTAGCCAACTCTAAAGTTTTTTTTCATCGTACATAATAAAGGGCTGCACAAGCATATTTGAAATGGCTTACAAGCACTTTTTAATATAAAATATTAACCATGTTTGTAGTGATGTGTGGCTTTCAAGTATGCTTGTGCAGCCCTTTAGTACATAACATCGTTCATAAAGAGGTCAATTAGTTCAGCTGTGCTACCAGATTCTCAGCCTTCAGTTCAGAAATGCTTTATAGCCGTAGTTCAGTTTTGTATGCCTTCTCTTGCACTGAGATGGGAAAAGGTGGCATATACAGTAAAGCACCTAGATCACTTGTACGCCAGCTGCTCATAGCACCCGTAATTGAAACACACACTAGGCGGTAGACCTTATCAAGTTGCAGCAGATGTTATTATTCAGTTAAGGATAACTTTAACTATAAATAACTTGTTACGATGAGCCTTAATAATTAAATAAACTTTATGTGTCATGATTTTACAATTTATTTTGTGCTATTCATTTATTATTAATTTACAATTTCACAATTAAATGGTTCATACTCAAATTGAGATATCCTCTCAATAAAATGTTATAATTATTTTTGCTACATTAATGAATTTAAACTTAAATTTAAATAACTTTCCAATAATTGCACAAAACAATTATTATAATGTGGCATCAGTTATTTACAAATTAAATTTGAATTAACACATACAAAATAGCAAAAGTATGTAGATATATGTGGGTGCTTATGTGCATGTGTGTGTCTTTAAATTATAAAATTATTAGCAAACACAGTAAAAGTATTTAAAATTTTGAGAAAGTTTTGCACACAGTGCACAGTGGTAACAATTTGTAGCGGTTCTTGCATTCGATAGCAACGATTAAGATTTTCATGTTATTTAAATTGAAATTTCATTCAATATTGGATAAGTTAATTTGGCCTCTGTTTTTAATTTTTATTCAAAAACCACTACAAGTTGTTGCCACTGTGCACTGTGTGTAAATTTTATACAATTTTAAATACTTTTACAGTGCTTGTTAATAATTTTATAATTTTCAATTTATTTCCATTAAAAGCGATTTTAATATTAAATAGTAAAGCCGGTTAATATTCTTCAGTTTGTTTTTTTTTTTGTGAATTTTTCAAAATAAAAAATTTCATATATATTTTTTATTATTTATGTTTTTAAAACATTTTTCTCAATAACTGGAAAAATAATAGTTCCATTAACAAATTAAAACCAGTTTTTTAGATATTTTGTAATAAATTCGGTTGTGTTAATCAAAATAATATCATATTTTGCGAAAAAAAAATCGGAAGAAAATTTTTTTTATCTTAGAAGGTCAGAAAAAACTTTTTCCATTTGTTGCTTAGTGTATTTTGACATAGTTATAATTTTTTATATTTATAATTGTAGGGTATGAAGCAGAGTCGACGATGACTGACGACTGAGAGACAGAATAAGTAGACAACGCCGAAAAAACATTGAAGAAGAGCCAGTACAAAAGTAGCTAAGGTACGGAGGTGACGGTTGGCGGACGTACAACAAATAATTTGAATAAAAATAATTATACTAAATACAAGGTGGGCCAACAGAAGTCATTCGACGATGTTTAGCTCTCATTTTTTTTTCTAAATGAAAATAAAATGTGTGCCGTTGCTTTGTTCTGTTGGAAACACATGTCCTCCAGTGCTAATTCGTTCAATTGTGGCAGAAAAAACTGGGTTAACAGTCCACTGTTGTTGTTTGACCAGCCCGATGACTCCTCCAGCGTGAACAGCGCACCATGCAGTCACTTTGAGCGGGTGTAATATATCCTCGTGAATCACTCGTGGATTTTCGCTGCCCCAGAAGCGATAGTTTTGCTTATTCACATACCCGCTGAGGTGGAAATGAGCCTCGTCGCTCATTATGATTTTAGTCGAAAAATCGTCCACTTCGATTATTCCGCGTTCTTGGCGAGTTTATGGCTCCATGGCTTGTTCACTTGTATTCTATAGCTGTCTAGTTCACAAATGTCAAAACAGATTTGATATTGGCCGGCATTTGCAAAAATAAGAGCATCTTCCGATAGGGTGATTTCTTTTAGCCCACCTTGTAATTACAACCAAATTCATTAAAAACATTTTTGTTTATTTAATAGCTGATTAAACAAAAATCTTTTTTTATGAATTTGGCTGTTAAGATAAAATTTTTTAACCATTGGTTTCCAGAATCTAGGCAGGAATTGAACCTGCCACCCTCTACGCATTCCCAATCTACAGGGCACATAAATTTATTTGTTTTTCTTTTTCATATTTTCTACAGGGTGGGCGAAAAGAAACCAAGGGGTGTAAAAGTTTAATAACTTTTTTGTTTATTAATTTTTTTTTATTTTTTCTTTCAGATTATATAGACAACACTTGGAGAATTTATAATGGAGAGGTTCACAACTGAACAGAGAACCAGAACAATAGAATTTTATTATTTAAACCAGAGATCAATTATTTTAACGCTCATTTTCATTTGAATGGCTTTGTTAACAAGCAGAACTGTAGGTTCTGGGGTTCTCAAAATCCAAGAGCCATTCATCAACGCCAATTGCACCCCATCAGATGTACAGTATGGTGTGGGATCACATCTGAAAATATCATTGGGCCCTACTTCTTCGAGAATGAAGATGGAAGTGCTGTAACCGTAAATGGAGAGCGGTATCGTTTTATGATAGAAAATTTTTTACGTCCTGCTCTTGAAAACAGACCTTGTATGTGGTTTCAGCAGGACGGAGCCACTGCCCATACTGCCCGAGACACAATGGCACTTTTAAGTCAAATTTTTGGAGAGCGAATAATTTCTCGAAATTCGGAAATTATTTGGCCAGCTCGATCGCCAGATTTGACAGCACCCGACTATTTTCTTTGGGGTTTTTTGAAGGAGCGAGTGTATGTGAACAAGCCAGAGACAATCCTTGAACTCAAGGCAAACATTGTTGCAGAAATTCGAACGCTACAGCCACAAGTTTTGAAAGATGTTATGGAAAATGCTCTAAAAAGAGCCCATCAGTGCGAAGCTGAAAACGGTGGTCATTTAAGAGACATCATTTTTCATACTTAGTGTAAAAAAATTTCCATTTTGTATATTATATAATCTGAAAGAAAAAATAAAAAAAAGTTAATAAACAAAAAAGTTATTAAACTTTTACACCTCTTGGTTTCTATTGGCCCACCCTGTATGATAAATTTCTTCAATAAGCTTTTATTTAACAAAAGTAATTTTTATATAAGAATGACAGTTAATGTCAAACAAACAATTGATTTGCAATCAAAATCCTTTTTATATGTCATTCACTTAGTCAATATATATTTTATGCAGGTTAATCCTTATCCTATCCTATTTTGTGTGTGTTTTTACACTCATGTTGCCTGCTAATGTATTTGCTTCAAATTTACCACAATTTCATATTGATCCCTTGTTAAAAGTTTATTTCAAAAATTAATTAACTATAACAATAATAATTGTTGTTGTTGTTAAAAAGCTTATTTACTTAAACGTACAAATTCTTTTTTGTTTGTAACGATATGAAGTGCTTATAACGGGTGGCCCAAATGAGACCTAGTGAGCGTATTGTAGTCGTTGTTGGGGGTCTTGCGGTAGAAGCTGTTGCACAATTTGAACTTTGTATGGATACATCTTAAGATCCAGCTTTAAAATTCTCTGTAATGTTGTTCTGGGTATACCCAATTGGCCGGAATGGCGACGAGTTGAGACAGATGGATCATTTGCAACACTCTGCTGCACAGCTTCCACGTTGTCTTCAGTACGAATATTTCGATGAACACCTCTTCCTCAAAACGGCGAACTAAACTTGTAATCATGGAAGATGTGGGCGCTGATCTTACGTTAAAAAAAAACGGCGATAATTTCGCTGCGTCCGAACAATTGATCGTTGAAGAGAATAATAAAAATCGATAATTTTAATGCGCTGTTGTGGACTGTATGTATTCAGTTTAAGTTTCGAAGAGTTCAGTTATAATCTGCAAAAAGAAAAAATAAATTATGTTAAAAAATAAAAAAGTTATTTGTGTTTCACATCAGCTGGTCTTTTTGGGCCACCCTGTAGATGTAACAGCATTTAAATTATTCATTACACACCCACACACAGAGAAACAAAACTTGCATATCCCTTAAATTTATAATTATAAATTAAAATTTGTTAAATATGTATTTTTGTGATTAAAGTTATAATTTTTATTGAATTTGTAAGAGTCATTTTGTCTCTTACAAATTTAGTTTTATTTCAAATAGTTTTTATATGTGAAATTACAGAATTAATTTAATACCTGTATTTAGCAATAACAATAAAAATGTTAGGCAGGTTAAATAGCTGCAATCATTTTAAAAGGTTCTATTTCTAAAAATTATATACAGCAGCCGGTTTGAGGTAAAATGCTTGAAACTTACCTTTGCTTAGATAAAATAAAAATAAAGTTTAAGGGGAGGTTGGCCAGTGATACTTAATTAAACTTGTAAAAATTTGAGTAAAAGTCAAATAACTTATGAATCTGCACTTATAAATTTTGGGAGTATAGTGGTTACCTAGAAGCGATGCTATAAGGGATACAAAGTATGTAGTAGGGAAAGCTAATGGAACGGCTGCATCGCTTTGTAAGATTATGTCGGACACAAGGGGTCCCAAATACCAAAGGCGATTAGTTATAGCGGGAGTAGTTAAGAGCATCATACTATATGCAGCCCCAATCTGGGCAACCTGTATGCGGTTCAGGTCATATTGTTCTAAACTGAACACGGTGTACAGGCTGGCTGCTCTGCGAGTATGCTGTGCATGTCGGACGAAGCTGCGTTTGTCATAGCAGGTATGATATCGGTAAGCCTGTTGGCTAAGGAGCGTAGGCTAGTCTATAATGATAGCATGTCTAGGGAGGACGCACGGACTTAAACTATTAGATCCTGGCAGAGTGGATGGTCATATAGCTTAATTAGGGACCCGAAGAGCTGCATGGAAAGGAGACATGGGGATGTAGGGTACTACATTACCCAGTTCCTTAGCGGACATGGTGCCTACAGGCAGTACTTGCATAGGTTCCGACTAATAGACTCACCGTACTGTCCATAGTGCCACAATGTAGTCGAGGACGCCGAACATGTGTTTTTCGAGATTTGAAGCCAAAAGAGCAACACTGGAACGATAAATAAATAATGAGACTGGACTTCACAATGTGACCCAGCTAATGATGGAAACAACTGAAAACTGGGGATACATTTCGACGTACGTACGATTGGTTCTTTTGGAACTTCGTAGAGCTCTAACTAGAGCACAGTAGGGTTGAATGGACCAACCCATCTCGGCGAAGTAATACATCCACTGTGTACCGCCGGGACCGGGTGAATATTGTGGTGGTGTGTTTTAGTACGTAGGCGTGCATACGCAGTGTTCCGGGATGCTCACTGGGTATCTATGAAGATCACACACCCCTTGCCCGCAATGCAAAAAAAAGGGACACAAAGTGGTATATGTCCTGTAGATGGATTTAAAATGTAGGCTCTTTACACACAGAAAATAACTTCGGTTGTGAGAGCTAAATTTGTTTCCAATCAAAAATTCAGTTGTTATAATTGAATTTTTTTTATCTTGTCAATATAAATTCGGTCTTACAGCTCAAAATATTTTTAACAAATCTAATTTTTGATCTGTATTATGGAATTCTATTTGCTACAACTGAAAAATTTTATTATCACAAATGAATTTTTGATTGGAAACAAAATTAGTTCTCACAACAGAAGTTTTTTTCTGTGTGTGGCTTATTACAGAGAACTTGACATACGACTCTCATTCCGACTTCCGGAAAAGTCAAGTGACTTCCAGTCGCTGTGCGATAGACATCTTTGTAGATAGCCAAGCGGCTCTCTTGGTACTACAGTCGAATGTTACATCCTCTGCTGTAGTGAGGCAATGTAAAGCTGTGCCATTCAATCTGGGATGGCTGGCTTTAACATGGAGGATTCTATGTCAGTGACAGTCCCGGAATCACTTAATAATATCAGAAAGGCGGATACCAGCCGGTGGAGTCTAGAGACGTGTAATGTTATGCATCAATTATGACCACGCTATGATGATAATGGCCCTGATCAGCTGGTGAGAAGGAATAAAAAGCACATATCCAGACTGGTGGCTATGACAATTGGTCACTGGACAATAGGCAAATACTGACCTTCAACGAAAAGTGCTGCAGCTGCAAGTCACCCGAGAGTAATTAGACAGTCTTTCACCTTCTCTGTGAGTGCCCAGCTCTTATGGCTTCGAGACACAGGTTTCCCGTTGCACATCTGATGGCCGGACTACTCAATGGTACGTGGTGGATCTACATCACGACTTGGTGGTTCAAAACGGAATCTTGCGATTCTAATTGAGGGCTGTTAGGTTGCCACGTATAGCAAATACCACCTTTGCCGCTCCAATTTAGGTTGGACTGTTAGGTAAACACAAATCTTTGTTAATGCCCAAAAAATATTATATTTAAATAAATTGTAAAATAACAACACACAAATAAATAAATAAAAATGATAATGAAAAATCAGGAAAAAAAGAAGATACCAGTATTATACTCGTACATTTCAAGTGGTTAAATTTTGATTGTAACTGATTAACTTGAAAGCCGTGCTTTGTCGAAATTTTAATATTTTTCTAAATAACCAAGAATTGAACAAAGAAATGAATTTAAATATTTTTCAATTAAAATAAAATTTAAAATTTCTTCAAGAAATAATTTATTAATTTTTTTTAATTTCAGTGCGATCTATATGCTTAGACTTAACTTGATTTATTATACTAAATGTACTAGATAACTAAATACCACATTGAGCAAATAAAGGGTGTTTTTATAAACGTATAGAGCTTTAAGTTGGCATTACTGTTCAAGATGGCGACCGATTTAACAGCTGTCAAGTGATTTATTCTCAGTTTGGTTTGGCAATTCATCATGAATAGACTCACGCCTGAACAACGCTTGCAAATAGTGCAATTTTATTTCGAACGAGATTGCCGTTGTTCCCGATTTTCATAAGCGAATTTTGTTTAGCGATGAAGCGCACTTCTGGTTGAATGGCTACGTCAACAAACAAAGCTGCCGCATTTGGAGTGAAGCTAATCCTCAAGTGTATGTCGAAACACCGTTACATCCAGAAAAACTTACTGTTTGGTGCGCTTTATGGGCTGGTGGAATCATTAGTCCGTACTTCTTCAAAAACGATGATGGCCAGAACGTTACAGTCAATGGTGATCGGTATAGAGCCATGATTACTAACTTTTTCATTCCTGAATTGAACAACCATGATGTCCAGGAGCTGTGGTTCCAACAAGACAGCGCAACATGTCACACAGCTCGTGCCACAATCGATTTATTGAAAGACACATTTGGTGAACGCCTAATTTCACGTTTTGGACCTGTGAATTGGCCTCCAAGATCTTGTGACTTAACACCGCTAGACTACTTTCTGTGGGGCTATGTAAAGTCATTGGTCTATGCGGATAAGCCACAAGCGCTTGAATACATCGAAAATTGGACGTCCAGATTGGACTACATCCGAGCCGTAGCGTGGCGGTCATATGCCAGAAATCATATTTAAAATGTAATGCCACAAGATTATCTTTCGGATAAATAAAATTCATGTCAATCGAATAATCCATCGTTGTTTTATTGCAATTTAAAGTTCTATACGTCTATAAAAAATACCCTTTACTTGAATGTATGATTTTTTTATTTACGTGAAATAAAATTAAATAAAATTTTTTGCGCAGGTGCGTATGAAATTGAAAGTAGTAGCAACTGCATTATGTGTGCAGACACAATATAAAGTTAATACAAGCTTACATAACCAACTCATTTGTGTTCAGGAATTTTCTTCAGCCTTATAGTGTTTTTACACTAGAGCACACTTAACATCTAACATCTACCATCTATTCGGCGAGATAACAACATCTCCATCTATAAAATGCATGTAGAAAAAATCAACATCATCCAACATCTTTACAAGATTTTCTCATTTTGTTTCACTCAACATCTTTCGATTAATTTCATGCCATCACTAAAAAAATGGCAATATTTTCAATCTTAGTGGCATCACTGATAAAGTAACATTTAATTATAGATACATACCATAAGCCAATCGGATTTGATCTTGCAAAGCAACAATTAGTCCATTAATTAAGGATTTTTCTAAATTCATTTTCATATATTATTTTGTTTTCAAAAGTTATGCGTCGTCTTTTCTTTTACTTTTCGATAGTTTAGTTGATGGTAGATTTTAGATGTTGTAAGTGTAAACAACTTTTTTTCATTTTCAACATCTTTCACGAATTCCTCTAAGATTTTTCATTTAATTGTGAATTAAAAATAGTCTATTGTGAATGAATTGCTTTAATTTTTCTGCTGTTGGTGATAGGAAAAACAGTTGCATTTTTTCACCTTAAAATAAATAAACAAAAAGAAAATTAATTTTCAATAAATAAAATAAAATTATTTAAAAAAAAAAAAAAACTAATTAAGCTAAAACACATTTAATTTTTGCGAAATTTTTTTCTTACATTTTTGATAATTCTGTTCTATTTCACACAAAAAATGCTTTCCGCAATCGTGAGAACAAAATGAATAATTAAACTCAATATATTAATTGTTTATGATTTGATTCAAAGGCAACAAATAAGGCCTTCTAATGTTTGTCGTCTAAAAAATTTAAAATTTTATTACACTTTTTAAAAAGTTCTCTTTTCTTACTTTTTTTTAAATTAAAAACTCTATCTCTGATACAGTTTGCTGTCAGAAGAAAACGTTAACAGCAAAAGAATAAAAAAATTACTTTTTGGGCAAAATAACTAAGGAAACGCTTTGCTAATAATTATGGTACATGATTGTTGATTTGCTGACCCGGAAGGCATTCATTTGCAAATGCATATTTCGCGTGTTAAGATTCAACACACAGCAAAGTCTCATTAATATTTTATGTGTAGGCTTGGTGTGTTTGTTTGTTGATTTTACTCATTATCAATGTTATTGTTGTTGGCATAATAATTAGCCATCTACTGTTTATTAAAGCCGGTATTACATCATGAGGAATATTGGAGTGTTTGTTTATTCAAGAGTTCAATGTGTTCGGCTGTTTTTCTGTTTTGCTTTAATTTCTTTGATTTTTGGCCTTTTTAGGTTTTCTTGTTGTTGTTGTCTTTTGCAAGCTTTCTAAAGTATTTTCTCTTTGATTTCTGCTACTTAATTAGAGTCGTCTTATAACAATATTTTGTTTTTCGAACTATAACAGGATGTATTTAATAAAGCACAGTGTTTGGTTTACATACCAGTGCAAGTCTGGTAAAAGCAACATGTGAAAAAAGAAGTTCTTTATGGTAGTTGCATGTTATAAGCACTATGGTGAACTAGAGAAGAGTGGTTGGAAAGGAAATCGCAACTGTATTGGTTTTAGACAAAGCGTATCAAGGTAAGGAAATCATTCATGCCATTCTGTTTTCGGAAGAGGACAAATGACTTACTAGACCTGACTCGAGCTGGAATTCGCATTGTCGCGAGATTCATTACTGGCCATTGAAGGGAATCGACAGATTGGGCATTGGTCTAGTTTAACGAGAACGGTTATTTAAGGCATCATTGCCTAAAACCGTCGGACATGGCGGAGAAATCGCCGCTATGTGAGGAGCGTGAGCTAGTCCCGCTACAGATGCTTATTCTAATGGCAATTAAATTATAATTAATTTTACAGTTTTTAGATCTTTTATTTTTTAGCTTTTAATGTTTATTATTTTCTATGTTTTTGGTTAGGACATCACGCCTGCACAGCAGAACCAATTCCTTATTTTCTTCTTTTGCTGTGTTTTGTATTGTCAGCAGGAGGTTCTCATGAAAGAGAAAAGTAAAAAAATTGTCTGGAAAATATCAAAAACTTCTAACTTTGCCATTTGTATTTTGTCTATGAGACATATCACTGTGCAAAAGTAGCAACCAAATCATTTGCTCTATCAGCAACGTGCGAACCAAACAAGTGAGAACCATCAAATTTCAAAGGCCACTCTAAGAAAATTTATTTATGTAAGTGTGAGTGTGTATGTGTATGTGTGTATAATTCCTGCGGTTACTGCATGTCATTAGCAGCATCTAGTCCTTTGTTAATTGCGTTTACAAAATTATGGTAACTTTGTACTTCCTTGGCTTTGATTTCTTGTTAACGTTAGAAAAGTAATTTTAAGATGATAAAATTTTAAATTAAATAAATCGTTTACCTTGCCCTCGTTTGTATGTGTGTAGATGCAGTGCCTAGAAGTTTCTTTGATGTAAGAAAGACAAGCAAGTAAGAAAATAAGAAGTAAAAAAATAATGGAAAAAATTGCACAAGTAAATTAAATATTCAGTGTCAATTTCAATTGGTCTTTAACTAAAAAGCTTCAAGTGAGTGCTTCAATCTTATTTGAAGTGTACCTGATGTCCTGTGTTTGATGTGCAATCTGTTTGCAACTCTTAATGCATACAAATGGAAAAGTTAGTAAAACTTTATTGAACTGAAAAAGGGTTTTTTTTTTATTTGCTGTAGATGACTTAAGAATATTAAATCTTTTGTACTTTTTTAATCAACTCACTTTAGATTAATGCTTGTTGTTGTTGTTGGATTCAGTGTTGTCCATCAGAACATTCAAGAAAACTCTATTTTCCAATTATGATTTTGATTGAAAGTTCAATCAAAAGAAATGAGAAATTTTTATATATTAAAATTGATTTTTTTTGTGGAAATATCAAGGCAAACTTAACATAAAATAAAATAAATGAAAAAAAGACCACAAATAAAAAAATGAATTATTTGAATGCAAATTCAAATAGTGCTGCTAGTGATACTCTGGATTTCATTAAATTTGTTTTACTCATTCAATGAAATATTTCATAAAAAGCACTGGTCAACACTGAAAAATTCTCCAGAGTGCTTGTATTCGTTGATTACAAAAACGATACTGGAGTCCAATGACCGCATTCATAGCCAGTAGACTATCATATCCAAAAATACTTCGATACGTGAAAAGTAAGCATATCACCTCATACAATATCTGTCGAATGCTTGTCAAATTCAATTGAATAAAAAAGAACGGCACCAGGAATTTGTACAACAAATATGCAAAAATAATTTTTTCTTAAAATTCAAAAGATGGAAATTTATTAAAAATTGCAATAACTAATTGCTTTAAACTAAAACTGAATAAAACTTAAATTTTTATTTTAAACGGTTTGTTGATGTTGCTCGTTAAAAAAGTAATTTGTTTTGATTGCGATAGCTACTTTGCTATTGAATGATGTTTCCTAATAGCGTTTTCACACTGAAAGTTAAATTCTGAATTTAACATAAAATCCACTTCGGGTTCACACTGCAAAATTTAATAAATTCAGTATTTAACATACAATAATTTAAATTTCCAACAAAACTTATTACGTGTAGACTTTTGGAAATACAATTACGAGACACTTATTTTTTTGTCTTTCGTTCAAAAACTTTGTTTTCTTCACAATTCTTTTATTGCAGCCGCCGTTGAAAACATTTTCTTTCCAAAATATTTGAAATGGTTTTTAATTTTTTTACTCACCTGGCCTGTTGATTTATTATCAGAGATAGCTACCAAAATGGTAAATAAAAGCATATTTCCTGTGTTGTATTTCATAAATCCAACTTAAATTCAATTCCAAAATAGCATTTAAAATGGGTTTATCAAAGTCATTTTGTATGGTAAATACACAATTTATGAGTTGAATTTAACGTTAAAACCGCATTTATGTTAAATCCACTCAGTCTGAAAACACTATAACATTATACTCGATCGAAGACTCTTAGCTAGTGCTGAAAAGTAGTAGCAAAAGCCGGAAAATGCTACGGATAAATCAGCTGGCAGCAATCATTCATGAAAATACCACTTTTTTCACTTTTATATACTGAAATTGGCTTTTGCCGGAATAAATGTTTTGCATGCGCATATTTTTGTTTTTTAATTTATTCACGAAAACGAAAAAATAATAATTACGAAGTCAAGAACGCTAAATGTCAAAACAATTGTCTGAACATTAATTTTTGTATCAGTAGACGGAAACATAGTCTAAACTTACTATTATTACATCCAGCAATAAGCTATAAAGCGACAGCAACATAATTTTAAAACTTATATTATCCACGAAAACAAATTTCCAATGATTTCCTATAAATTTTTTAAGCTTCTCAATATATATCTTTATTTATAAATTTATATAATTATACCTTCTTTTTGTTGTATATATACTAGTATATTTTAATTTTAAAAAAGTTTTTAATTTTATTTGAAAAACTCAGCAAATCAGATACTTTTCATGGTAGAAGTCTATACCGGCTTTTATGGGGTAAATAACAAAACAAACATAGTGGCAACATCTCTTAATGTCATTTTATTATTGTTCCCTTAATTGTTCGTTTAACGAAAGAAGAGGATCGCTAAGAAAGCGGAGAAAAATTTCCATCCTTTTGATTTGCGACAGCGCTGCTCCTCTACTTTCATAGCTTTCCTCCTAAAAATGTTCCGCTAACCATTTTACATTTTCTTCCCGAAATCTGTACAGATTGAAATAATCGTCTGGATGAGAATATGTCCTCATAAGGTATTCTTTGCTTTGACTAGTTTAAACTCAAAATTTGCTAGTATTAGCTTTAGCTACCTTTTAATTCACGCGGCCCATTGTCTGAAAACTTCGTAGTTTTTATTTTATGATGCAAAACGGAAACTGCCATATTCCTTGAGAAGAACAGTACTATTGTTTTCAATTCCCCAATTTGCCAAGGTACCATTATTAAACACAATTTTGTATCCTCTGTAGGCTGTATAAAGTAAAAACAAAAAATTATGTTTATTGTGGCATTTACTTTTACTAAAATTAAAATCAATTTCCTTTTAATTAAAAATTCTTTTTTTAAATTCCCAAGAGGTTAACTTTGGTAATTTGTATTTAGTTTTTCTATTTTCTTTATTAAGATTAAAAAATTAAAAGAAATTCTTTTCCCATTTAATTCTTCATAATAAATTTCTCAAGATTTCTCGTATGAAATTTATGAAAATTTAATGAAGTTATTGTTGAATGCATTAAAAAAAACTAGATAAATGATTATAAGTGTTTTTTTGTGCCATATCTTGCATTCTTATAAATTTTAATTTTAACTGCATCATATGAGCTGTTATTTTCAAAAGTGATATAAGTCAACTTTTAAGAAAAAAAAATAAGCAGCAATTTTAGTAAGATGTCTATAGCTTGCTAAAATTACCTCTAACTTATTTTTTTTATAAAAGTGGACTTATACCACTTTCAAAACTAACAGCTTGTATAATGTATGTGTGTTTCTGCCTTTGTCTCTGATCACACACAATATTTTACAGTTTATTTAATAAAATATTTTACTGCTTTTAATCTAAATCTACTTGGGTTAAAAATAGTTACTTTATTTTATTTAATTCAGTTTAATGTTTTATCTGTTTCTTGTTTTTCTTTCCATTATTTTCTTTTTTTTTAATTTATTTTCTCTAGTTATTTTAATAAATTAAGGGCCATTATTACAACTGAACAATAACTAAAAGTTGGATGTTATCACACAGATAAATGGTTTTTGGTTATTGCAGACAGACTTAAGTCAAAGAGAGCTAAAGTCCCCATAACTTTTAACATGAACTTCAAGCATTTAAAGTTGCCATATTTTTGAGTTTAGATATGGCAACTTTAGCAGGCACAATAAAACAATACAATTACGCAATAATAAAGGGTGTTTTTTATAGACGTATAGAACTTTAAATTGCAATAAAACCACGATGGATTATTTGATTGACATGAATTTTATTTATCCGAAAGATAATCTTGTGGCATTATATTCTAAATATGATTTCTGGCATATGACCGCCACGGCTGGGTCGGATGTAGTCCAATCTGGACGTCCAATTTTCGATGACTTTTTATAACATTTGTGGCCGTATATCGGCAATTACACGGCGAATGTTGTCTTCCAAATGGTCAAGCGTTTGTGGCTTATCCGCATAGACCAATGACTTTACATAGCCCCACAGAAAGTAGTCTAGCGGTGTTAAATCACAAGATCTTGGAGGCCAATTCACAGGTCCAAAACGTGAAATTAGGCGGTCACCAAACGTGTCTTTCAATAAATCGATTGTGGCACGAGCTGTGTGGCATGTTGCGCTGTCTTGTTGGAACCACAGCTCCTGGACATCATGGTTGTTCAATTCAAGAATGAAAAAGTTAGTAATCATGGCTCTATACCGATCACCATTGACTGTAACGTTCTGGCCATCATCGTTTTTGAAGAAGTATGGACCAATGATTCCACCAGCCCATAAAGCGCACCAAACAGTCAGTTTTTCTGGGTGTAACGGTGTTTCGACATACACTTGAGGCTTAGCTTCACTCCAAATGCGGCAGTTTTGTTTGTTGACGTAGCCATTCAACCAGAAGTGCGCTTCATCGCTAAACAAAATTCGCTTATGAAAATCGGGAACAACGGCAATCTCGTTTTGGGCCCATTCCACGAATCTACGCCTTACTTGATGATCGTGAGTCTATTCATGATGAATTGCCAAACCAAACTGAGAATAAATCACTTGACAGCTGTTAAATCGGTCGCCATCTTGAACAGTAATGCCAACTTAAAGTTCTACACCTTTTATAAAGCAAACATTAAAATAAAATTTTAAAATGATCGAATTTCTTAAATATTTGCAGAATAATTATCAAAAACAGGCATGACGTTGCCACTATGTATTTATTAGCAACGAAACATAATCGGTGTTCACAGCAGTGATGCAACAATTTAAATATTTATCTAATTGAGAACCAGATACAGCAAGTTTAGTTGGGCAATTCTTTCTGAATTTTTTTTGTTAATTGTCGTTTTGTCCTCACACAAATTTTTTTGTTTCGGCAATTTTAGCATTCTTATTCAGTCATTCATTCAGCCTTCATCATCTTTATAAAAATATAAAGGGAGAACAAAAAAGAATTGCCGAGTAATAGCAAGTTTTTACCACTTTCTATTCTTCTTTCCTCTTTCTCCTACAAAATCAAGAATTGCCCAACTAAAATTGCTGTGTGTGGTCTTGGTCTAATTTAAAAAAAGTTATTGGTCAAATTTTCAGTAAATGTAAATAAAATTAAAAACTTTTATTGAAAACTTTACATAAACTTTTTTTTATAGAAATTTTTTATTTATGTGACGCATATTTTGAAGGCATTTTTTTTACTTTTTTTTTTTACAAATTTGTTATAAAAACAAAACCAGTGTACATATTGAACCCATTTTTATAGTGTTCAATAACAACTAAATATTCTTTAAATAGAAATAAAAATTAAGTTCTTAGCATTGTTTTTTAAGAAGGTCACATGTTATAAAAAAATTAAATTAAAAATTTTAAATAAATAAATTTTTATGAGCCAATTGTCGATCGATCGTAGGATCGAAATAGTTTTAAAATTTAGAGCTTTTAATATTGTGGTCCTCTATAATGGCATAACAAAACGTTATAAAGTTTTCCATATTTTGCCACAGAATCCTCATCAAACTTCAATGACTATGAAATCCAATAGTTTTTCCTTAAAATAATTTCTTATCTTTAATTCTGATTCCAGTTCTATCTTTAACAAGAAACAATTTCTAATTTTTGTTATTCACAGGCTCTACTTTTTTCTTGTTGTGATGACATAAATTGTTTATTTTAAATTTTATTATTTTTTAAATTTTAGTTTATTTAGAAAAAGTTACTTGTTTTATGCTCTTCTTTATAAGAGAATTTCATTTCGGCAAGTCTCTCAAAATAATATTTGCTCTAGTAGTCACTTGTGTGTCACTTTTCATTAATAAACTGACAAACATGTGCCTGTTTACATCTCAATGATTTGATTTAAAAAAATATTTTTAAAAAGAGTGCTAGCTGGTAATCAAAATCAAAATTAAAATGGACATTTTCTATTTTTTGTTTCTCAACTTTAAATTAAATTTTTCATTGATTGTATTTTTATACTAAAAAAAAGTGTATCTATTGTTTTCTATTCCCACTCAGGCTACTCTTTAACTCACCCACCAGCCCACTGTTACTTATCGAACTCATTTCATTCTTATTCCCCACATATGCACATGATTAAGATGCCTAAAAAATGGTATTTTATACTGACTGAGTTCGAAGTGTTGTCTGTTTGATGTTTACACGCACAAGGGGGCATGAATAACGTTTCCAGGAAAGTTTATAGAAAATAATTTCAATTACAATTTATTAATTTTTCAAATTGGACAGCTTGAAAATAGATTTATTCCTCAACAAATTTTCCAATAATGGCAATCGACTTACGATCAAATTTATAAAAAAAAACATTTTTGTTTAATAAGCGCTTATTAAGTAAATTTTCTACGGGAAATTTGTTTAGTGAGCGCTTTAAGTAAAAATTTTAGTGCACCTATTAATGACATTGAAAATTTCATTTATTTGCAATTGAAAACAAATAAAAATGTTGTTATTTATTCTTATAATTCTAAACCTATAAAAGTGTGTCACATTTATGTATTTCAACATCTAAATTTGATTAATGCTTAAAACTCAAAATATAAGAAATATGAAACTGAAAATATTTTTAAGCAATAATGGGAAACAGGTGACTGAACAAACAAATAAGGTTAAGTATACCAACAAATTTTAGAAAATTATTTTGTGTAAATGCTGACGTAAAACTGTTAATAGAAGAGAATCAGTTTCAGATTTCCCAATATTTATTTATGAGACATATGGCCTTTGATGACAACAACGCGCTTCGGCTTGGTGTTAGTCAATGCTTAATATCCTGTTTTGGGGATATTTTCAAAGGGCTTCTTAGCTACTGTCATTGTTTTTAGCTTAAATTTGAAGATGTAATATTTTGGTAAGGTCTGGCGACTCCGCAAGCCAGACTGCCTTTAATATAATGGGCTAAACTTTGCATGCTGTCAACTGACAATTTTTTTTGTTAGTATTTTTATAGTCATTGGCTTGTTGCATAATCCAAAGTGTAGGTTAATATTCTTCTAAATAATCGGTGATGTCATAGAATCCAATGTTGTTGGTATTGGATTTGAAACCGAAAAAAAAAATTACTTTGGTGTCATCAAATCCAATGTTGTCGATTTCATTTTCGAACTAGAATTAATGTCGGTTCTAGGTGTCACAGAAACCAATGTTATCGGTTTTGTATTGGATTGAAATCAATCAGTTGCCAGTTGTTGGTTTGTTTAATTTCAAATAAAGCAAGTAACTAAAACGGACTTTTGTCATTAAAAATTCACCTGCAGTCAGATACTTAGTACAAATTTAAGTAAATTAATATTAATTCTACAGAAATAAATTTTTACTCATAATTTTTTTTTCTCTAACAAAAAAAAAAATATCACTTAAAACTCAATAATTATGCATTTTATAGAAAAATATCCTGACATTGCGAAGGGATTTACAAAACTTGATAAGTCAACTGTTTCTTTGACAACAGTTGGATGAATCAATAAAAAGCGTAGGTTCACGGCAAAAAGATGTAAACAGAAAGTTTCTTTATTTAACCGGTAATTTATGAATATTTTTTTTACTTTCTATGAGCGTTCTTCTTCTAATAATAAAAATCCTACAACGGCAAACATACGAGGTACGTTCAAAAAATAACCGCTATTTTAAATTTTTTCAAAAAGTATTTATTTATTCATCAATAACTATCTTGTCCCCTTCAAAGTATTCCCCCTCAGATATAATACACTTATGCCAGCGTTTATTTACAATCCTCGAAACACTTCTGAAACGCGCTTTTTGGTATCGCCAACAGCTCCTGTTTCGAATTTTCTTTTATCTCCTCAATCGTAGCAAAACGCTTTCCTTTCATCGGTGTCTTCAGTTTTGGGAACAGGAAAACGTCTCAGGGGGCCAAATCTGGTGAATACTGTGGCTGAGGCATGATTACGGTGTTGTTTTTGGCCAAAAAATTTCGAACAAGCGACGTTTTTTTTTTGGTCAAAATTCAGCAATTTTGGAACAATCTTCGCTGCCGCACGTTTAATGCCTAAAACATCCGTAAAAATTGTCTGGCATGAGCCGAACGATATGCCAACATCATCAGCAACCTCTCTAATAGTGATTCGACGATTATCCAAAATCATTTTCTTCACTGCTTCAATGTTTTCATCGGTTGTTGATGTGCTCGGGCGACCAGGATGAGCATCGTCATTGACATTTTCTCGGCCTTCCTTAAACCGTTTATACCACAATTGAACTTGTGTTCTGCTCATAGTATACTCGCCAAACGACACAGTCAACATTTCAAATGTCCTTGCAAGTTTAATTTAATTTTTTATGCAAAACTTAATACAGTTTCTTTGATCCATTTTTTGAAATAGTAAAAAATCGAAGAGCACACCAAAACACGACTAACCTTTTTATCTGCCAAAAACAAACTGACAATCCAAAATGGCTGATATTGTCAACATAAATAAGAAACATGTGTAACAACATAAACGAAAATTGAAAATAACGGTAATTTTTTGATCATACCTCGTATATTTTATATTAAAAATTTTCAATAAAAAAACACGTTTTTATTTTTATTTAAACGAAAACACTACGATTTATCAAAATTCTTATCAAACATTTACATAAAAAATTCTATACGAATGAACTGATGTATAGAATAACTAATTCGAACGTCGGTTTTATTTGCCTTCGAAAATAACAAAAACGACTTGGTTTCATGACACCAAATGAAACCAATATTGGTTTGCAAACCGACTTGGATTCTATGACAGCCCTGAATGCAGTACGATTTTTTCTAAAATAACAAAGTAGAGATTTGGTCCATTGTTGCACGCAAAAAAATATATGGTTGATGCAACCATATTCTGGTGGAAACATGGTATGATTGCATCTAACCATATATATTTATAAACCAAACATATTAAAAACACCTGAACAACTACATTTGGTAGTTGTTCAATCCCTGGTCAGAGCTACACATATTTTTTTAATTTTTAATACAATTTATTTCAATATTTTTTTTTTTTACATACATACATTTTTTATATAAATTTTTTTTTAAATAAACTTTTTTATTCTGTTGATTTTTTCGTTTCTATTAAATTTATTTATTTTCAATTTTATTTTTTTTTTTTCAATTTTATTTGTCTCTATCAAGATTCAAACTTTGGAATATTAAGTTAAGAATCATTAATTTATAATACCACTCAACCATTTTATTAATATACTCGTATATGGTTACGGAAGACAAAATAGAAAACAATTTACTTTCAACCATATTTTTCTCATTATTGTATTTCCTATAAACATATTAATTTCTTTAGTTAAAGTTCTAACAAAAATTATATGATAATGATAAGGTTGTTATATGACGGTGAGCGTATTATAGTCAAAAATAACTAGAAACATGTTTATCGTGATCATAATAATGCTTAGATGCTTCAAATAAACAATAATATTTTTGTGAAGAACAAACTATGTTTGCGATGACTGTATTCAATCATATTTTTCCTTTGCATGTGGTATCACTCCATAATGTGAAAAACATGCCTTTATTATTATGCCTGATACTCTTTGGCTTATGGTCTGTTTGGATTGTACTCTGCGCTTCTAGGTCTTCCAATATCAGAAAGAGAATCTTTTCCACTATAAAAACCAATTTTACCCTCATCCATTCATACAATTTTTCTCCCTTTTAATGTATAGTTTGTTTGTTGCTATGCTTTGCAGTCAACCATGGAAACTTTTAGGATTAAAAACTTCTATATTGTGTTCTCGCAAACGCTTATGAATTGTTTGGACAGATACTTTTATCTGTAATTCTTTTTGTTTAGTTCTGTAGTTGGGTTAAATTGGTCCCTCTTAATAGTCTTGATAGTAAATTGGGCATTACCGCTCTTTTTCTTAAGAATTCTTAAGAAGCGTGTACAAATTTATTTTGAGAAACGCGCCTTTTGAAAAAGGCTTTCTGTTTTGAAAACGCGAAATTTATTCAAGCCTGCAGAAAAATTATGACACTTGAGAACGATCGAAATTTCAATAAAATTTAAATGGAAATTTTGATGGATATCGCATACTGTAATATGCTCCTGTTACACACATTTTTTTCTTCAAAGAACATTTAGATTAGCTGTTTGTTGAAAATATCAGCTTATAAGTTGCCAACATCAAAGTAAATTTTGTAAAATCGTATCTTGTAAATTTTATTTAAATAAAAAAAAAAAACATAATTAATTTGGATTGTGTAACATTTTACACAAAATGCAACAGTTCGCCCTGTGTACGCTTGCGATTTGTAAAACGGCAAAATTAAAAACATCTATTTTAACATTTCAAATCGTAAAACACAAATTTCTAATATTTTGGTTTATAAAACGACTATTCATGATTTCAAATCGTAATTCAAAAATTTTAAAGTTTTACGTTTTTCAGAATACTCGTATGGGCGTTCATATTTGCTTAGAGTTTGGTTTTCATTTCAAGAAATCTCAAAAGCAGCTTGCAGCTGATAATCTTGATTTATGATCTCCCAGTTCAGCAAATTTATGTAATGCATGAATAACTATGGACTTCATTATATAAAAAATTAATTAATTACAAAAATGTCATTTTAAAGTTGCTCGCTAATATTTAAAATTGAAAGCTTTTTACAACTTGACAAAATCCTAATTGTTCTGACAGCACTATTTAATACATTTTTCATTCTCTTTAAGACCAGGACCACACATGGAAAATTTAATTGAGCAATTCTTTCTCAATTCTCTTTTACAATTGTCATTTTGTCCACACTCGAATATTTTGTTTCGGCAATTTTAGCATTCTTATTCAGTCATTCATTCAGCCTTCAAGCTTCTTTTTTTACATTTTCAAAAAAGATATTTACAAAGAGAGAACAAAAGGGAATTTCAAGTTTGTACCCCTTTCCATTCTTCTTTTCTATCTCTCCTACAAAGTCAAGAATTGCCCAACTAAAATTGCTTTGTGTGGTTCTGGTCTAATAGAAGAATTTTTATTTTGCAGAGGTCTAAGCCGGTTCAAAATTATCGGCTTTTTAATTGATTTTATTGAAACTTTTGCAAATTTTATTGTATTTCTTATACTAAATCGCATATTGTGAATATACTAAATAACGGACTAAAAAAAGCACGAAAATAACATAGTAAAACTGACGGGATTTCTGAAGAACATACATTTTCGAAAGTTAACTTGGAAAAATAATTGTTAATATTTCTTTTGTAACTAATTATACACACTCGTACGTTATTAAATTAAATCTAGTCCTAAGGAATTATTATTTTTATGACAACTTTTTGATTATTAAATTATTTGACGCTCATAAATTTTATATGAAAATAATATTTTTACAGACAAATATTTCCAGGATACTTTTTTTGTCTATAGATTATTTGTTTTATTTAATTTTAGAATTAAGGCGAATTTATTATTTGTGAATTCGCCTTGTTTAGTAGTTATTTTCATATTTAAATAATTTGAGGTGCGGCCTGTTGTTGTGGATAAAACTGCTTGTTCAGAGACATAGGCAAAGCAACAGGCAGATCTTAGCTATACGGTAGGTATCCAAGACGTAATCCTGTACCCACTGTACCTGTAGCCATTGGTGTACCCTTACCAGTGCCGGTACCCAGTACCCGTACCAGTACTTGTATTCGTAGCCGTGCCTGTAGTGTTAACAGGCACATTATTTAAAGAATTATTATTTTCATTTGATATATTAATGGGATTACTTATGATTACATAAGGCAGCATGTGATTGTGTCTTGATAAAAATATTTGCCTTAGAAAACGTCCTTCAGCTACTGCAGGGCGATTTGGTTCCACAAACAATATTTTTCTTTTAATAGAATATTTGGATGCTGCTAAAAAAATTCAAAAATTATTTTCCCAAGAAAAAAGTTGTAAAATTGATTTCATTAAATTTATCTTTCCTTTGAGTGTTTTACGCACATGTTGTTGCCACTAAAAGACACAAAAAAACTACGAGTATCTTACTCATGCTGAGTTCCTTTAAAACTGCTGGCTGCTTTTGTTTTGAAGTGGGGTTTTCATATAAGCTTAAGCGGCAAACGAAATTTATTTAATTAATTGCTTTCAAGTTAAACTTAAATATTTGCATAAATATTTTTTAAGTTTGGTCTTTTCACTTCTTATTTCTCTTCTTACTTGAGCTTGGTTGAATTTGAAAAAGTGTTTTGCTGCAAAACTTATTATAATTTTTGATTATTATCTTTGATTTAAACTTTTACAGCCTTATTCAGAGAAGAAAATTATTTTCTATATGATATCTACTTTAGTTAATAAAGGCTTTAAGCTAATAATCCTATTTTAACATTTTCATATTCAAGGAAGGTTTATTAACTAATATGCCCTTTAGCAATTTTTAATTAAATTTTTTTTCTAGAGAGAGCTCTAGAGAGACCTAGAGCTTATATATAAAAAAATTTTAATTAAAAATCATGGAAAATAAAAAGGTCGAAAAAATGATCAAATAAATAAAAAAGTTATATTAACATTTATTTTGTTTTAACACAATGTAATAAAAAAAACAAAAACAAACACAGCTTAATATAGCTTTAAAGTAGGGCCATACCTACTTTAAAATTTGTGGATTTAATAAAGGTTTACCATAGGATTATTAAGATTAAAAACGTCTCTGAATATAAATTAAGCGATTTTAATTTAATAACGGCTTGCAAACCTATATTAAGTCTCTCTGAATAAAGTTGTTAGCTTATAATGATATAAAATAGGGCAGAACATATATTTTGAATAAAAAAAAAAGCATCATTGCTCTTTTATGAACACACCATTTTACAATTAAAAAATTCGATTATCGCAATTGAATATCAAAATAATACAAAATATTACGTTCTCACAAATAAAATTGTGTTCTGTGTTCCCAACTAATGATTACACAAACTACAAATTGTCAAATTGACCTCAAGCAATGGCTAATCAACCATTTCATTCATTTAAATCAAAAGCAAAAATAAAATAAAGAAAATGTCATGGAAATTAATCATGTAATCATAACACAGGCCTACAAAATATTTTTTTTTTTGGTTCAATTCAAGTACCTATGGTATAAATATTCTCGAGATATACCATTATATAGAAAAAAGAGGAGGTTACGCCATATAATCACTACATTGTATAAAACAAAGTCGCTTTATCTGTCCCTATATCCCTATGTATCCTTAAATCTCTAAAACTACGCAACGGATTTTGATGCGTTTTTTTTTTTAAAGATAGAGTGATTAAAGAGGAAGGTTGTTTGCGTCTCCCATGGGAACCGGGTCAGCGCATATTGCGGCTGATAGCAATTTGTTTCATATGCCACCCTTTATTTCATGCCGCCGTCAAATTGAAGGGCCCATGGAGTTTTTGGCTTTACTTACTTACTTGGATCGACAGCTGTAAACATAAGACGGAGTAACAAAAAGATTTAAAAAAATTGTTGAGAAAAAAAGGAATTATTTTCGTGTTTTATATGGAAGTAAATATAAAAACTGCTGGTGATCCAAAGAAAGGTTTATATGTATAATCTTAGAAGGTTTAACGTCACAAATCCGCCCGGAAGGTACCGCTATAGTCGGTATTTGGCTTATTTGCCTACTACCTGTTTTTACCCGGTCTCGCACAGTTCTTTACTCTATGAGTACGATTTCTTAGTGTAAGAAGATCGAATATATAAAAATATTAAGGCAAGACAACGTTTGCCGGGTCAACTAGTTTGCTATAGTTCGAGAACGAGTTCTCTGATTAAACTTATTGTTTTTTTTTTGTTTCCTTATATAAAATATGTAAGAACCCCATGTCAGGTTCTTCTCTCTAAAATTTTTAAAAAGTTTAGAACTTATGAATTAAAAGCAAAATTTAATTTTTAAAGAATTTTCCAAAAAGAAATTTTTGAAAAAAAAAATTTTTTTTTGACAAAACTTTGTGAATATCTTCTAAACTTTAAGACCCTTAAAAAATTGATATTATGTTGTTCCCCATGCTTACATATTTTTATAAGTTTAAAGAGAGAGCTCGTTCTCAAGTTATTGCAATTTATATTGCGTAACATCTTCTCTTTGCCATATTTCCAGAACTATATGTAGGATTAAAAAATTTGTTTCAATCAGGGTAGAACACCATTGTATGCTTGTGTAATCAGCCCAATTATGGATAAACATTTCCTGGACTTTTTTCGCTTTTCCCTTTCCTTTTATCAAGAAAAAAATTTCTCTGATTTAGCAAATTGCGTTTTCAAAGCAGAATTTTCCCTAGAAAAAAAAACTTTCTAAGAATATTTTTGGCTGGCATAAATAATTATTTAAATGACACTCCACTTGACTTCACTTGAGTGATTAGCCTGGCTAATTAATCAAGTCACAGAATTTCGTTTTAGTTTAACATTTAAATACTAATTTACACTAACTGTTTTTAATTTTTCTATTTTTATTACTTTTTGTTGCTTTTATGCTTAAACTAGTATTTTAAATGCTCAATTTGTTTGATTGTAACCACCAGTTATCGTTATACTTGATGCGTATAAAATTTATGTAAGTTAATATTTTTTTTTATTGTTTTGCCGGTTGTAATTCATTTTCACAGCGGGAAGTTTTTTTTTCTGTATAAAAAAATAATGATTTAATTTTTTCTGTTTGTTTTGCAATTTTTTTTTTCAATAAGAAATTGATAGCAAAACATTTAAAAACCAGCACAAAAGCTGATAAAAACCAATTAGCTGGTCTACAAAGTGATATTCTTGATTTTCAATAGCCACAGTAACAGATAAATTGAAATAATAAAAAGTTAAATTCGGCTATGCCGAGTTTTATATACCCTTTACTGTGTTAGCTAAATATTCATATTTTTAATGTCGCCCATTCTTTTTAAATATTAAACAAAACTAAAAAAATTTAATAATTAATTTATTGCTGAAAATAATTTAGTCGTGTTTTATCTTTCGCAATGAGTTTTCAGCCTTAAGTTCGTCAATCACCGATTTTGTTAAAAAAAAAAATTTAAATATGTTTTATAATTTTGTGTATGTTTTTAAGTTTATTTAAAATATCAATTTTTTAAAGGAAAGCACTTAAACTGTAATTTAAGAGAGTTTTTTAGATATTCGTAATTCCCTTGAAACCATTCAATGCCAACCAGTATGTCGAAATTAGCCCGAAATATCAGAATCTACCATATACTTTTGAAATCAACAATTAGTAGTTTTCATCTCCACTAATCCATGGAACCGCACCATCTCTATCTTGATGTATTTTTTAATAAAATAAAAATTAAACCCTAAAAAGTTACTGTTCACCCCTGTCATTTTAAAATCTATAAACTTCTATTTAGTTACACAATTATTATTAAGCTAAATTACTATCTAGCCTCAGATAATTTTAATATTTATAATTTACCTTTAATTACATCCTTGAATTCAAAGTCATTTCTTTATTGCACTAATTTTAACTTTCTTAACTCATCATCCATTTTTACACTTGTCCACCAATCAAATTCTTTTGCAATGACAAATTATGGAATCTCGTATATTTGTTGTTGGCTTAGTTTACTAAAAAGTAACTGTTTATTAAACACACTAATAATGTAGCCAATGAATCAAAAAAAAAACAACAAATCTTCCCAAAAATTTCTCTCTATTTAAGAATATAACAAAACAAGAACAAAAAATCTACATATAGGCATGAGTTATAGCTCTATATGTAAAGAAATTGTTTTTTAGTATTCTAAAGAGAGTGGAAGAGAGAAAGCACATACACAATTGATATTGGCACATAGTGAGAGAGAGAGAGAGATCTCCTACAAATAAATGAGTTGGAACAAACACACAAAAAAGAACTAAGTCATGCAAAAATGGCTTTTCACCACAAAAAAAATTGTATTAAAAAATTGTCAAACCCCGTTATCCAGAAATCATTTTTATACTGAATATTTCTATGAGTGTTTTTGTATATTTTTGCACTTGTGGCCAATCATATTTATTTGTATGCAATTACAAATTATAACATAATTTTAAGAAAGAAAAAGGTACTTACAATCAAATTTTTTAAATAAAAAAAAGTTAAATTCGGCTGTGCCGAGTTTTATATACCCTTCCATGTGTTCATATAATATTTTTCATATAATATTTTTCACTTTCCACATTCTTCTTAAATAACAAAAAAATATACAAAAAATTATATAATAGAAACGCGCAGATTATAAAGCTTGAGATCGTATTATAAAAATTTATTTATTTATTATTGGAGCGAAATATCGATATAAAAATAAATTTTTATAATAAGACCTCAAGATTAACAAACGGCTAGTTTCAATAAAAAAGGTCATATAAACTTACAAATTAAAAATTCTATAAAAATACAAAAAGCAACAACAAATATTTAAAAAAATAAATTGTTGGAATACATAATTTTTAATAATCCTAAATAAATAATAATTTTCACTCCAAGAAAGTAAATTAACAAGTTCCAAAAAAAATCTTTTCTGAGAAATTTATTTTTAAAAGCAATAAAATGTCTGCAGGCATTCAATTTTTTTAATTATAAAAAAAGGAATCTAAAAACGATATCGTATGTGAATGTAAAAAAATATAATAAATTTTGGAAACATTTACAAACATTTTTTAACTCAAACCTAATTAATTAAATATTTAATATAAATAAAGATTTTCACATTAAAGGCAAAATCTAAAAAATTGCCGTCATAAAGATGTCTGTATTCGCTATGCTATTACACTCATTAAAAAACTTGCTTAGGTTTCGTGTTTGTGTGTACAAGCATTGCGCAGCTTAAAATTGTCGATAAAAAGAAGCAAGAGCAATGCTAAACAAAAATTTATGAAAATGTGAAATATCGGTTATATATTTGATATTTCTCTACCATTTGACCGATTTGACTGATTGCTCTCGTTTTTAGCACAGACATTATGAATGCTATTTCTGTTTAAAAAAATGGGAATACATTTTTTCTCCCTTTTGTATTTGTAAAGCAAAAATTAATAAAAATCTGAAATATCGGTTGTAGTTTTGATTTTTCTGGGGCATTTGTTGACCAATCGTTTTGAGTTTTGGCAAAAACAATACGACTATTGTTTATGTTAAAACTACATACCACATTTTATTGGTCCGTTGTGAAAAAGTACTATTTTTTGGTCCGTTGTGTATTTTAGTAAAAGTACGGAAAAAAGGCACCAAACTTTTTGAAAAAATAGATGGAGTCGCGATTTTTGACATGATTTATGGGCCTATGTAGCTGAGGTTTTGTCCAAGTACTATGAATGTGATGTTTGAAATAGCTGGGTACTACTTTTCTTAAGTTTAGATAAAATACTCAAAAAGAAATTAATGAAAATCTAAAATTTCGGTTGTATTTTTGATATTCCTCATCCATTTGTACACCGATTGCTGCAATTTTTGCACAGACTTTATGGCTATTATTTCTGAAAAATCTGAATATAAAGGTTTTTATCCGTTTTGTAGTTTACACATATAACGCTCCAAAAAATGTAAAAAAAATAGAGGTAGTTGCATTTCAGAGCTCACAGGTTAGTCATTTATGAACCAACTAAACTGAATTTCCATAGCATACTGACAACAGGAACTTCCAACAAATTGACATGCTAATTTCTTCCCGAGGTCCTCTAGGGACTTGAAAAAGTTGATTTAAACGTACATACAGACAGACGGGCATAACTAAATCGACTCCGCTGCTTATAAGGATCCAGAATATATACTTTGTAGGGTGTCCCATGTACGGTATAGAACTTACACACTTTTTTGTGAAGGGTATAAAAAAATATATTTTATACATAACTTCAGCTCTTTCTTTGGAAGCGCTATTTCAAAATACATTTTTTTGTCCGTACAATATTTTTTTAACTTTCTCTTTGCAGACAGGCACTTCAAATTAAACATACAAAAATCTTTGTGCTAATAAAAATTTTATTCAGATAAAAAAAATTGGGTGCAGCTTTAATTTAGTGAACAGTATACTAGCATCGGCATGCGATTCCTGCCTAGATCCTTTGCATTTGGGTCACGCAAGATATGTCCTTAAAATTAAAAAAAAAAATGTGTCAATAAAAATTTTGTTGGGATAAAAATTTTTGTTCGAACAAAAATTTTGTTCGGAACTTTGATTTTATGTTTTTTTAATGCAAAATTTATAAAATCCTTCAAATAAGCTTAAACATGAAAGAGGTCTTCATGGGCTTAACAAGCCCAGAGAATTACATCTCACAAATTCCTCAGAATTGATTGATTTTTTCTTTTATTATATTATTTCTCAATTAAATTTTTAAATGAAATCGTTTGTTTTTTCTATGATTTTTTTGTTCCGTTTGTTTTCTTTTATTTAACCCGTATTTTTGTTTCCATCGATTCTTTTTCTTTTTTCTGTTTTGTTTTACCAACACGCTATTAAATTCAAGCAGACAAATAAATGAACCCAGATCCAATCAATTGCAGGACCACATAAACAGCAGCTACAATGAAATGAAAAAAAAAAAATAAATAAAGCTGAAATAAACAACAAAAGAAAGAAACGTAATGAAAGTAAAAAACAAAAATTTTAATAAAAAGAAAAAAAAAAACACCGAAAATGTGAATGTATGTTTATGTGCCAAACAACATGAGAGCAGTAAATGAACAAAAAACAATAGAAAATTAATGGAGCAAATAAGAACGAAATCAAAAAAGCCCTAAATGTTTGCAAAGAACTACGTATGTATATGCAAGTATGTTGTAGTTGTATGGTTATTAAACACAGACATTAAAGAAACTCATTTACAAACATAAAACATTGACAAAATTAAACAAAAAAATTCCTTAACATAAACATAAACATTCAAAACTGACCACAAATTTTAGGTCCCTTAATCTGTTACAAACGCTTAAGCCGCTTAAAAATGCCTTTTCATTAAAAAAAGAAACGAAAACTCTTGGTTAAATACCAGTAAAAGGAAAAGGAAACCAACAGCAGCAGCATACCGTTTATGGTTTGATCGTGTAAAGTTAGTTTTACTTGGACCGTAGAGCTTTTTTAACATCAAGCAAAAGAAGAAAAGGAGGAGAAAAATAAATAAATAAGACACACACATATGCCTCAAACAGTGTGCAAATATTTGCACTGGACAACACATAAACAACATCCTATTCAGGTTTTTTTTTACATTTTTGCTAGAGCGTGGACCCTGTAGCTCTTGAATTTTGATTTAACTACAAATTCTTATTAAGTTATTTAAGACGACTACTAATCTAGAAGCCCTTAAAGTTTTTTATTTTTTGTAAAACTACTTTGCATCTAACATCCCGCTAGTTGTGGAATATATTGCCCTACCGTTCTTGGGGGGTTATTATCGAATCGAAAAGGCTTTCGAAGAAAATTTTCAATTTGAAAAAAGATTAATTATATAGAAAATGAAAAAAATTAACATTTTTAAAATTGTTTATAAACTCTGCGTGTTTTTCAATTTTTCTTGTGAATTGAAAATTCTTTTCTAAAGCCATTTCGATTCAAATCGAAATACATAATAATCCCCTGAACTACAATTATAAAGTTCATTAAGTGAATTTTTACTTAAGTTGATTTAAGCCCTTTTTCTTTATTAGACCTGGCAAAAGAAACTACAGGGCAACATTAATAAAAATTTTTTTGTACTTTCTTTTTTTATAAAAAATAAAAAATGGCATGTGGAAAATCAAACTAAAACTCTAAAAAATAGGTAAGGGTTCGAAGGACCATTTTTTTAAAAATCAGTAAGAAAAAATTTATTGAAAAGTTTGAAGCACAAACTTAATTTATTTACACATTTTAAATAAAATTATTTTTATATTTTTAAGCTAAGAGATAATTGAGATTAGACTGTGATTATGTTAGTAAGTAGCTCTGATTCAAAAAAGCTGACGGCCAAAGAAGTTTCATTAAAACCTTAAGCTTTGAAATTTTTCTTCAAAAATTTTTTTTATTTTTTTTATTTTTAAATTCGTTTTTTATAATTAAACAATAAGGCCGACAAAGTTTAGAAATTCCGATAAGATTGTTTAATTTTTTCTTTTTCAAATTTACAAAATAAATTTTTTTATGTGGTTTTCAACACAAAGATGAGATGAAGGTTAAAAAACATTTTTTTTTTGTTTACTTGATTTTCCTATAAGAGTTTTTAACTCTAAATTTTATTTTTTGCTCTTAAGCTTGCTTGTTTGTTTCTTTAGTGTGTTTTAATAAAAGAAAATTGCATTGAAATTGCGAATTGGGAATTATTTTCTGCAGCCAATTGATGATGCTGCTGGTATGGTTTTAAATACGTAAGCCTGTGAGCTACAAAAAAAATTAAAAAAAAAGCCAGAACATATAAACTTAGGCTTGAATTCATCATCAATAGTTAGCGAACTCGTCTAAGCAGTCTATGTTGGGTCTTTGCAATGCTTAACACTTATTGGGGTATCGGATTTATCTTCGACATCCCGCAGTTAATTCCGAAATTCATAAACACATTTCCTTTTTTTATCAGCAAAATGAAAAATCACATAATTCGTAAAACCGAGCACGCAATTAATATTTGCGCAATAAAAAAACAGAAGCAAATTATCAAACAAAAACAATTTTATGGGCTATTCAGACATACACGTTAATTGAGCAATTAAGTATTTTACGCAATTATCGTATTTATTGAGCTCAATTTACCATAAAAATTTTCATTAAATAATTGCGCAATTAAAAATTGATGAAGTCAAAATCAAAATGCAACTCTTTGTTGTGCCCTTAAATATCAACTCAAAAGTGAGAAAAGTTGATATTTTCAGTATTAAAAAAAGAAAACGTAAATAAATTTAAAAATAAATGTCATAAAAAGGATATGGCCGCCGAAGTTACTGCTAAATAAATTTTATAAAATTGTTATTGAAAATAATTTTTAAATAACTAATTTCTTTTAATCAATAGCTTGCCACCAATATTTTTTTTTAAATTTGACTTTTTTTCGTTTTTTATTTTATAAATACTCAAACATATTTAAAAAAAAAAATCACAATATTTTCAGTTGTCAAATGCTTAATTGCGTAAACTTAATTGACTTCATTAACTTTTACGTCTGAACAGGCTAATAGTCTTTAAAAAAAATAGAATAAAACATAAACTTAAACAAAAACTTTTTAGCAAAAATTTTGCTCATAATTTTTTTTATGTAATAATTGCTTAGGCAAAAATTCTGTTGTCATTAATACTTAAAAGGCGAATATTATAAATGTTATTTAGGTTCATAAGGCAGCGTTTCAGAAAAAAGAAAGTCTTAGGAAATGTCGTTAAAATACATTCCATCCAGTTTTGAGACCTCAAAATCTATGTTATGACGGAAATGCCCATCAATAAATAAATAAAACAGTGCCCATTAAGAAAAATAAAATTTTCCTCAATTTAAAAATTTAACAGATTTCAAAATAAAATTTGAAAGATTAAAATTTTTGTGGGTATGAAATTTACTGATCCAAGCAAATTCTGCCTAAGAACTGATCTTTTCGAATTCAATTATTCCAATACGCACACACATTTTATATCGTTGAACTTAAATGTTTGTCACTGCACTAGTGAATTTAAAAGAAAATACACATCAATGGCCAAAAAATCTCTAAAAAATAATAATAATGGAAACTAAAACTGATTTGTTCATTATTAACAACGAAATGAAAGAGAAACACTCTTTTCAATTAATAATGGAAACACAACTAATAGTTAAACTCCATTGCTGTCAGTGTGTTTGACTTGCAATTTTTTTAAACGAAATTTTATATTATTGTACTCTTTCTTTGCTTTGATTAATATACCCTATTGCCCTCTCTCGCTCTCTCTCTCTCTGTTTTTAATGTAATCATTGGTTTTGGGTTAACAGTTTTTTGCAAAATAAAAAAAATTTTTAAAGTGCATTCGTTTCTCCAAGGAGATATTTTCAACAAATTTCATGTTTTTTTCACGTTTTACAAAAAACTTGGCAAACTTATCCGCTACAGTAACTAAAACTAAATGTGGTTCAGTAAAAAAAAATTTTTCTTTTAAATTTCATATTTTTGACCATGAATATGTTTATTGTTTTTTAATGTGCAAGAGCCAAAATAACTTGGGACAGCCGCTATTATTTTCCGATGTTCTATGATCGCCTAACTGAAAAAATCATAAGGTTTATGATTCTAAAAAGTTGATTTTTAAAATAATCAAATTGTACTAAGGCAAATTCATACAAGGTGATGTCAAGAAAGCAACTGTGCGCTACAATTTCATTCTTGACTTGTCAAAATTGGTACATTTATAAAAGGTGATTTTATAAGAACTATCGGAAATTTAAAAAAAAAAAACACAAAAAATTCAGAAAAATGCATGAAATATTTATTTGGATCGATAGTTGGGTCGATATAATTTAATGTTTGAAGATTATTTCATGCAAATGTTGGCCGCGGCTGCGCCTCAAATGGTCCATCCGCTTAGTCCAATTTTGGCATACTCTTTCCAACATTTCGGCCGGTATCTCACGAATAATGTTGGCAATGTTGGCTTTCAGTGCGTCAATCGAAGCGAGCTTGTCCCTATAGACATTAGCCTTAACATAGCCCCACAAAAAATAGTCTAGAGGCGTTAAATCGCACGATCTGGGCGGCCAATTGACTGGTCCCAAGCGTGAAATAAACTGTTCACCGAACTCGCCTCTCAATTGGTCCATTGTTTTGCGTGCTGTGTGGCATGTGGCACCGTCTTGTTGAAATCACATGTCATGCAAGTCAAGCTCTTCCATTTTGGGCAAAAAAAGTTTGTTATCATCGCACGGTAGCGCTCACCATTCACAGTAACGTTGTGATTCGCATCATCTTTGAAGAAATACGGTCCAATGATGCCGCCAGCCCATAATCCGCACCAAACGGTTGTTTTTTGTGGATGCATTGGTAGCTCTTGCAATGCTTTTGGCTGCTCTTCACTCCAAATACGGCAGTTTTGCTTGTTCACGTATCCATTCAACCAGAAATGAGCCTCGTCGCTGAACACAATTCTTCGATAAAAAAGTGGATCTTCATCTAACTTTTCAAGAGCCCATTCACCAAAAATTTGGCGTTGTGTTAGGTCGTTTGGCTTCAATTCTTGCACCAGTTGTATCTTATAAGGCTTCACACCCAAATCCTTCCGCAAAATTTTCCACGTAGTGGAGTAACAGAGGCCCAATTGCTGCGAACGGCGCCGAATCGATAATTCACGATCATCACCAACACTGGCCGATACGGCTGCGATATTTTCTTCAGTTCGCACTCTACGTAAGCGTGTTGGTGGTTTAATGTCCAACAATGTAAATTTGGTGCGAAATTTTGTTACAATAGCCCGAATAGAAGCCTCAGTAGGTCGATTAAACTGACCATAAAATGGAAGAAGCGCGCGATGAACTTTCTTAACAGAGCACGCATTTTGGTAATAAAATTCAATAATTTGCAAGCGTTGTTCGTTTGTAAGACGATTCATGATTAAATTATAGACCAAACTGAAGATGCTTGACAGTGACACAAGATACAAAACGTGCGTGAGCTGTCAAAACTAGTGTTGCCAAAAAGATAATAGCAAAAAAATCACTCTTTATTGTCGGAGTATATAAGCCATGTCCCTCTCTTTTGACAAATGAAGAAAATTTTAAAAACAGAGATGCTTCATGATTTCACCTTCTATGAATTCGCCTTGAATTGTACATTTAAATAAATTTTAACAGTTTAGAATATAACAGCTTTTGAATTCGTTAACGCCTTACTTTTCATTGAATAAAAAAAAATCAATTGACTATAAAATGTTCACCATGTGTCTCTGTTTCAACTTTTATTACTTTTGTTTCTTATTGTTTTATTTAACAATTAAAGTGTAAGCGTTTCGAATGCGAGCATCCTTTGAAATTTTTTATTTTTTTATATTTTACCGCATGTTTTTGCCTGGTCTCGCCCGGCCCTGTCCTTAATTACATGAGTTTGTATCCCTAAAAACTGTATTTTAGAGAAATTCGTTTACAAATAGAATATTAATTGTTAAAGAAAACCCATTCACTACTTTGTAGGGTGGTTCATTGGTTTTTTAGCATTATTATCAGAGGCGCCAACCAAAGTGTTAAATCGTTGAAAAGGGGACATAAAATGGGCACTGCCCTTCCTTGTGCTAAATAGAGACTATATGTAGCAAATTGCCAAAAAATCCTTTGGAAAACTAAAATTTGTAGAGCTAACACACAAGCAGAACATGAATTTTATTTATATAGATTTTTATACCTTAAAGTCCCTTTTTAGTTTGAAGCTTTTACTGCTTATTTAGCGTTAATTCTTGTGACACTTGAAATCCTTGACTATTCAAACTAAATTTAAATAAATAAATCTTAATTTCACAAGAAAAACAAATT
The DNA here is from genome assembly GCA_947397855.1 of Thelaira solivaga. NCBI lineage: Eukaryota > Metazoa > Arthropoda > Insecta > Diptera > Tachinidae > Thelaira > Thelaira solivaga. Next base: position 46,497,885 of record OX377612.1, read on the forward strand.
TCTGCAAATGTATTACTTCTCCTGGATAAAGTTAACTCTCTTTGAATGTCTTTCTTACATTTTATGTTTTTTTTGTTAACTTTTAAATTCGATAAGATTCATTCGATATTGGCCAAAACTGTTGCATGTCTGCGTAAAGTTTTCAGATTGTTTTTGTCAGTTCATTGCTGTTAAAATAAGGAGACGAAATTAAAATTACAAAAGAATAACGAGAAGCAGTGAGAGAAAAAGAGAAAAAGAGAGAGAAACCAAATTGTAAACTTCGGTAAACTGTCAAACTTGTCACTTTTAAGTTTTACAGACAGTTAGTTTCAGAGCCTGTATTTCTCTGTGTGTGTATTTGGGTGCATTGATTGCTGCATCAGGGGACTTTTGTATGTTTTTTTTCTTCTTTTGTTTATTTGTTTATTTTGAGGCAATTTTTTTTAAATGTGTGTCTCTGCGTGTGCAGCCAGCTAGTTGAATTGAAGTGTATGTGTGAATTTTCTATGTCTAGCCAAATGGAAAATTGCTTTGTAACATTTATTTACATATTCCTCCATTTCCTTTCCTTCTTCTGCCATGTTCATTCATCTCTTGGTTTATTTTTTTGTGCTTGTTTTTTACTTCTTGTTTTACTTTGTTCACTGGCTGATAATCGTTTGCTCGAGTTATTGCTGCCTGTTTCTCTCGTTTATGTGCCAAACAAACTTTTTATTTTTGTAGAATATTTGCAATTCCAGCTTTTTTTTATCACACTTTGCCTTTTTTATTTATTTTTTTTCTATTTAATTTTTTCTCCATTTTTTTTTTATGGAAAACTTTTTCTATTTCATTTTTATAGTCTTTTGGAAAATGCAGCAATTTGTTATTATCCTTGGTTGTTGCTACTTTTTAAACAAATAATTCCACTCGTGTGCCTACTTTGTAGCTTGAAACAGGGATGTAGTTAAAGCAAAGGGTAAGAGTGGGCATAAAATTATTTAATGCGGTAAATTTGTGTAAAAAAGTTTTCTTTATTTTATGATACTGACTTCTTTAAAGATTTTATAGCATAAAATTTTGTAAAAAAAATAAGAAGCAACAGACTACATTCGGCTAAAGTCCATAATCAGCTTTAATAAAAATAAATCGTACAGCTTTAAATTATAGAACGATGGCTTTGAAAATGTCATTGAAAGGATTTTATATTAGCGAAGAGACCAAATTACATGGATTTCAATTTACACTGAAAGAATAATTCATTATTTTTCATGAAACTAATGGCGATATTTCATTGATTCAATGAAACATTTCATTAAATGAATAAATATTTCATTAGTATAATAAAACGTTGTCGTTGTTTACAAAATAATGAAATGTTTCATTGGATTAACGAACAAAATTATTTCAAAGAACCTGACAAACAGTTCAATATATTGACAGATTGAAGCTAACGAGTTTTTTTTGTTTTAATTTACCTTCTTAAAAGGGCAGCAAAATATTTCTTTGACATGAAATTCCAAAATTGTTTTGCTACCGCTATCGCAGAGCACTTGTGCAACTCCAGCAACATTTCATTATTTAATTTCTTCTTAGCACTAAAAACACTTTCTTTTGCTATTATTCTCCTTCTCCTAAATGGATACGCTGCTGTCCCACAAAATCATAGTATAATTTTCATCTTTTACCAAAACTAAACGTCTCTGCCGCTAAGTGACTGTTTTCGTAACTAAAGAGTTTTATGATATTTTTACAATATTTTTCTTGTTCAATCTTTTACCATGAAAGTTTTTTATTTTTATTTTTATACTTAAATATATTTCCATAGTTAAATTTATTTCTATGAGTCCCCAGATAATGTCACACACACACACACACACGTGCAGCCAGCTTTTCATACAGGCAAACAAATTTAATGCACCACATACTGACAACAATCAACCAAAAAAATAAGAAACTGCAAGTTTTCCATTTAATATGTATTAGGGGCGAACACATGGAAGGAGATAACTTTTATATTATTTGAATTTAAGTTTTCTAATACATTTTAGGCAAAATAAAATATGGGACTAATATGGGGAACTGTAGAGCAGATATTCTGGCAAGAATCGGGTCGAGGCTGATAGAGCAAAATAACAACACTTTCTGCAATATCCCTCTCTTTGTCTGCAAACAGCAGATCGAGAGATGGAGGGACCAACGGACGTACAGTACTGCGAGTAAGATAGCTGGATAGCAATCGCAGCAGTCATACCAAGCCGAGATGTGGATCCCGATATATAGGATCCATATTTTCACTGACTAATTAACTAACTGACAGGATACTTCTACTTGAGGTAGTCACCAGTCAACTGCACAATTTCCATTTTTAGTTGACTGTGCATGATTGAAAATGAAACCACACTAACGAACAATTTGAGTAAAAATCGTTTACAACATTAGATGAAATCATGTTCGAGGCACGATTAGTTGAGTAGAACCTTAAAAAGATTTGTGAAAAAATATCGATATTGTTAGAACTTCTGAAAGGCCAATAAACAAATTGTATTAGTGACCAAGGATATTCAAGTTTTATACGTGTGCGAGATTTAGTAAAAAGAATGGAAAAGTCCTAGAGCACAGAGCTACGCAGACAGAGAACTAACTGACTGACTAACTAACTAACTGCAACAGCTTCGGCTTTAAAATTTGGTAGATAGATTTCACTTGTAATGAGCAGCACGAATTTAGAATTGCGTATATTAAAGAGGCTACAAGTTTTAGCATAAACAGATGGAGCTAAAATTAAAAATACCCACTATTTTTCTGAAACCTTAAGCGAATAGGTACTTTTTGATTTTTATATGTTTGTCTGGTAAAGAGTGATTTTTTTGCTATTATCTTTTTGGCAACACTAGTTTTGACAGCTCACGCACGTTTTGTATTTTGTGTCACTGTCAAACATCTTCAGTTTGGTCTATAATTTAATCATGAATCGTCTTACAAACGAACAACGCTTGCAAATTATTGAATTTTATTACCAAAATGCGTGCTCTGTTAAGAAAGTTCATCGCGCGCTTCTTCCATTTTATGGTCAGTTTAATCGACCTACTGAGGCTTCTATTCGGGCTATTGTAACAAAATTTCGCACCAAATTTACATTGTTGGACATTAAACCACCAACACGCTTACGTAGAGTGCGAACTGAAGAAAATATCGCAGCCGTATCGGCCAGTGTTGGTGATGACCGTGAATTATCGATTCGGCGCCGTTCGCAGCAATTGGGCCTCTGTTACTCCACTACGTGGAAAATTTTGCGGAAGGATTTGGGTGTGAAGCCTTATAAGATACAACTGGTGCAAGAATTGAAGCCAAACGACCTACCACAACGCCAAATTTTTGGTGAATGGGCTCTTGAAAAGTTAGATGAAGATCCACTTTTTTATCGAAGAATTGTGTTCAGCGACGAGGCTCATTTCTGGTTGAATGGATACGTGAACAAGCAAAACTGCCGTATTTGGAGTGAAGAGCAGCCAGAAGCATTGCAAGAGCTACCAATGCATCCACAAAAAACAACCGTTTGGTGCGGATTATGGGCTGGCGGCATCATTGGGCCGTATTTCCTCAAAGATGATGCGAATCACAACGTTACTGTGAATGGTGAGCGCTACCGTGCGATGATAACAAACTTTTTTTTGCCCAAAATGGAAGAGCTTGACTTGCATGACATGTGGTTTCAACAAGACGGTGCCACATGCCACACAGCACGCGAAACAATGGACCAATTGAGAGGCGAGTTCGATGAACAGTTTATTTCACGCTTGGGACCAGTCAATTGGCCGCCCAGATCGTGCGATTTAACGCCTCTAGACTATTTTTTGTGGGGCTATGTTAAGGCTAATGTCTATAGGGACAAGCCCGCTTCGATTGACGCACTGGAAGCCAACATTGCCAACATTATTCGTGAGATACCGGCCGAATTGTTGAAAGAGTATGCCAAAATTGGACTAAGCGGATGGACCATTTGAGGCGCAGCCGCGGCCAACATTTGCATGAAATAATCTTCAAACATTAAATTATATCGACCCAACTATCGATCCAAATAAATATTTCAAGCATTTTTCTGAATTTTATGTGTTTTTTTTTTTAAATTTCCGATAGTTCTTATAAAATCACCTTTTAGAAACGATAAAACAAAGATTTTAGTATTTTTTTTTCTTTTAATTTATTAAAAATTCTGCCCAAGTTTTTTTAACTTTTTCCTTTTCCTCTTATAATTAATAAAATATCTCCTTTCAAATTCAATTCAAAATTCCAGATTTTATTTGATTCACCTCATAAATACGTTCTGTAAATTTTAGTACTTTTTTTAAGTACTTAGAAATGGAGTAAAATTTACTTGATTTTTAATACTTTTCTAAAAAATTAAATTTTTAGCTAATTAATGCGGAAAATACAAATTTTATTAACAAATTTTTTTTTTTTTTTTGAGAAAAAAAGGTACTAAACTATTAATACTTTCATATATAGGGTCCGCCATCGAACGTTTTTTTTTTCAACTAGTGCTTATTTCGTGAATGGTAACACCTAGCTCATGTCTGATTTGACAGATAATTAGTATTGTCCTTCCGCTGAAAGAATATGGTTGGGTTTTCGCTCCGCTAAGTGGGCCTGCGATCGACTTACAGAAGATGCCGAGTTTGCCAAAAAAAATCATCTTTTCAGATGAAGCTCATTTTGATCTTGGTGGATATGCAAACAAGCAAAATTGTCACATTTGGGGCAAAGAAAACCCGCACGCATACATTGAAAAGCCGACGCACCCAAAACGAGTCACTGTTTGGTGCGGATTTTGGTCCAGAGGCATAATTGGGCGAAAATGAGCAAGGAGTGACCGTTAGTCAATGGCGATCGTTATCGGGCCATTTTGAACGAATTTTTGTTCACAAAAATTGAAGAGGAGGTTATTGGCAACATTTGGTTTTAATAGGACGGCGCTACGTGCCACACAGCCGAAGCTACACTCGATGTTTTTATAGCATTTTCAAAAAAAAAAAGTTATTTGGCGGACCCTATATAAACTTTTTTAGCGGCATTTTCTCTTATTAGTCTTTTTAAATGCCACCTTAATAAAAAAATATTTTCTTTAATAAAAGTATTTACAGCACTCATACGCTGTGACGCTTAGAAACTCCCTTTTGTTTTAGTTTAAGATAAAAAATAAAAAGTTGCTCGCGTGCTTGCAACAGAAAACAAAATGCATTAAAAAAATGCAGGGAAAAGCACATGCATTCATACACAACAACGTCTTTTGCTTATCATGAAACATGGCAAAAGTAGCAGGGCTGAAATCTTAGCAGCGAACACAAAAATTAAAAAAAAAAAACTAACAACCAAATGAAAGTGAGAGAAAAAAAGCTTTTAACTGGAAAGAAAAACTCATAAGAAAGTTTCTTGACTTTTGAATGACTCTTGCGCCCCTTTGGAAGCAGTAGCAGCAGCAACATCAACAACAAAGTAGCTGCTGCTACACTTCTTGTGCTTAACTAAAGCATTCGTTATTATTATTATTATTATTTTAGTTACTTTTACTGCCATAGTTAACTGTTACAATAGTTGCCAACAATAACAGTAACAACAACAACACACACACAATTGCATTAATTGGCTTCATAATGTTTGTTGCTATTCTTGGTATTGTGTCGTGAATGCTTTCTAAGCTGCTGTTTTTTGTTGCTGTATAAGGACACACACACACACACATACACATAGAAACACCTAAACATTTCATAATTTTCTTAACTTTTGCAGCTTTGTTGCTACAACCACAAAACACTTAAGATGAAAATAAAAACAAAAATAAAATAAAATAAAATAAACGCATACAAAACTTATCAACATATCACTTATCAACTGCAGCCAGTAGTACACATACACACACACATACAAGTCTTTTTATTGCATCTACCTAATCTTGCTACACAGTAGTGGTGCTACACACAGCCGCTTTTAGAGTTTAGTTGAGTGCTAACAAACAACACTTGATCTGAAATACGTTTGTCTTCTTTGCTTGTGTTTATGAAAAATGCGTGTATAAGTTGTGTGTGTGTGTGTATGAGTTTTATGCAACATTTATGCTTGTTTGCTGGGGTGCTTTAATGTTTCTCTTGGCATTACATATACAACAACTTGTCATTAACACGCATTATCATGCAACAAAACAACAACAACAACAGCAATAATAAAAATTCCAGCTACTCTAAAAGCAGCAACAGCAACAACTGAAAACTGTTTAAACAATTTTAATGAGTGGGTTACAGAGCACATCCTTTCAACAAGAAAAAAATTAGAAAAAGTATGAAACCAAAATTCAATTCAGAAACACAACACACATACACACAGAAATACACTTTGCTAAACTTGTATTGAAAGTGAGTAGACTTACACAGTATGCATTAACAGTTAGGTAAAATAAAATAGCAGTTTTTGTTTAATAAAAATGTTTGTTAGTAAAAAAGAATTTGTTTAGAAAATTTATCAGGAATAAAAATTTATTTTTATTCGTTATTTGTTAAAGCGATTAAAATCTTTATAGAATTTTAATTAAAGGGCATCTACAAATGATTTCCATTTGAAGTAATATTTCGGGGAATTAGAATTAGTAGCGGAAACAGAATAGGCCTATTGTGACTCTGCTCTCAAGTTTATAATTTTCCCTAAGTCTACAATTCATTAAGTATTCAAAGACTTGCCTGGGTGATTTGTGTGCCATGTCAGACTGTAGGAGTCATAGGTAACAAAAACGGATATAAATTAGACCCCTGACACAATATGTGTTCTGCTGAGTCTTCGTCTTCGTTACAGAATTTGCAGAGGTCACTTAAGCTGATCCTCTTATTTACTCTGCAAATTCCTAACCAGGTCAGGAGTAGTAAGTCATTTGTTCTCCTTCGAGAGTGCAACGGCATGATACCTCTTGTTTGCAATCAATGATGTAGCGTTTTAATTACAGCCACTTTCTAAGTCTGAGCTTAGTAGAGCTTCAAGACAGTCCGCAGAATGGTTCAGGGTTAATGCAACTACTAGCCGCCAGTTTGTCTGTCCTCTCATTGGACCCATATGAAATGAATCCTGTTTTATTTCATTTTACGAATGTTATTAATAAGCCTTGCATCGTGCAAACTAATGTGTTGTTTCCACAGAACTAAGGCTTTTAACTTATGTCTTGACCTGAAGACCTAAGATGCCATTGCTCCCCTCCTTTTTTTTCCTCTTACCTTATAATTTAAGAGAAGTAACAAATAAAAAAATAAATAACTTATACCTGAAGATGGTTTTATTAAGAAATTGGCGGCATTAATTCAGTTAAGCAGTTGGCATGATCCTGTATACATGCTCACAGCCTATTAAGCTTGCGTTGCTTATCTATGTGGCGCCTTGTTAGCAAACACACCTGCCTTGTCATCGAATACCAATTGGTATTCAGTACCTAGTAACCCTGCTCTGTCAACAGTTTTTAACAACACCAGCAGACACATAAAATTACTTCTTCGTTTCGTCAACCTCGCTACAACAAGTAATCGCGCAAACATAATTAATCTTAATATATTTAAAATCTATTAAATAATTTTATAAATAAATAAAAACTAAGTTTTATTAATTGGAATAACAAAAACCCAAATCTATATAAAGAAAATCTAATTTTTTTCGAATGGATTTGTCTGAAATTTGGTAAAAATAATCTTTAAACTCCAAGGACGGTTGCCATATACTTTCAAAGCAGCCACGCCAATTTTTACGCCTACTTTTAAAAAATATTCACTCACTAATGTTCATAAAAATGCGTGGCCGTTTTTAATTCTAGCCTGAATTTATACTTTGAAATATTTTATTTACCACTTAAGTTCGTGCTTCTGCTAATAGTGCTAGCTAGCAAAGGCATGAGGAACTTTATAAAATAGTGAATAGCTGTATATATTTGAATGGGTTTAACGATTAAAATTCTATTTGTAAACAGATTTCTCTAAAATTTGATACATGCGTTCTGTAAAATCTAAAGATACCCACCAGCGTAAGACCAGATCGAGCAAAAACATTTAATTAATTACATTTTGGGAAACCATTATTTTTTCCTGATGCGCTACGCTCGAGTAACTGTAAAAGTCATCTCTTAATTCTTTACGATTTTTTGTTTGTTTGGTAACAAACAAAAAAATAATCTCTAATAGAATTAATAAAAGAACCCAGAGAAAGTCATTGTCTATTTAAAGCAACGAATCAGCATAATTATTGGCACAAGTTTATTAATTTAAAATAAACTTGATAAACAGGTTCAACGACCAGACAGCATGAAATTCGATATTTGTTTTGTTGTGAATTAATGATTTTCGGCAAACATAAGCATTTGCTGATTTTTTATATTTTTATATTTTTGTTTATTCTTCTTATTTTTATATTTTGTTTGTTCTTTGTAAATTATTTTTAATATAAATTAGTCTATATTTTAATAAATAAAGCCAGTCAGTAATAAGTGAAGAAAACTAGTGAGTCTCTCTTCTCATTTTCTTTTTTATCATCAATTATCTTGGTGCACTACCAATATAATACAATTGCCTTAGTGCACGACTAAGATAATTTCACCAGTCTTCAACCTTTACATTTTCTTCTTCAAATTAAACGAGGCAAACGAGCCCGTCTTCTGGAGATTTTATTTTATTTCTTTTTCTAAAATTTTAAATTTGCGAAGAGGCTGCTTCACATATCTTATCATAAGATTGAAGCCACGTTTTCAATTATATTGGCTTTAATTCATTTTCACATCAGTGATTTAGAAAAATGTTATAAAAAATACATACTTTTTTAAAAGTTTGTTGAAAACTTTGATTTTTAAAAATTCACGAAAAGTAAAAAAACGCCAAAAACTAATTAAATTTAATATTGAATTAATAATTATTGAGCTTTAGTCTTTTTTTATAAAATTTATTTATTATCTTAAATATTTCGCTTTATTGTGGAAAGCTTGGCCATTCAAATTATAAATTTTAATAATGATAATATGGGATTACCTTATTATTGTACGCCCTAATTTAATTTTGTCAAGAAAACTTTTTTAAATATGTATTTTTAATAATTTGCTTAATTTATAATTATATCCTGAAGTAGCTGCACAAATTGGAGCGAAATATCGATATAAAAATGAATTTTTGAAAAATATGACCTCAAGCTTAATAAAATAGTCATATTAATTTAAAGGAAAAGGTAAAATAAAACTAAATTAATAATTAATAAATAAAACAAATTTTTTGATAAAAAATGAAAATCTTTTCTTTCTCTTTTAATTAAAAAAAAATTTTTTTTAAAGAAAAATACTTTCTTCATCATAAAACATTTAAACCGTTAAGTACACATATAATTTATTTTTACTAAAATGTAAGAAAAGAATAATTCATTTTTAAGTTTTTAAGTTATTTTTCGAATATTTACCACGACATGTTTTTACACTGTATTTGTCAATTTTTACAATGTGAAACAAAAACATGTGGTGTGTGCCTTCAAAAACATTGCTTCTGTAAAAAAACATGAGGAAAATTTCTGACAAAATTTCAATTAGATCGTGATCTATTTTCTCATGTATAGTCATATGTTTTAAATGTCTACGCTTTGTGGAAATATTTGTCGCCGTATAATAATTTTCTGTATCGTTAGCCGCCTGAATAAAAAATTTTACAAGAAAAATATATTTAATTTTTTTTATCTAGTTTTGTTTTTTCAATAATATTGAAGCAAAGAATATAAAATTTTTTTGTACAAGCTTATCATTTTGTAGCTTAAAAAGAAAACAAAATAGCTGTCTCGCCACTACTACAATAACGCAATGAAAAATATTTTCAGCGGCTATAAGCCATTTTTCAAACGAAGGACGTGGGTATTTATGTAGTAAAAAGAAGAAACACAGAAATAAAAATATATATACAGGGTGGGCTAAAAGAAACCAAGGGGTGTAAAAGTTTAATAACTTTTTTGTTTATTAATTTTGTTTTATTTTTTCTTTCAGATTATATAGACAACACTTGGAGAATTTATAATGGAGAGGTTCACAACTGAACAGAGAACCAGAACAATAGAACTTTATTATTTAAACCAGAGATCAATTATTTTATTATGAGTGATGAAGCTCATTTTCATTTGAATGGCTTTGTTAACAAGCAGAACTGTAAGCTCTGGGGTTCTCAAAATCCAAGAGCCATTCATCAACGCCAATCGCACCCCATCAGGTGTACAGTATGGTGTGGGATCACATCTGAAAATGTCATTGGGCCCTACTTCTTCGAGAATGAAGATGGAAGTGCTGTAACCGTAAATGGAGAGCGGTATCGTTTTATGATAGAAAATTTTTTACGTCCTGCTCTTGAAAACAGACCTGGTATGTGGCTTCAGCAGGACGGAGCCACTGCCCATACTGCCCGAGACACAATGGCGATCGCCAGTTTTGACAGCACCCGACTATTTTCTTTGGGGTTTTTTGAAGGAGTGAGTGTATGTGAACAAGCCAGAGACAATCCTTGAACTCAAGGCAAACATTGTTGCAGAAATTCGAACGCTACAGCCACAAGTTTTGAAAGATGTTATGGAAAATGCTCTAAAAAGAGCCCATCAGTGCGAAGCTGAAAACGGTGGTCATTTAAGAGACATCATTTTTCATACTTATTGTAAAAAAATTTCCATTTTGCATATTGTATAATCTGAAAGAAAAAATAAAAAAAGTTAATAAACAAAAAAGTTATTAAACTTTTCTTTTAGCCCACCCTGTAGATATAACACTACACAATGCAATTTGTTTATTTTTGGAATTCATTTTATTTTATTTTATTAAAACACAAATTCTTACAGAAAAAAAAATGAGCAAATCAATTTCAAAAAATTGTAATATTTTTTAGTAGATCAGCTGTTATAAAAAAACAGAGTCTATGTCAGACGTATTTGTACATGTCGTGTGTGACCAAATATTATAAACCTTCTGTAAAATAACAAATTTTGACAGACATGAAGAAAACATGTGTATTTTAAAACTATAATACATATATAAAAAGCATGTCGGGCTTATCCCAAAAAAAAAATTACGTAGACTTTAAAGTAAAATTTTTTTAAAAATTATATGAAAAATTTCATTAACGTCGACATTAAAGTCTACGTTAATTTTTTTGGATAAGGGGGTAGATGTTTATTAAAAAACACAAACTCTAATCTCTGCCACTGCTATTTAACTGTCGCACGTGTGTAAAATTTGTCAACACTTTCGTTTACAAGAAACTTCCTCCTGTTATTTCTATTTTAAACACTTTATTTTCCTTTTATGCACTTCAAATCTTTTTTAAATTCCTATTGCATACAACTTTTCCTAAACAAAAAAAAAAAATAAAATTAAAATTAAGTCTGTAACAAAACATATTATAAAAATAAAACTCGTTTTACACAGAACACTCACTCATAATAAAAATGATAATGATAGCGATAGCTGAATATCATTAGCCTGGCTTAAACTTTTGCTATTCATTGTTTGGCATGTTAAAATCTTTGAGTATATTTTCCTATTCTTTTGCACCTACCTCTTATCCTATCTCTCTTTCTCTCTCTCATCTAGTTTGCTTTTATTTTATTTTAATCATAAGAATGTCCCATAACACTTTAAGCTATTTCTTGGCAGCTTCCCTTAAACTGGTAGGTTTGTACCCCAGCAAAAATAAGTCAACCAACCAACCTCCTTCTTTAATTGCACTTGGAAAATGGAGCACACATGCTCAAGTGTTAATATTTGGCTTAATATAAAAATAAAGTTAAATATACCGAATAAATAGCAGCAAAAGAATCATAATAATGCCCTTTCCTCAACTGTGTTTGCCGGTTGTGCCATAAAATGCAAAACAGGCTTTTTTTTCTAAAACCGTTGCTACAATTTTGGGGGAGCCTTAAAAATGAAAAAAGAAAATATAAAATAAAATAGGAAAGACAAAAGTTAAGAAACAATAAAAATCTATACGAAGCACATAAAACAGTAAATTGCCAGCACTTCAGTTAGAACAGTACCAGCTGATAATGTATGGCTTAATTATAAATACGAGCGAGCACACAACTACAATTACATTTTAAAATGCAAGTGCAATTGCCAATCCAAATATTTAAGGGGACTACCAGAGTATGCAATGCAAAGTCATTTAAATTTAAATTATGGAGAAAAAGAAAGATTAATAATTTTGCTGGCTGCTTTTGAGGGTAAATTGTTTTATTAGGCGCTGCTTTTATTCAAAAGAGTTTTTAAAAATTGAGGGCAGAATTTATTTGTTGAGGCATCTTGGCCTGTTTAAAAAGGGTGCATCTATAATGTTATTCTTTAAAAAATACAATATTTAGAGGTGGCAATACTCTCAAGAGCATAATGTACTCACATGCACTGTTTCAGTAAATGGGGGCGTGCAGTCAGTAGTACCTTTGTCTTGTGTGACACTCATTAGGCGTTTTATTGTCTTAATTGAAAGCTTATGAAAGTAACCAAAATCGCGGGTTAGGATACAAAGAGTGGGCCTATTTTATATTTAATTAAATACACACATTTAGCCTCATTTGAATAAGAAAGCAATTTTCAAGGGTTTTTAAATTTGCCATTCCTATTCTATAATACGAATGGAAAATGAAAACGTTAGAAATTTATTTTTTTTCTCTTCACTAAGAATTCAGCCTTAGTACTTAGTGAAGTTGTCTGTAAAATAATTCTTTTTCTTTATAATAGCTTTTCCTTTGTAAAAAACACTTCAAACTACATTTAAAAAAAGATTTTGGATGATTACAAATTTTGTTCGTACAAAAAAAAAAAAAAAAAATTGGTTTACACCGTAGATTAGATTCTATTCCTGTCAAAGCCCTGTGTTCACTTGATATGGGTAGGCACTGAGAAATCCAATAAACTGGTGCTCCCAATAGATTCATTGGCAGAGAAACATTCGTAGAACTATCTTAGAGCTCTATTAAGCTCCAGAAGTGGCTGGAAAAAGAATTGAAACAATAATGGCTGGAAACAAATGGTATCACCGTAAAAAAAACAGTCATATCATTCCAATCTCCGAAGAGAACGAATGAATTATTTGGCGTGACCAGGTTAGGGTTTCCCATTGTCACAAGATTCATGACTGCACATTGCAGAGTATTGAAACACTAGGCGAATATGAGAATCAGTCAAAATGACGTCTGCAGCTTATATTACGAAGATGAAGAGACAGCAGAGCATATATTGTGTTACTGTAATGGTCTCATTGGGACCCGTTTTCGCTACTTAGGGCAACATTAATTACAACCGTCGGACATGACGGTTCTTTGAGTTCTAATGAATACAAGACATTACATATTATGATCTCTAGATTTAGAGTTTTTATCTCTCCTGGCACTTCAATCGAATGTTACATCTCCTGTTCTAGTTGGCCAATGAAGGAATGTATTAACTAATCTGGGACACAAAGCACTAAAAGAGGTTATTTAATTATAAATTTAATTCTTCGAAAAATAAACCAAAATTTTTATTAATTTTTAAAAGAAAAATTTTAACCCTTTGCTTTTTTAACTACCAATTGATTTAAAATTATTTTAAGACGGCACTAAGCAAAGCTAAGATCAATTTGAAATGTTCGGCTGATGTTACCTTGGTACCATCCGTTGTCAAAATGACCACAAATGGTGTCAATAGTGTATCAATAGTATACTTTGACAATGCATTATTGCAAACGTAGCGTTGAAAAATTGACAACGAATGTTGTCAAATTGACACATACTGGTGTCGAAATGATAACATACGGTTGTTAAATTAACAACATGCGTTGTCAATGTGACAATGCTTGTTAAAAAGTTGAAAATTTGACAACATCTTGTCAATTCAATAACCTTCGTTAAGAATCGTAGCCTTTTTTATAAATTGGCCATAATACTTTGTAGATTTTTACAAGCTTTTTGAAAAATTTAAAACACTCTTTGTCAATAAAATAGACAATTGTACATACGTTATTGATATTGCAACCCAATTTTTGGCTAAGTGTAGGCGTAATGAGCATTCAGACGAATTGGACACAGAAGCATCAGAGAAGCGGCATTTTTGAATATTACCAAGAGAAGGCAGGGTCTCAAGATTGGGCAAAGTTGCACCTCATATATAGCTGCGATATGATGGGTAATGCTCCTTTCAGCTGTTGAGCAAGATTAGAAAGGATATTTTTAAACTAGTGACTGTGTTAAGAAGTCACACACCCCGATAAAATCAAACTGCCCTTCAACAGACATTTTTTTATTGCCAGAGTTATGCAGTAGTAGTTTATGTAAACAAGTAACAGATTTTTATATTTCTATTTGTAAAATAGAAAGAACTTTGTACTGAAACTCTTACGTCATCGTTAAATTTTCTTTTAATGATAACTTTTGTTTATATTATTTTAGTGAGCCGCTAAATAGTGAGTAGAAACGAATGATAAGTTTCCACTTATAAAGGCCTGGTAAACGCGTCGCATTAGATATCAATTAACAAATTTGAAAATTTCGTTAGAATTTGCTCAATGTCGTATGCAGCGTTTTAGCCTCTGGCTGTTAGTCACGTTTTTTATTTTCATCCTTTTTTTACATTTTAGTTCACAGCAAATATTTATGTATTTGTTTTTATGATTTCAAAACAACACAAAGCCATACACCGACATTAAAATGTAATCTGTGAGCTTAAAAGTTTGTCTATCATTTATTTTAAAATTTAAACAATTTTTTTTTTACTTTCTTAAAAAAACTATACATGAATTAAGAGATTTGAATTTTTATTGAAATCAGATTTACTTGTACTTAATTAAATCTCTCATGAAAATACAAAAAATAAAAAAGAATCAAACCCAGCACACATGCTGTTACATTTAAATACTCGGAATTAAGAAAAAAAAATTAAAACCAGTTTGACAAAGCAACATGTTGCCAAGACTCTTGGCACTATGGGTTCATTTTCAGTTTAGAATATTTAAGAAATTTACTTGCAAGTAGTTGTATGCAATTACAAGAACACATAAACACTTAAACACATACGCATGTAGCAGTATTGTGGTTGTTAAGCACTTGGTGTTTTACTAGGACGAAATTAATTGGCTAAGGGCTTAAAAAATATGCAAAAGTTGGTTGAAATCATTTCATTTATTATAGAGAATTTTAGCAAATTATTTCCTAAAAAAATAAATAAAATTTAGCTCAACTCCATTATATGGGCTGTTATTTTTTGGAAAGTGTTCTAAGTAAACTTTTTTTAAATATAAGTCAGCGGTAATTTTAGTAAGATGGTGTCTACATCTCACTAAAGTTATCATTAAGTAATTTTTTTTTAAAAGTGGACTTATAACATTTTTAAAAATAAAAGCTAAAATAGTGGATAGAATGATTTGATCCCTAGTATTTAAGTCCTTAAATGAGATATCGAGGAAAATGTGTGTGTGTGCAGGGATCTTTCCAGATATCGTAATGTCACAGGATGGGTATAGATCACTTAATTATTCGTTGTCTAGGGGAGTACATGGTTCAAAACGGATTTTTGCATTCTTAAGCAATCAAAACGAGTGCATAAATATTTTTCTTTATGTTGACTATTAGTCAATTAATGGATTTATTTCATTTCCCATATTTTGAATTGCTTGAAATCCATGAAGCAAAATGCACTAATCAAACAAATTTTTCAAACATATTAATCTTTAAATTATCAAAGAAAAACTTTTTTAAATAATAAAATGTCATCGATAAATACAAAACTGAGAACAGGAGAACGGCTAGACCCATTTCGTCCATTTTTTCTTTTTGTGTTCGCCACTTTGGTGTGGCAACATATAAGTGTATGAAGTAAAGGGTTTAGAAAAATAGTAAAGCCTTCAAAAAATAAAGTAATTGGCGTAGTATTTTAGAAGCGAATTTAAGAACTAAAAAAAAAATATTCTATACATGTGAATTTATCTTTCTACCGAAATAAAAATGAATCGCCAAATGTGTTGCTAAGCGGAACATTCGAGAATGGTTAAAATCGGCTACTTTTTTAATATTGTCTTTAAGATATAATCTGACGATTTCTATGGAAATAAAAAGCGTTAAAATTGCTAGCAAAAACACAGTGTACGAGTATTAAATAATTTATATATAGTAATTGGCTTAATTAATTCTCAATTTTTAAATTAATCATGAAAAAATAAAGAGCTTTTAGGCAAATAAATTTGGTTTTCTAATGGTTTTATTTTTTTTATGAAATTTCTCTAAAGGTCATATAATTTTAAATTGTTCATTCCCACGTTAAGTCCCTTACAAGTTAGAAAATTGTTGAAGTGATTATTATTCTATTTTGCTCCAGGGAACTCAGTTGAAGAATGAAACTATAGCAATAGAGGCCCACTGCAGTTTTGCCAATTATGCCAGGAAAATGTGTTTGCTGTCAAATGACTACTGTAGAAGTTGTCAGAATTAGTACGAAGAGTAAAAGGATCAGCGTGAGCTTTGCTTCAGATTGCTGCAAAATTGGCAGCAGAGATTGGCATACTAGCTGGCTTCGTTACTAATAACAACTGATTTATGTAACGGAATCGATTTTTCTCTTCTCTTACTATTTCCACTACTATTTCTCTATATCCTAGCTAAGAAACCACAATACTGGACCCAAGTGAGCACCCCTTCTTTTTTTTTCTTTTTTTTTTGGACGCCCTGTGCAACCTTAACTAACCCATGAACTTATCTTAATAAAATTCTAAAAGTCCAACTGCTAATGTAGACAGCCACGCACGCCCGGGGAAAACAACTAGTTTTATAAAATTTTTCTGCCATTTTGTTTTTTTTTCTTTTCTAACGTCTAAATAAGAAATTAATTTTTCTCTAACCAAAGCAGTATTGTTTATATAATAATTTGGCTATAAAATGAAAAAAATAAAAAAAAGTTTTTTAAGTGTATAAATATGTGTTCACAAACTTATGCATAGACACACATACACACACAAACCTTTTCACTAGGATACTAATTTTATATTTTAACCTTTTCTTCCATTTCTCTGACTTACACGCACAAACGTTTAATACAATACACGCACACACAGTCTAACTGCTTGTGAGTGTATTTAGTTGGACTGCCATAAGCATGTCATTTTCATTTATAGTAAAATGTGTAAGTGTATGCGTTATGCTTAGATATGTGGGTGTTTTCATATTTTTGTGTGTGTGCTTGTGCACTTTATTAAGTAAGTGTTTATACTTTACACCCAGATATTTGAGGCTGCATGTTTGATTGTTAGTTTCTTTACAGAAGCATAAGTAAACACATACACACACACTTTATAGCCAAAATAATGCAAAACAACACAAAACAAATATATAAACACACACACATTAGTATGTGTGTGTGTGTGTGTGAGCTTGTTTCTGTTTGTTTTGTTTATAAAATGTGGAATATGTATTTGTTTGTTGTGTTCATGTTTATGTGTGTTCCATTGCAAATGTGTTTATGCCAGTGACCGACCGACCATTCAAGTGAGAATTTGACAAAATTTAATTTTCTTTTCTTTTGTGTGTTTGTGTGTGTGTGGCTACATTTTTAAAACAGCAGTTAAATAAACACCTTTTGCACGATTTTCTTTTTTTTTTTTAAGAAAATAAATTTTTATCATCATTTTAAATTGAATTAAAAAAAATATTTTCTGTTGCTTGTGCAAAGAAGACAAAAATGAAAAATTTAATTTAATTGTATTTATAATTTGGTAGAAGTGATTCAGTTGCTTTATAATTAGAAAAATATTGGGAAAAATATTATTAAAATTTTGTTAATTCAAATTAGTGCGAAAAAAGTATGTGAAGTATCGCAGGAAGTGTTATTATGGCCGATAATCAATAATAAAATATAACACCAGGCAACAAATGGCAATATAAATTTCAGACTTTGGATTCATCAAACAATTTCATTAAAAGTATTTCATTAATTCAACGAAATAGCTCATAAATTATTTAAATTGTTTCATTAAATTTCATTAATTCAATGCAATTTTTCATAAATTATATGAATTAATGAAACATCTTCAACAAATGAATAAAAATGTTTCATTAAATTAATGAATATTACATTGGTTAAATCAAATATTTCATTAAATTAATGAATTTGTTTTATTAACTGCATTAAATTATTTCATTAATTAAATGAACATTTCATTGAAGTAATGAAATATTTGATTAGTCCAATTGGTTGAAAAATTTAATTAATAACAAAATTCCGGGAATATTTGAATAAAATTTTATCAGTTAAAAGCTTCAAATACCTCATCGGAAATCTTTAGTCTCGAAACTCTTTGATTGATTCTTTTTATAAATAGAAAAAAAAAATATAATAAAATTAAGAAAATTTTGGCATCAAGACTTTTACCATAAACTGAAAAGTGTTTAGTTATTCAATTTAAAAAAAATTAAAAGCTTAACAAGAAATTTCAACTAAAGACCACAATAAAACTCGTAAAACTCTACCACTAATGCAACAGCTTTATGCACTTTTTCCAAAAATTGCAAGTGTCTTGTTAAGGGTATGAGAGCACAACAAAATTTGATAGCGAGTGAGAGCGTTTGTATTAGTTCAATATTTTTGTAGTGTTGGGTGGCATCAAAGTCTCTTTGATTCCACATCTCTAGTTGAACATGTAAATACAAAACACTTTAAATACAGAAAAACTAAGAACTTAACGATAACAAAACAGATCAGATCAGATAAACTTGATTCTTTTTGTTGATTCCTTTTTTTTTTTCTTTTTGTAGTTTGATGTTTAAAAGCAAACTAGTGTCGTTGTAGCTAAATGCATGAGAAAATAGGATAACTTTTTACTGCAAAATATATTTTTGATACTCAATAAGGGATTTCAAGCTGCACAAAAAACCGAAAAAATAAAAGAGAATCAAGAACAGAATTTAACAAAACCTTTACATGCAAATGTTTAAATGAACTATTTAAGCCAGTTACGAGTTTCCTAAAAGCTTCAGCAACTTTTTTTCTTTATATGTATATGAAAGGCTATTTCCTACAACAAGATAGTTCCGAATTTTGCAATAGTAAAAAAAGAAATCGATTTGTGGCAGCAAAAAAAAAACTTCATTTACCAATTAGGTAATCGTTTTAAAAAGCCCTTTTATACAGCAAGAGCTGCACCAGGTTTAAAACATTTTGGGTGTTCAGCAAGGCTATCGAACAAGCACACATGCACACATTAAGTTTATACACTCATACATTTTAAGCGTCTATAAACCAAAAGGTCAAAGAGTAACATTTTTGTTTTGCATTCTAAAATTGTGCAAAGTACCACAAATCGTCCACAAATGTTTGGCTCATGGAGCAACACATGCAACAAACGATTTCAAACAAAACGTAATTGTATAAAATTGTTCCTCACCTCTATTGCCACAATGCTGCACACAAATACAAAACAGCAGAATATGTGTAGCAGTGTGGCCTCCCATCTCTTTTTTTATTTATTGAAATACTTTATTTGGGCATGTGTACAAAAATGTAATTGTTGTTACAGAGTGATGAAGAAAATAGACAACAGGCAAAAGCTTTCCTAAGCTTTTAAAAAATGTAAATTGAAAAAAAAAAAATCCTGACTGGTCCACAGTTTGTTATAGGATAGTCTCAAATGCGTTAGAAGGATTAGAAAGTAACTGCAGGCATTTTGGTCAATGACCGAGTAGCTTTTCTGCTACTCCAATCGAATGTTACATTTACTGTTTTGTTATTTAATGCAAAGCTGTGTATAGCAACTTTATTGGCACTAAGCAGGTAGACAAATTGGCTAAGACTGGCTTGCAAATAAAATTTTCTATATCAGTAATCGCTTAATAATATCAGGAGAACTAAATTTGAAGGTAAGCATCGAGTCGTGTTAAGTTGAGTATCAAATTTCGCTTTGTTGGCTAAGAATAAGAAATTTTACAACAGTGTAGGACTACCGTTCTATGCACACTGCTGTAGTTGTAGGATAACTGATAGCAAGGAAACAATCCTTCACCTTTTTTTGGTGGTTGTTTTATAGACGATCTCTCTAAATTATAAAAGATTCAGTTAGGCAGCCTTTTCAGAAATCTAAACTATTCCTTACCGACTATAGCTGTTGGACAATGATGAGCTGTGATACCAAGAGAATTTTATAATTGAATGATAAACAACTTTAAGGCAAAATTAACCATTTTTTGTTCAATAAAACATTTTAATTTTTTTAATATACTGCGAATCAAAGCATCTGTTGTACAGCCAAACACTCAGCAACTTGGCGGGAATCGAACTTGCAGCCCCCAGCTGTCTAGTACATCAACCGCTAATCTAAGGGGGTACTCAACAGTTTTATTAATTTTTTTTTTGATTCAATTAATTAACCCATAATGTATGTAAGCTAATATAATTTTTTCATTAAATTAATGAACTTATTTCATTAAATGCTTTAGCATTTCACTGAATTAATGAAATATTTTAAAAATCTACTGAAACATTTTATTGGAAAAGTAATAAATTGTTCATTGTATTAATGAAAAAATTCCTCACATTCGTTACTTAATTAAAATTAGTGAATTTAAGCCTAAGTGTCTAGTATTTTCGTTTACTCTGTAAAAATTTTTAATTATTCCTTTTTGCAGTAGTTTGAAGGGAGAACAACCAAAAAAACACTAAGAAAAAATAAATTAATGAAAGCATTTTAGTGTTGGGCCAGGAGTTTTATTATTTAATTTCCCGTTTAGCTTATTCACACTCCCAACTCTAGCCAACTGGGTTTTAATTACTCTTGCAAGCAAGCCAATGGCTTTAGTATTTTTGGAAAACACTTTTCTGGTCTTTTTTTTTTTTTTTTTGTCAAAACAACAGTTAAAACAGAAAAAAAAAATCTAAATAAATTGTTGGTCAGAATAAAATTTTCAACAACAATATCAAGCTAGCAAGTTTAGTTGCAATAACATTAGCCTTTTGATACTAGTATGAGACGTTCAGATCAAAGCTGGGTCAGCTTCAGTTTTATGTTTAAATTTATAGAAAATGACCTGAACAAACGCATACCAAAACTGACTGACAGTTTTTGTTTGAGCGTGAAAATTTTGCCTTTAAATACTTAATTTTTTTTTTTTTTTTTTTGTTGTTTGTTAACTTTTGCATTGAGTACGAAAGTAAAATGAAACGGAAAAATAAAAGAGCAGAGAAGTGGTTTAGAGCCGCTTCGCTTCTCCTCATGTTTTGTGTTGTTGAGTGAGGTTTTGAAATTTATTTGAGGTTATTTTTGTTGCTGTTTTTTCATACTTAAATGTGCTGCAAGTTCATGCCAGAGAAATTGTTTTAACACAAAAATATGTTGAAATGAATTTTTGCTTGTTTGTTTGCTTATTTGATTTTAATACTGGCTGCAGTCACAAGCTGTAACCCAACAAATAATTAAATAAAAATTTGTTATTAAAGTTTGGTATTTGTTGTTTTTATTTTTAAGTTTGAAATTTCTTAACAGAGGATTAGTCAGTTTGTTTGTTTGGATGATTGCACAGTTGATTGATTGGTTGGTTTACGAAGCGACTTGATGACTTTCAATTACAATCTGAAGATTCTGTTTTGAACCACCTATTCGCCAAGACAATGAATAATAAATTGATCTAGACCCACCCAGTGGCATTAAATATCTAAGAAGATATCCGAGATATGCTAGGTAGAAGAGCAGAACAATGTCTTTTTACTCTCAGATGTATGGCAGCTGTGACAGCTTACGTTGAGGGGCACTGGGCCAGCCTGTCCTCGTACACTGAATTAGAAAGAGTAACCTTTCATTTTGGGACTTGTACCAGATTTGTATTGATAAAAAACACAATTAATCCATTAACTTCAGCAAATATCTCTTTTTTGCACTGCAGCTAAAAAATAAGTGTCTAATAGAACTTACCAGTGCCTTCTCCATATGTTCAAAACAGAGTTTTGCGACTCTAATTGAAGGCCGTTTTAGGCCGCCACGTAAACCAACCTCCTCCATATAACAGAAATCCAATTCCAAATCAGAAAACGAGCGAAGTAGATAAATAATGTCTTCTTTAAGGCTGATACAACTAATGGAATGCACAAGTATACTTGAAAACGACACACATCACTACAAACATATGTAATATTTTATAATAAAAAGTGCTTGTAAGCCATTTCGAGTATGCTTGTGCAGCCCTTTAGATACAACTTGTACTGCGACACAAGGGATGTCTTGCACAGCCAAATACCCAATGTTTAGGTAGGAAGGAGTCTTTTAATTAATTTTTTGTTTCTTACAATGATGGAATACTCACTGGGTTATTATTTTATGGTGCTCATATGCTTTTGTGTCTAAACTAAAATTGCACAAGTATTAGTAAGGAGACGTGGCCATACATTTTTGTCTTCATGCGTTTGTGTGTTTGTGTACATGGATTTGAAAATAAGTGCTAAAATAGAAAAATAGCATTTGCCAGTAGAAAAATAAAAATAAAAAAGGAAAACCTTAATATTGAACATGTGTGCATTTAAGTCGATAGAATTGCAACAACAATACACACAAAACTACAACAGAAACACAGCAAGAGAGTGCGAGGGAGAGTAGAAAAAAATGTCATTGGCTATAAAATGTTTTAAAATAAAAAAAAATAGTTTTTGGCAAACTCTTGCTAAAACATTTAGAAAAAATAAACACAAATTGGAAACCAAACAGAAAAATTTGTCAAAACTTATTTAATCATTTTACTCTTATGAAATCAGGTACTTTAATAACACAGTGCTGTGTTTGAGTTGAGCTGAGCATTCACTCACTCATACTTTCAGTCATGTAAAGCAAAAATTATGTTGCAGGCACAATTTTTTTTTTGCTTTTATGCAAAACAAAAATATTTATTTAAAATGTAAAAACTTTTTAATCATTAAATGGATTTATTTGGTAACAGCACAGTGGAGCTCAAAATGGAATAAAGTTTAGTTTACTGGCACTCAGAGAAAAACCCACAACAATGATTAGTATTACTAAGCTGCGACTCAAATAAAGTCAATTACCTTGTTCAGCAAGAGCTTGTAACAATTATTATTTTATAATAAAGAAAAATAAAATAAGCTAGGTGCATTAGCTGCATTAAGCTTTAATTTAAATAGTACACACATACTAACACATACGTGTATAGGTATATATGTAGCAGTGTGAATATTACAGCATGCCTAAAGTCTCTGCCAGCGTGATTTAAATACATTGCGTCTCTCTAAAAATTGCATTTTTTTGCATTATTATATTTGACAAGCTACGAATTAACGAAACCACAAAGATTTTTAATTTAATGAAAGAATGATAGCTGCAATTAGAGTAGACACGATGATCTTAAGACATTCTACCTTTAAACGTTGACTAATTAACTTCGTTTCACTATCAAAATTAAATAAATAAAAAGTTAACAGTGAACTGAAAATTTTTATAAATGTAGTCATAAAAGTAAAGAAAATATGAAATATTTCTAAAAAAAAAAAAAAAATAAAAAGTAAAATAAAAAGAAAATTAATTAAAACAAACTTTAAATAAAAAGCTGCTAAATTATAATTTATAACGATGGGTCAACCAGGAGCTGATAAAGGAGCGCATGCCTAAATTTGAGGAATAACTATGACTGAAGGATCTACCGCTATTAAAGGACATATACGTCATAATATTAACAGTGCTTATAGCGGTCACCAAGTAAAGGACAAGGAGTCAATAATATATGTGTTTATTGAAGAAGATGTCAATCTCCAAAACATGGTCATATGGGTATCATTCGTTTAGTGTGTTATTAGTGATTCTTTAAATTTAGTAACATACAGATTTAATAATGCCTTTAACACTTTCAATGCAAATTTTAATGTAACTGTTATTTTATTGTACGTATACTCAAAAAAAAAAAAAAAAAAAAAAAGAGCAAAGGAGAATAACGTATAAAAAAAATTTTTTTTGTTAGTAAGCAAGTTGATGAACAGCTTAACTTAAATTTAAGCTTTTCTATTAAGACCTAAAGTTTGTTTTTGTAGAAAATTTACGTAATTATTGGCATGTTTAAATTTACAAAAGAAAAAAAAAAGGTTTATAAATGTGTATGTTGAAACGGGTTTTATAGATGTTAAATTAAATGAAAAAAAAAAAAAAAAAAAAAAAAATAGGAAAAATTACTAATTTAACTTTGATTATATATAAATTTTATTAAATCAAAATTTTTATTTCAGTATATTTATAAGCGACTATGAATGAATTGAGCTCAAGACATCATGGCAGTTAAACTGTAAAACTGTATAACCAGAATCATTAATTTTCCCATTTTTTTTAACAACCCTCGTAAGTGGACAGCTACTGTAAGTTTTTTTTTTTGTAAAATTGAACATGCGAAATTTTTTTTTTACAAGATTTGAACTATAATTTAAGTTAAATATTAATAATAATTTTTTCGTCTTAACTAACATAGGTTTGATATGTTATTAATAAATGAATTGTAAAATATTAATTATGATAATGGAGTAGAGAGTTTATTTGGGTGAGAATGGATTACAAGATGGTATAGATAGGTATTAGTTTAAATGCAAAAGGATAAAAAAAGAACTTGGAATGGCTTTATTAAAATAATGGACACTAAGTCATTTGTTGGTATAGGGTGGGTAAATAAACAGATAAAGAATTAAATAAATAAATATAAATATATTAAATGTCTATTGCGATAAAACCAACAATCGCAAATTTAATGCAAGCAAACATTCTCGTAGTTTAAAATTTAAAAAAGTAAATTATAATATGACGAATATTATAAAACAATAAGGAATACCAGGTAACAAATGTGGAATGATATTTTTTTTTTACTTTCTGTTACATGCCTTTTATTTTGATTTGGTCAAGAACCTCCCCATATCCGGCGAGCTAAGCCCATATCTTCCATTCCACAAAGGACTAAATCAAAAATAACAATTACCAAATTACTTAATGCCACATGGGTGGTAACAAGCTTTCTTATCAACTTCATACATGAAGTTCAGCTAAATGCTAACGAGAGCTTCGTTCCCATAATTGTGTTGAAAACAAAAACAAAATCAAATTTTCATGTGTTGTTTTCGTTTTCAATATAATTATGTGCCAACCATTTAACTGAGCAGGCCCTGAATTTATTAACATGAGAAAAAAGCATAACTTTAAAATAAAATGGTATAAGTCCACTTAAAAAAAGTTTATCCATTCATTTGAGTCAGACGGTGTCAATATTTTACTAAAATAACCTCAAAGTTTTTTGTTTCTTAAAGTCGACTTATACCACTTTCAACACCAACGCCCCATATAGAAACTAAAACTAAATTGCATTTTATTGTAAGCGTAAAAATGAAAAAAAAAAAAAAGTTTTCTTTGAGTTGCTTTGAAATTATAGAAATTAAAATTTGGTGTTTTAAGAACTCCTGGGTATTCTTACGATTTCATAATCGAAATTATGTGTGTTTATGAGGAGTTTTTACAAAAATTTATATTTTGAAGCTGCAGGTTTTAAGCTACACAGACAAAATTTTTCACTTAACTAAACATTTGAATTTAAAAAAATGCTGGACATTAACTTTTAAGTTTTTTAGGTTAGGTTAGGTTAAACAGGTCGCCAGAAAAGAAAAACAAAAGCTGGGCTCACTTGGGTCCTCCGAAGTGGTCCCTTTGTGATACCTGTATAGAGGAAAATAAAGAAGAGGAAGGATAGTAACAGAAGAGTGAAGGGGAAGGAAAGAAGATAGAGAGAGAAAGTGAGTGAGTCCGTTTTTTAAATCAGTTACACAAAAGAAAGTCATACTAAAGTTTGCAGCAAACTGTAAACTTTAAATGGCTCTTGCGTAAAATCAAGTTTTTTTTTTAATTATGACACTCTTGAAGGGTCGTTTTTTTGTTAGTAAATTCAGTTTCAGAAGGCAATTTGTACCTTAGGCTCTTCAATAATGCTGTTATACAAGAGAAAGTCATACTAAAGTTAAACTAAAGTCTATTGCTATGAAACTTGCATACGTTTTCTTTTCACGACTTTAGTGTAGCTAAAGCTCTTGCTTTTTTTATTAATTAAAATAAATACTTTATTTGTAAAAAACGAATTTTTAAATCAATCACTACAAAACTAAGCATAATTCAGTCACGGATTTGTATTTAATAATCATGATAATTGTTGGCATACATTTTGAGCGGCCGCTTTCTTTGGTTCGGTCGTTGGTTACGGAAAAAATTTTCAAAATCATCATTATCATACTCATCCTCATACTCATAGTCATCATCATAATAATAATCATCGTCATTCTGTAGCTTAATTAAAGAAAATTTGTTTTTATTGCGGTTGCTGTTTCCCTTTTTATTGCTCTTCTGCGGACGTCTATAGCCATTTTTCATTTTGTTACCTTTTGTGGGGCGTTGTTGGTAAGGACGGTTAAATTCATTAAGCTCAAAATTTGTAGGCCCCTTTTTACGTTTTTTGGAGGGTCTGTTTTTATACCTGTTACTTTTCAGGGGACGTTTTGCACCATTTTTATACCGACGCTTTTGTTTTCGTTTTCTTCGCGAACGTTTAATGCTGGAACGACGCCTGTTCTCATTGTACACATTTTCTTCGAGTTGTGTCTCTTCAGTGTTGGTGTTTTCTTCAGCAGCAGTTTGCTGTTGACCTACTGAGGTATAGACTTGTTCACAAGGCAAGTCGCTGTAAATAACAATCGAGCCGTAATTACAAATATGTGGCTGTTCATTTTCGTTTTCAACTTCAGCATTCGAGCTGCGTGATTGTCTTTCTTCAGTATTAGTGTCATCGGCGAGTTCATAAATGTTGCCATTTTTTGTTATGAAGCCCACAATAGCCAAAGGTTGAGACTCTTCAGCTTCCAAAGCATGATCTACCATGGTGGGTGATTTAATAGGCAACGTATTTAAGCCCAAAACATTTGTACGCTTGTTAGGGTTTACCTTCTCAATGGGTTGTCTTAATATTGAGCTTTTATTGTGTTTAATGGCATCATCATCATCATGGCCTAATAATAAAATTAAATTTTGAAATTAATTACAACACAATCAATTCAAAACTATTTTATTTATTTTTATAACTTTTATTGATAAAAAATGAAAAAAAAAACAGCTCTTACTCTTACCACTTAAAGTAGCACAACAAGCTGTTAGAAAAGCTGCAATTAGCAGCCAAGATAATAATTTCATTTTTTTGTTGTTGTTTTACTTTAGCTGTAGCTCTGCCTGCGGCTTTTCAGCTAGACTTTTTGCCAAAAACTAAACTTGTCAGCATGTTTGTTACTGATCTTTATAATCTTTTAATGAAGATGGTCAAGCGAAAACATAAATGATTTTTTATAAATAAAAAAAAATTTAAATAAACAAAAACAGAAAGAAAAAACTAAAGCGATTCAAAACTTAAAAAAATGACGGAATAGTTTTGTGTTTAGCCCAGGGCTTAATAAAGCCAGCTAGCCAACCAACAAGCCAACCAAACACTCAATAAGTTTGTATTAAGAAATTGTGCATAAATAATTTTTTTCTTTCTTTCTTACATACACACACATGCGAGAACACACTCCATTATCACATAGAGAACATTAAACCCAAAGAAAAAAACTTTATTTCGCCATTTATGAATATCATCTTGATTAAAATTTAAAATTCTATTCAATATGAAATATTTCCATTTTATTTAAATTTCTTTAAATAGAAAGTAACCAAATTTCATTATTAAAGCTTTAAAGATTTTATTATTCAGAAAAAAAAAACGAAAAAAAAAACAGACAAATATCGGTCAATGTTCTTTTATTTATTAATGACGCTTAATGGCATGATTGTTCTCTAATAAAACAGCTAGAAGCTGTCAGTTTTGTGAACATGATTAATGACATGAATGTTTTAGTGTGTGTCTGGGTGTTTGTAATTTTACTACAGAAAGAGGTCACAAAGAAAAAAGGTCACACAGGTCATGTAGCAAACTGATTGCCATGACTCTGTGAACTGACTTAATACGCACAAGTTGTGTCAATAATATTCTGACAGTCATTTTTCAAAATTTTATATTAAGAAAAAATCCATTTTTATAAAAAAAAAAAAAAAAAAAAAAAAAAAACAATTAAAAGAAATATTTTTTAAAACAAATTAAAAATAACAACATTTCATAAAACTAAATTTTTTTTATGGGTGTTTTGCCTAGACTCTGGGTGGTTGGTTATACAAAATATACTTTGGGAACCTCTGAATCATTAAGGGCCATATTTTGGGCCCGGTATCTGACCGATGAAAAACACATAAAACGTGTTTTAATGTTTCTTGTACTTTTTGATTGGGACAACAGAAATCAATCTATAGTCTGCCAACTTTCTCATATCACTCATTTTTCTTTTTTTTTTTTGTTTAATTAATAAATAAAAATATCAAAAAAATAAACTTCTTAAGAGTGTTACCGAATTATAAACTTTAAATGGCTCTCCCGTAAAATCATGTTTTTTGAATTATGACACTTGAAGTAAATGAAAGCAGTTCAAAGAATAATATCATTTCTTCCGATATTTATTCTTGGCTGCCAACTTATAAATTTTTATTGAGCTCATATTGTGTAGAATGCATTGCCAGTTTAATGGCGTTTTCTTTTCTCAAAATACATTCTGCTTCTAAATTATGTAATATTTTAAACAGGGTGCCTAAAACTGCACAAAGTGATATTTTTTTATGTTTTTAATCGTCGGAACACACAGAATAAGCTGCTTGGGTAATGGGGCATTGATCCCAGGAGATTTAGGCAAGAATATTCCTACAGCAATTACGAGATTCGTCAGCAGTCTTAGATTACAGTTAGGAACTGAGTTGCACAATAGATCTTAAAGGTCGCGGTGCGATTATAGCCCATAGTGAAATAATAATAATAATGTTTTCAATAGAACAAAAATAAGTTTATCATGCAACATTTTTAAATGTTTACCGTTTTTAGAGCGATTTGCGAAATATGATTAAGTGAACACAACTGATAAACAGCTGACACAAAAGAAATTTGCACCTAAAATAAAATAAAAATTAATTTTTGTTTCAAAAGTGACCAATAATGAATTTTTATGAAAAATATCGCCTTTTTCATGTAAATATAAATTAAATAATTTAATTAGGCCCGTTATTACAACTTTATGGGACATATAACCGGCCTTTGGCTAAAACTTTAGTCTCAAATTTAGATGGACAGTTACGGACACACTATCCGATATTAGCGTTATCGATATTTTTAATTCAATGACCAACCAAAAGCTTGATATTTGACTTATAAAATCTTAGCTTTAAACAAATAGTGGACACAGTTGTAAAAAAGGGCAATATCTTACCCTCACTTATAACTTGAGTGCAAAACATGTACCATTTTAGCATATTTTATATGCAACATGTTGAGAGCAGAACGTGATACTGAGTTTAACTATTAAATTTTTTGACAATAGAAAAAAAATAATAAACAATCTTGGATGGATGCAACATTTTTATTAGAAAAGAAACGCCATAAGGTAATTCGACCTTAATACAGATTTTAGTGAAATTAAACTCGTTTAATTTAGAACTATTGAGGCTGTATGGATATGGAATTTTTCTTTTTTTTAGTTTTAAAAATTGCAAAATTTCTAAAAAATATTTGTTTTTCAATAATTTTTGAGCAGCTTCAAAAATATTACATGTGTGATTTAAATGAAATTTTATAACGGAATTTCAGATTTTCAAGCAACCATTTTCAAGAAAATATGCGAAAAATAAAAAAGTTAAAATTCAGCTACATAAATAATCGGAAAATTACTTTCTTTTTAGATCAAGTAAACGATTCAAGAGGTAAACTCTGAAAAAGAAATGTCATATAGTCGTACACAAATATAAGGCCACACGTTACAAGACTATGTTGCCTGAAAGTGCTTACGTTTCAACATCATCAGTTAATTATTCCATAACATGAACCTCTTTTCATTTTACAAACTGTCAAATCGTTTAGGAAATTCGTGTTGAAATAAATAAGAAAACCAGTGCTTTTCATGTAAATTTTCTAGACGGCTTGATCACTTTCAATATTAAAACAGCCGCAAAATTAATAAAAAAAAAGCCAAAATAGTAAGTATTACGTGTTGACTATTTTGATAAATTTAAGAATCAAAAAGTATTCATCTGAAGTAAGTGAACTGGAATGACAAAATACATACATAGATATTATATATTAATATAATTTTCAAGTATATACAAAGAAAAGAAGAATAATATGGAACACTAAAATGCTACCAAATGCGTGATTTTTTATTTGTGAAATTTTTACTTTCTGGGTATCAGTAGGTGAATACTTTTGAATATTAAAAATTTATTAATGAATACAAATTAAACACAAAATATATGCATTTATAACAAAATATGCAAATATATGCAATTATAAATTGATGCCATTTTTTAATAAATTCTCGAATTGCTTGAAGTACTTGAGCAAATTTGTTTTAAGTTACTTAGTGAAACATGTATTTGCATAAAAATCTTTGTCCTCTCACTTACTAAATTTAGGAGATGACCATATAAATATATCTTGGAATTATTATGTGTTTTGAAGAAACGAAATGCAGATTTGAAATCAGCTCTTCCAAATACTTTATAAACAGTTTTCAGTAGTTCTGATCCAGGAGCTAACTTGAATTTGTAAACTTGAGCAGCAGTTTTCAGTTAATCTGTAATTGAATCTTATAGTCAGTCATGGCTTTTAATTAATAAATTAAAGTTTAGAGCGCTGATTTTTATACAGAAAAAAAATTTTAGATTTTAAAGAAAAACAAGCAGCTTGGTGATTCCCAGTGTAACTTTTATGGCGATTGTGTGTGTCAGCTGATTGTTTGACTTTCAAAAAAAGTGTACATTTGAAAAAAAAAAATTTTTTTTAAATGTTTATAAACTGTAAGGCAACCGGTTACAATTTTAAGTGAATGATCTGCTACTGAACTCAAAGTATTTACACTCAAAATTTTGTTTTCTTTTAAAGAAAAAAAATGTTGTTTAGGCAACCAAACAATATAAATTCCATTTAAAACAACTTGATTGTTTGAAAAATAAAATTGATTAATTCAACTTAATTTAAATAATAAAAAACAATTTTTTACTTAATGTGAACAGCCAGCAAATAATGTTGTCATTTTGAAAACTTTAAACTGATGAATGGTAAGAAAAACAAAAAATAAAAACCACCAAAAAATATTATTTTTTTAAAATTATTAAAAAGAGAAAACTCGGCCAGGCATACAGACTTATGAACTAAATTTCACTAAAATCGATATTAAGGTTAAATTACCTTAAGTTGGCAATGACACCTTTATGTTCTATAAAATCTTATAAGTTGACAGCCATAAATCAAGCAAGGAAGATGCTAATTCAGTTTTTATTGCCATAAGCCTGTAGAATGTTGAAATTAGATTTTAGGGCAAAAGTTTGCGCTCTTATGCTTTATTTTTCTTGAGCACAAATTTAATGTTTGAATATAAATTTAAGTAAACCTGATCATTACGTGTACAAACTTCAAGGCGACAATGAAAAAATTCTTTCATAGTTTTATTTAGAGGCATTAAAAGTAATCAATTTAGAGGATCTAAGGCATTCTCTCCTTTTTTTCTATTTTTCTACAATTTATTTTTAGCAAAATTGTCAGTTTCTTTTATTTCACTTAACCCAGTTTTATGTTATTTTTATTTTTTTCATTAAAGTGAGTGTAGCTGTAACACGAGATGTGTTTCATTGCATTCATTAAATTAAAGAAAAAAAAAAGTGAAATTGTTATTTCAACACGCACTCACTCGCCTACACACTAAAAGGATCTCAGCACATACGCTCACTTACATACTAACGCTTGGCTACGCAAATATACTCATTGAAAAGAAAGCCACCATTGCCACCATAGCTTGTTCAAGCATTAACAGGACACCGTTCAGGCAAAAACACAGTCTTTCAAGTAACATTTTATGGTAGTAAATAATATTCTTAAAAATAAAAAGAAGGAAGCACATAAAATGAAACTAAACTAAGCGCAGACAGACACTGAAGGAAGAAAAATTAATGGCAAATATATAAAAATAGATTAAAAAAAGAAAGAAAGATAAGACGTGGAAAAAAAGAAAATGAAAGAAAAACGAAAAACTTTGCGTTACTGACGATATCTTTTGTCAGTAGATAAAAAAATAAATAATAAGACATTAAAATTGTCTTACGCAGCAGTAATAATTTTTTCTCTTCTTGAAATTTTATTTATTTTTTATTATACTGCACACACGCTTATGCACACATTTTTATTATTTTTAATTGTATTTAAATTTAAAATAGAGTTAAGCAGACTTTAGAAAGCATTTGCCAGCATTGAACAAATGGCACAAGAGATTTTATTACAGATTAATAGAAATACTTTGGTGATATGTGGCAACGCCGGCCATTAAGCCACATTGGTGGTAACTTAAGTCATAGCCCAACTCATTCGAATACTCTGATGTTACTTTCTTTGAATGAGTGTGACTCAGTAAGTATTTACTTTTTTAATTTAGTGTAATTTTTTTGTGCAAGTGGCAACTCTGAAATTTATGAGTTGTCACAAATGTTTATTTTGAAAACTACAACTGGAGAGCTTTCAGAAAGAATAACTAGTTATTCTCGAAATAGTCATCTTAGGCGATGAAGTGGATTTCCACATGAATGGCTTTGTGAATACACAAAATTGTTGAATTTGGGGGCTCAGAAAATCCCCACGTAATCCATGACAAGCAAGTGCACCCACAAAAAGCAGCAGACTAGTGCAGATTGTGGTCAGGCCTTATTTTTTTTGAAGATGAGCACGACATTGCGTTGACTGTAAACAGCATTTGTTATAGGAATATGATAACGGAGTTGTTGTGAACTTAATTGGACGCCATCGATCTGGACAACATATCGTTTCAGCAAGACGGAGTCAACTGGCACGCAGTGCTTGAAACAATCGATTTATTGTAGCATTTCCCTAATGCCAAAGTATGTTGTCAATCTTCCCATCTCTACTCTATATAGACTGTGGCGATTTACCAACTTTACCAAAATTAGCCAAACTTATTGGCTTAACTTAACCTTTGAGGTAAGTAAAGTTCTGCTTTGGCATAAATATGAACTAAATGTATCAGGATAAGGGGTATTCACGACTCTTTTAGTGCAAATATGCTTAAAATGTTTGCTGTGTTTAATTACGCCAAAATAATTTTGTTATTTTTTTCTTTCCCCTTCTCATTTATTTCAATTTTATTTTTTGTGTTTCACCTTAATGAAAGTAGCGTTCGAGTGTAATCATTGTTGACCACATTTTGTAAATTTACTTACAACTTTTCTTTGCTTTTCATTCTCATTTTCATTTTGGTATTTTGCTTGAACCTAGAAAAGGATGCATTCATTCATTCATTCAATTCAAATAAATATAAACTCAAGCGATTAAAGTGATGTCAGCGCTGTTCACCCTTTAAGTGACATGGTGAATAACTTGAATGAATGAGAGGGAGAGTCAATGACTAAAGAAAGCATTTTATTTGTAAAAAAGAAAACAGAAGAGAGCAGAAGAAAAAAAGGAAAACAAGTTGAAGAGTGAAATTAATATATGCGTGTCTTGGCAGGTGGTTGACTCACGCAGTAGGTAGCAAGCGGCTTTATTGTTACGTTTGAAAAGAATTTAAAAAAATTGAGTTAAATAAAAGTAAAGATAAGTGAGTTTGATTTTTATAAAAAGTTTATTTGGTCTTTCATTATGATTGGAAAATTGTATCGGTTAAATGGTGACCGCGATTCGCTATGCAACTTTCGGCTCTTTTTAAGGTATTTTTCATGACATCCTACTGAATTTCTTCAATTTCGTGTCGAAAATTGTCTTTAAGATGTTGAATCGTTGAGGCTTCTGATTTTAAAAAATTCTATAAGAACAAGTCTGGTGCTGTAAAATCCGGAGATCTGGCTGGCCATGCTAAATCGCTACTTTGCGAAAATACTCTTCGTGGAAAAACGTCATTCAATAATTGAGCTGTGTGTGTTGTGGCACAATCTTGCTGAAAGCTCATGTCCTCTAGTCCTTGCTCTCCCATTTGAGGCGCAAGAGAATTTCGAATCATGTCTTGGTACCGTTCAGCAGTAACATTAACTCCAACAACTTGCTAATTAAAAAAAAAATAAGGATCACTGATGTTTCCATCATGAACACCACACCATACAGTTGTTTTTAGGGGATGCAATGATGTATCATGGATTAATTGGGGATCCTGTGTTCCCCAAAACCGACTATTGTATTTATTTGTGAGGCATTGGAAGATTATTATATTTTTCACGCAATTTCCGCTGAGTGGCAATAATGGAACGAATATTTTCAATAAGTATTGTCATTATTTCTGCTCGTTCTTGTCTCGATTAAAGCGAAACTGAGCTAAACTTCACATAGCCAAGATGGCGCGCAATCAAAATTGCGCCAACAAATTCGTGTGTAATTTAATTGTTTCTTTAGTGGTTGTGCTTACTCTCAAAAGGCGGAAGGTCATGCCTATGACATGCTCATGAATTTTTACTGAAAATCTTACAAACACATTTATTTTACATCAAAATTTTTGTAAATAAAAAATTTCCTCGATGAAGATACCAACCAGAATCGATTCTTTCCTTATTAAAAATGATTTTAGTTTAGGCTTTTTGACATACGGTGCCCCCTTAGATTAGTGGATAGTAATAACCTCGTAATCGAAGGTTCACAAGTGCGATTCTTGCCTAGAACCTGTGTGTGTGTTTGACTGTATAAAAAATATTTAGAAAAAGATTCTACATTTTCAGAATTTCATGTTTAAAAGAAATTAATTATGGAACTTGTCCATAATTTTTCTTTACTCACATAATCTTGACACTCGCACTCTTCGCGTTTAGCTTAGACTTTTCTGTGAATCTAAATTAAATTTACGAATCAGAATCAATTTTTTTTATTTTTTATGAGAACTTCTGCTGTTAATTGTCTTTTCATTGTCACTGGTTTGTTTGTTTTTTGGTAATGAAAAATATTATCCTACATTAATAACCACAATTTACAACTGATCCTCGCTTGTACTCTGCTACATACTAAAATGCAGAAACCCAAATAAATATTTAATAATTTATTTAATTCTTTCTCCCTCCCTTTCTTTTCTTTCGTTCTTTTACCAAATACTTATAAATTTGCTTTGTTTGTTTCACTCTAAGCAAATCAAAATCATAAAACGAAATTAAAATTAAATAAAAAAGCGTATGTGTGTGTGTGTCTGTGTTTTTCTTTTTT
This sequence comes from Thelaira solivaga, assembly GCA_947397855.1. Classification (NCBI taxonomy): domain Eukaryota; kingdom Metazoa; phylum Arthropoda; class Insecta; order Diptera; family Tachinidae; genus Thelaira; species Thelaira solivaga. Next base: position 46,533,195 of record OX377612.1, read on the forward strand.
TATATCTAAACTAAAAAAATTTAATAAAAAGAAAGAAAATTCAAACAATTAGCAGACACACAACTCACTGAATGACCCAACTGACTGAATGACTAACTGATTTACTGAGAAAGTGTACAAAACCAACATAAAGCAGAAGCTGTAGCTAAAGCAGCCGCAGCACAAGCTAACACTAAACAGCAAACGACAGTCTTTTTTAAAATGACAGACAATCAGGCAGCAACACAAACAACAACAGCAAGTAAAATCTGTAACAATTTTAAAGTGCTGACAAGTGCATTTCATAAAGATATAAATTCAAAAGATTTACAATTTAGTTTTATAAAGACAACAAATGACAAAGTAGAGCATCACACAACCAACTAACAGAAAACGAAAGCACACACATACACACACATGAACACAAGCACAGAGAGAAAAGTAAAAAAAAAAACGTTAGAAAGGAAACTAGAAACAAGCATTGAAATCAACAAGATTTTTTTTGTAAGCAACATTTGATTCATCACCTACAGCAACAACAGCAGCACATACAATAACACACACACACACACACACTCTGGCACTGCCGTCATGCCTGTCATATTCTTTCTCCCTGTTCTAGTTTGTTGTTTCTTGTGTGCATGTCAATTTCAAAGAAAAACTAAATTTACTTACTTTATCAGTTGTGGTCTTATTTTATCTTTAACAAGACTTTAAACATAAAAAATTATTAAAGCTTTTCAAATTACTGCACAACTAAAGACAACAACAACAACAACAACAACAAGAAACTAGTTTGCGACTTAACGCAATGATCTTGAGGAATTTTAAAATTATTTTTATTTCAAGCAGCTGGTAATACTTAAATTTTATGCTGGTGGTTAAAGTATCACTGGCAGAAATTGCTTAGATTAAGAATATTAAATAAAATAAATAAATAAATAAAATTAGAGATAATAAATATACAACAAGCGTTTCCTTTTTGTCAAAAAATCTCATATTAAAACACAGCGTAATGAAGCAAAACTAAATATCGAACTTCAACGCTTTTCAATTGAAAATTTGATTTTAACTGCCACTTCAAATTACATATAAAAAAATGTCCGGACAAATATTTCGTTTGCAACAAGTGAGTGAACTGAGCCTTATCTAAATAACCAATAGTTTTCTTTACGAAAGTTTTGTACTGTAATACATTTTTGTCTGTACAATATTTTTTTTAGCGGTCTATCTGAGAGTCACTTCAAACCACATATAAAAAAAATTTTTCTAAGATAAAAATTTTTTTCGGACAAAATTTTGCAAGGACAAACATTTTTTTGCAGAACAATAATTCAGGTAAACTTAGCTTTTGGCTGTAAAAATATTTTTTTCTTTACAAAAGCTTTTTTTCCCCAGTAACTATTTGTAATAAAATATTTTTTTTCTTAATTTCTTTTTATAAGGTATTTATAAAAAAAAATTTGTTCGGACAAAAATATTGTACGGACAAAAAAAAATTTTAAATAACAATTCAGGTAAATTTAAATTTATATTTATATGTAGTGAAGTTGAATGTAAAAATGTTTTTTTTTTCTTTACAAAAGCTTTTGTTCCGCAGTAAATATTTTTAATATAATTATTTTTTAACTTCTTTTTATGAGAGAGGTATTTATAAAAAAAATATTTTCGGACAAAAATGTTGTACGGACAAAAAAAATAACAATTCAGGTAAATTTAGATTTATATATGTAGTGAAGTTGCCTGCAAACCAAATTTTTTTTTAACTATAATTTTTGTTAACAAGTAATGATAACTTTTTTTATCTCTGATGAATCTTTCATTTTTAACTATCAGGCATGTTCTTAAAGCCACTTTTTCACAAAGTGATTTTAAATCACGAAAAAGGTGTTCTGTGCGCAAAATCATTTGACATCTCGTTATCTAAGCTCTGCCTTACGATATCAAAAAATTAATTATTTCACACTAAGGAACCATAAAATTTACTAATTTATAATTACCCTTTCTTTTTTGCAGACAACTTTTTTTTCTCTATAATTTTCGTGATTTTCATGACATGATTTCAATTTTAATAAAAAGAATCTTAAACAGCAACACAAATTAATTTCTATATAATAATTATAAGAGATTCAGCAATACAAAAAACAAAATGTTAAATTACTCATGTTATATTTTTTTTGTGCAACAGTATTCTTTGGAAAAATTTATTTATTTAAATGAAAAACATTTTGACCGACTCTTTTTTAATTAAAAAGAAACAAAACAAAAAAGAAAATACAGCAAAATATCATTAAAAAAATATAATAATAATTTAATTTAAAGCTTTGAAAACTGCCCGTTTTATTTTAAACATAAATTATATTAAATATTTTTTTAGCTAAAATTAAGAATAACTTTGTTGATGCAATAAAGCTTGAATAATCAGCAACTACAGATGAAGCAAATGTATTCATTGGACTTCTAGATAAAAGCTTATGATCCGGTTAAAGTGAAGCTGTTATTAATGTTTGATTCCAAGATGCAGTAGGCATTTGATACCTTATGAAAACAATCGAAAATTTAGTTTCTTTGTATAAACAAATTTGAAAGTTTCGATAGGAGTTGGCCGATATCGAATGAGTGATTAAATTAAGAAAGAATGTGTAGAAAAACTCCTGCTAAATTTAACAAAATAAGTGGCTTTGTTGGTTTACGTAACGAACAAAGACCTTCAATAAGAGATCTAAACCCATCTTGTAGTATTGAAAAAAGAAAAAAAGAGTCTTGAAAGCTTGCAGGGAAAATAATTATACAGACCTTTTAAGACTTCACTAATACGCTTACCTCTCGTTTTGCTGATTTAATAAATCTTCAGAGTTGATTTTTCATCTCAGGATAACATATTTTAAATATAAATTAAATAAAGAGTGATTTTTTTGCTATTATCTTTTTGGCAACACTAGTTTTGACAGCTCACGCACGTTTTGTATCTTGTGTCACTGTCAAACATCTTCAGTTTGGTCTATAATTTAATCATGAATGGTCTTACAAACGAACAACGCTTGCAAATTATTGAATTTTATTACCAAAATGCGTGCTCTGTTAAGAAAGTTCATCGCGCGCTTCTTCCATTTTATGGTCAGTTTAATCGACCTACTGAGGCTTCTATTCGGGCTATTGTAACAAAATTTCGCACCAAATTTACATTGTTGGACATTAAACCACCAACACGTTTACGTAGAGTGCGAACTGAAGAAAATATCGTAGCCGTATCGGCCAGTGTTGGTGATGACCGTGAATTATCGATTCGGCGCCGTTCGCAGCAATTGGGCCTCTGTTACTCCACTACGTGGAAAATTTTGAGGAAGGATTTGGGTGTGAAGCCTTATAAGATACATCTGGTGCAAGAATTGAAGCCAAACGACCTACCACAACACCAAATTTTTGGTGAATGGGCTCTTGAAAAGTTAGATGAAGATCCACTTTTTTATCGAAGAATTGTGTTCAGCGACGAGGCTCATTTCTGGTTGAATGGATACGTGAACAAGCAAAACTGCCGTATTTGGAGTGAAGAGCAGCCAGAAACATTGCAAGAGCTACCAATGCATCCACAAAAAACAACCGTTTGGTGCGGATTATGGGCTGGCGGCATCATTGGGCCGTATTTCTTCAAAGATGATGCGAATCACAACGTTACTGTGAATGGTGAGCGCTACCGTGCGATGATAACAAACTTTTTTTTGCCCAAAATGGAAGAGCTTGACTTGCATGACATGTGGTTTCAACAAGACGGTGCCACATGCCACACAGCACGCGAAACAATGGACCAATTGAGAGGCGAGTTCGGTGAACAGTTTATTTCACGCTTGGGACCAGTCAATTGGCCGCCCAGATCGTGCGATTTAACGCCTCTAGACTATTTTTTGTGGGGCTATGTTAAGGCTAATGTCTATAGGGACAAGCCCGCTTCGATTGACGCACTGGAAGCCAACATTGCCAACATTATTCGTGAGATACCGGCCGAAATGTTGGAAAGAGTATGCCAAAATTGGACTAAGCGGATGGACCATTTGAGGCGCAGCCGCGGCCAACATTTGCATGAAATAATCTTCAAACATTAAATTATATCGACCCAACTATCGATCCAAATAAATATTTCATGCATTTTTCTGAATTTTATGTGTTTTTTTTTTTTTTTTAAATTTCCGATAGTTCTTATAAAATCACCTTTTACAATAAAAAGGATGAAAAATAATAAAAACTGAACTCTAACGAAATGCAGTCTAATTTTTAATCTCTTGAAAACCACTGCTCTCATTATGGGTAGCAAAATGTTAATCTACGGGTGGGTTCATTAATTATAGCAAAAATTTTATCATTTTTCCTAATTAACATAATTTCCTTTTTAAGCTTCTTAAATCCAATCAAATCCAATTTATTTAAAACTTGAATATTTTTTGTAATTAAAAATTTGTTGTTGTTTATTTCGTTTTTAAAGTCTTTAAAAAAATGATTATCTTTATTTAGCTGTACTGCCATGTACTCAAACCTATACTTGCTTTGATTAATTTAGCGTAAATTTTTTTTTTAATTTTTAATTAAAGTTTCACCTTCATTTTTCTGGCACTCAAAACGTCGTCAGTTTTAATGCCAACATCGTTCGTTGTCATTCTGCTTGTTTTTATTTACATTTTTCCTCTTGTTTTTAATTTTTAAAAGAAACACAAGCACACAGAGGAATTGAACCCATTGTTTGGCCCAAGACTCTTTTCAAATTGAATGTGTGTATGAGAATTGCATAAATGAAAATTGGAAAATGCTTTAAACCGAATTTGGTTATGATGTGCTCTCTAGAACTGGAACTAAGGTGAATTAAAATAAATTTAATGAGGAATTCGCTGCAAAAACAAAATTTTGTACTAAAATAAAACTGCTGCTAAAGATAAAATTAAGTGCACTCGGAATTCAGCAAGAGTCAAAAAGGAAATTCTGCTAAATTCATACAGATTAAGACATGCGCTTAAAAACCTAATAAAGAGAGGGAGAGAGATAGAAAAATCCTTTTGCAGAAGTCAGATAATCTATTGCTCTTTTTGCTAAGATTTAACTTGAATTGTTTTACTCTCTCTCGTTCTCTCTCTCTCTCTCTTAATCTTTCTCTTTTTAACCATAAAGTTAAATTTTGTATTAAAATTGTCTGCTTAAAACAAATTCACTATTCTACCTGTTTTATTTTGATTGGATTTTATTTTCTATCTCCTGTTTGCTGTTTTTTCATTAGTTACAGAGATGCCTTGCAATTCTAATCACACCGTCTAACTCCCTCTTTAAGTTACTTTATAGCTTTAGCAGTATCTTTTACTATCAATGCTTTCTTTAATCACACAAGCATTTCTTTAAGCAAATTGTAATGCGACTATTTATAAGAGTGTGTGTGTGTGAGCTGATTTAAGGATTTTCAACTGCAACAACAACAACAGCAAAACTAATTTTATTTACATTAAAATGTTAAGGACCGCTTGTCAAAGGATAAAACACATTCTCCATTCTATACTCCACTTTACTTATTTTAGTTACCTCTTGGGGTTTCGCTATCACAGAGTGATGCTAAAGATAATGATGAACACGCTGCTCTGACCTGAGTATACGAGTCTGGGTTATTTTTTTTAAAACTTTTTGGTATTACTGCTCTCCTAGCATATGACTTGTGTATTTGATTTCGCTTCGTTTTGGTTCTTTTTTATTTTTCATATAATACTTTAGCCAGATGTCAGCCGTCACAGCAGCAGCGACTCATGCCAGCCATGCCCTGCAATACACAAATAATTAAGGTGCTCAAAAGGAATTTTTATAATGTTGAACGAAAGGCAAAACCATTCTAAAAAAAAGAAGTAGCTACTACATACCTTCGCATTAACAGTTTAAGTATGAAAAGGAATACTTAAACTGAATGCCAATTTAAATACACGCAAACCAACACATTTATTTACTTGCAAACAATTATTGCTGTAAAAGGATTTAACAATAAACTAAAAAAAAAAAAAAAAAGAGTTAAAGCAAAAGAAATATTTCAGTAGTCAGTACAAGCTAATCCAGCTCTTATCAATAAAAGAAAAAAATTAATAAATTATATACGAGGGTTTTAGACCGTAAAATTATTTTCTTGTGGTGTGACAATAAGGAATACTTTTAGTGCAATTTAGTTTAAAGAGAAATTTCCTCTTCTTTTTTAAGTGAATGAAGTGAGTCATTATGTAGGATAGTGTATCAAAACTTTAATTCAAAATCAAATGTGCAGCGTTTAAAACAACAGCCAACGTTAATATTTCCTCTGTGATCAGGCTACTACTTCTAATTCTAATCTCTCCTCATCTTTGGGTTAAGCTTGAAATGTTTATTTTAAAAAAAATAAGAGCAATAAAATAAATTAAGTTTTTTCAAATAATTAATGATTTATGTTGAACAAATTAACACAATAGATTTTTGTTTAGTAAAGTATTTTTCATACTGGATATTTCATATAATGAGAATGTGTCTTCTTAGTGACATTCGCCTTCTGTATCAATTTTGAACAAGTAAAAAGGATTTGCTAGTTACCTAGGTTGACTAAAAGTTTTAGGAAAGGACATCAGCAGAGCCCCACCAGTGGAGTATCAAACTGGTAATACGGAAACCATTAGAAACACATTAGACATTATATTGTATGGATGGGCTTAAGAGCTGATGCTTAGTAATTTGCATTTAGTACAGCCAAAGACTTCATTTTCTTTCTACAGACTTAAAAAGATAAATTCGATTTTGATGATGTGAATTTCATGCACACCGTTTTTGAACACAGAATAAAATCTGTGACCGTTTTATAAGCTAAAAATGTATTTTCTATAATTGCATCTACTGTGCAATTCAAGACAATTCAATCGTCGATCTAGTAATTGTTGTAGAACTCATTTTATCGAAATCGTCTGATTCCAGTATTCCACTGCCTAATTCGCGGTCTTTCCAGCTCTGGGAAAAGTACAGAATATGTTCCAATATTTCTATTGCTTCTTGACAAAAACGACAGGAGTCGTCATGTACCATATTAATTTCACTCATGTGATAGTTCAATCTACAATGGTTAAATTATTTAAAACTTGAGTTTAAAAAAAATTTTTTTCTTCCATTTGATCGTTTGTTTAAGTTTACTTGCTACTGGGAGCTTATGTATTTTTCACTTTTAAGCAGAAGTACTGTCTCGAAGCGATAATAAAAAGGCATAGCAGCTTTGTATTACACTTGCTTATTTTATTATCCTTATTCTTATGGACACATACTGTACGTTGCCTGCACTTTGTAATGTGATATTAACTTTAATCAAGGAAATTGTTCAGTTTAATTTTTATTTTTTTTTTTTTTTTTTGGCTTTTCTGTTACTTATTTTCCTTGTATGTGTGTGTTTCTTTTTTCTTCTTCAATCAATAACTAAACAGTAAATATTTTTATTTTTTTTTTTGAAGTTCAACATTCCGTTTTTGTGCTCAAATATTGTTTGCTTCGCTTAGAAATGTCATCATGAAACTTGCCTGAAAATGCTTTTTTGGCATGAACTGAATTAAAATAATAGTTTGAGCACTTACTTGGTTTCCTTTCTATTTTTCGTTGCATGTATTACACATTTAACTACATTGAGCTAAAATGTTTAATTTTACTGCCACATACTTTCATAAATGCATTCGTAACTAACTAGTGTTCGTAGACATGCTGGCAAATATTGCAGCAACATTGAAATTAATAATAGGAAAAAAAGGGTTAATATTAATAATAACAATCCTTTTAAAAAAAGAAAGATTAAAATACTGTGTTTACCAATTATTTTTAGAAAACATAAAAAGAGAACAACGACTTATGCTTTTTTTTTCGGAAATTTTATAATTTTTATCGTTTGACACACTTTAGAAAAGCAGTTAACGAGGCAAAGAAAAATGTAACAGCATGTTTTCAGTAAATTGTTTGAAATGAAAAAAGGCAACAGTTAAAATGCCTTCGAATTATGAACAACACATTTACAAAATTTATAATCATTGAAACCGGTATAGCTGCAGCGAAGAAGTAGTGTTCCCGTACATGTTGTATCTCTCAAATTTTGCAATATTTAGAAAACTCTTAAGGCACAGCGAATTGCATTAAAGGCGCAGACAATTTCTTAAATCTACTTAGTTCAATTGGATTTTTTTCTAAAAATTTTGGGCTTCCCAATTCAGTCATTTCACTCTGTAAACTAATTTAAAAAGTCCATTATCACTCGATATAGAATGCGATTTATCGAAATTATAGTTTTTTTTCTATGAAATAATTTTAAAATTAAGATACGAAATGTTTTGATTAAAGCCCAGTGCATTACACTTAAATAAAATTGAATTAAAAATTGAATTTTTTTGTTTCAATTATTATTCAATTAAATTATTCGATCTTATAAATTTAATAATATAAAGCAAAGCCGAAATATTCGCAAATAAAAATAAAAATTATTTTTATTAAATATCATAAATTTATTTAATTAAATAAATTTATTGTTTTATAAAATTAATTAAATTAATATAAATAATTTTTTTTTAATTTTAATTTAATTTTTCTGTGTGGACTTGACAAAAATTGTCATTTAATTGTTTAAAAAATGTGTATGAAAAACACCTTGAAATACTTAAAAATTTTAATGATTTTTTAAAAAAATTTTTAATGTTTTTGTTGTTCTTTTCCTGTAAACAACACATACATATGTCTTTATTAATCATTTTGATTACCAACCTTTTTAAAAAGGTTTTTTTTAGATACATAATTTGTTCACTATATCGTTGGTAGTTCAAAAAATTTATTTAAATTATATTTGACATCCACTCTCTTTCTCTCTGTCTCTCTCTGTCTATCTATCTGTTGGCATTCGGTGAAAATTAATTTTTTATTTATTTAAGTCTATGGATCAGAATCCTTACAGACAAAAAAATAAAACAAACATGTGTTACAAGTATTTAGAAATAAAATAATATTACGTTTTAATATATTAATATTTACAGAAAAATTGATAAAATCTTAATTATCGCATAATTCGTTTGAAGATATCTGAAGCGGTGTAAAATTTCGGGTTGTTCTTAATGGTACGGTAAAGCCGATTTGAGTGAGCAGGAATTTTGTCTCGCATTTCAAAATGCTGTGAAATATTGCGGACAGCCAGAATTTAATGCAAAATAATTTTAGTCACACACAACAAAAATATAAACTAATTTAAAAAAAAAATTATAAAAAGCGATTTTAAAATATTTATTTGCACTGCAACTTGTAAGATCATATTGTGCAGCAGTAGTGTAGCTTAGTGGGCTAAGAAGAGGATTGAAATTGTCTTTATTTAAAAATTTTTTTAAGTAAACGCAATAGCAATAACTAATTAATTAATTAAATTAATTTTTACCAACACTAATTTTCCTTAGCGAAATTTCTGACATTTTCTCTGAAGTGAGTCATTACTTTAGTTTCGTTTATGCCTCAAATAAAAATTTTTTAAAGCAAAACCTTCTATTTTTGCTTCTTTTCTTAGTATGTGTGTTGTGCCCGTTTAAAAATTATGTCACGTTGGAATATTTTTGAAAATTATTGCATTTAATGTTTTGTGAATTGTATAACAACAAGTTAACGAAAAATATATTTAGAATTTGTGTGCAAGTATGAATGGCAGTTAGTGTGTATATACTCGTATGTCATGTATTTACGAGTACAACTAAATTTTTTTACCCAGTCTCGCCCGGCAGGGCTCTTTAGTACGTAATTAGAGAAATTCGTTAACAAATAGACTTTTAATCGTTAAAAAACCCTTCCAAATAAATACAACCCTTCACTTCTTTATAAAAAAGCTAATGACTTCGTTAGCATTATTAGCAGAGATGCCAAATAAAGAGGAAACAAATTATTTCACAGTATATTTTCATTTGAGTGTTAAACGGTGAAAAGTGGGCGTAAAAACGGGTGTGGCTTATCCTAAAGTACATAGCAACCTTCCTTTAAATATAGAGATGATTTTTGTAAGACAAATCTGTTGAAAAATAAACATTTTTATAGCAAACAAACAAACAAACAGAAAACAAATTTTATATTTATAGAAGATTGTTAGAAAAATGTTTTAAATAAAAATAAAAGAAGAAAAACATAATAATCGTTCGTATGAATGATACAGTTTTTTTAACCAACAAATTTCATATAGAAAATTGTATGAGAGCAATCTATCGTATGTCATTGAGGCATTCAATCATTGAACTGACTGTGTTTCTATTTAAATAAACGAAAACACACATATCAGTCAGTATGTTTAAAAGCAGTGGAAAAAGGTATGGGTCAGCGGGCCTTCGTTCTCGCTAACAGAACTTGTTGTTTCTTATTAATAAGCAGCAAAAAAAAAATTTTTTTTAATTTTTTTTTAAGAGCTGAAACGAGTCAGCTGGTCACTGCGGCCAAAATACACCTATTGTGAACCTCTTCTCTAGTTACAAATCAGTCCTAAGTCTAGTATTCATTAAGAATTCAAAGACTTCATTGGGTGATTTAATCGCCAAGTCAGACAGTTGTAGGTAGTAACACCCTAAGTAATGAAAACGGGCCGAAAGTAAACCATTACACTGACACAGTAAGTATTCTGCTGTCTCTTCGTCTTCGCTACAGAATCTACATAGGTCGTTTAGGCTGATCTTTGTATTTTAGAAGTGTTTCAATACTCTGCAGTGCTCAGGCCCAGTAAGTAATTTTTTCTCTCCCGAAAATGGAATTATCTTTAGTCAATATTGTTGTAGTTCTCTTTCCAGTCACCCCTTAATCATGTATTTAAAAGCAAGTTCGTCTGCTGCTCTTTAGCTACATCTCACTTTGGAAGTATCAGGCAAAATTAGACCAGTTTTTCTGCAAAACTCGATAGCATGCATTTTGCCCTGAAAGAATGTGTTATCTCAACCTATACCACAAAATAAGCTTTTCTTCAGATTAGACCAAATTACCTTATCCATACCATATTTTGGTGAAAACATGGTATGTTTAGATTGGGACTATCTGACCATATTTCAACTGCTCCAATTTTTTTTTAATTTCTTATACACAGATTTTATTAAAAACTTTTAAATTGAATTATATAAGCATTTTGATAAAAGTTTTTTAAATTAAGTTTTTGTGTAAATAAAATTTTTTTATTCTTCTGATTTTTTTTAAGAAGCCTTAACTCGCCACTTAAATACTTCAGTCACAAAGCTCTGTTGAATTTGTGAAGGATTACATTTTTGTTTTATACTTACTTCATTTTCAACCATATTTTTCTCATTTCATTACATAAATTATGTTTATTATAATCATAATATGTTTGCTATAAATATATTCATGGTTTTAGTAAAAATTTTATTAAAAGCATTATAATATGATAAATTTAATAATATCTGTGAAACTAAACACATTATGGTTAAAAATAACTAGAAACATGTGGTTATAGTCAAGGAAGACGACATGCCAGTCATGCAGTGGCCTCTGGCGAGAATTGTACAAGTCTATCCAGATAACGATGGGATTGTCAGAGTCGTGGGAGTCAAACGTCCCATACACCGATTAGCGCTTCTGCCCATTGACACAAGCTCTGCTTCTGAAGCTACATTCACTACTAAACACAATGAAGACAGTCCCAAGGACACGGCAACAAGCACCAGCACCGTAATTGTTGACAATGAAGCAAGGCATGGCTTTATGAGCCAAAGATTAAAACCCAAACTTATTAAGCCCTACCTTACTTAATCTGGCTATTGTTATGGTATTATTTATGATCCCAATGATATTTGGCAGTCGGATCGAAAACAGAAGATTTGGAAAGAAATTGGGGATTCATTTTGAAGAAGTTGGAATAATAAATCTATCAAATACTGAATGGCTTGAAGTCCTGAAACATCAGTCCTCATCAATGGCACTCGAGCTTTGCAGACAATTTGCCAAAAGATGAGCCCAAATGTGTCCTGTATCAGAACTCTTGACCGTTTTACTCGAATGAAAGACGACTTACAACTAGATAACCAACTATTACTCAGTAAAAGGGGAGCTTTAGATGTCGTAGGAAATGCTGCTCATTCACTGTTTGGAGTACTGGATTCTGAATCAAGACACAACAGAATCAAGTGAAAACAAATGCAAGATTTGAGAAGTTGCAGCGGGAAATTGAAGGTTATAGTTAAAAATGAAGCAGATAATGTTAGAAATATATTAACTCAGTTACAACTTCGAGTATCTCTTCAATTTAAGAAAATGATTAAAATTTTACTTGATTCAATTAAATATTCTTTTACCTGAAGAAAAAACCAACATTGTGCATTGTGTTGAAAAAAGCAAAGTATTGCCGAGTTTTTTGTTTCCTCCAAGTCGCCTCTTGGAAATTATAAGCCTGAGAAAAAAAAAGAAAAAATTCAAGCAATCCTTTACAGCTATTTTACTTATAAAAGACTACTAATCGAACTATGATAATGAAATTGATTTAATATGCTTTTGCATCAAGCCTTTTCCTTCCTCACTTAAATATCCTGAGCGCATAGTGATTGTGTTTACACACAAACAAGCAAAAGAAAAGAATTAAAACCAGCCGGGCATCCCACTCAACGAAATGGATAACAAAAAGCCCTTGTGTGAGTATGCGAGTGTGTGTGTGCTGTATAGTTAGTTGGCTCAACACAATTTGGTTGCTTGGTCTGTTGTTTATATTTAGTTTGATTGCTATTTTGGACTTATTTGGACTATTTGGTTATACGACTAACACCAACTGTCCGTTACATTGTCGTTTTAGTTGTGTCACTTACGTAAATGTCAATCCAAATGTCTATCAATTGGCTTTTATATTAACATTCGTATGTTGTGCACACATAACTGTCTGTATGTGTATGTGTGCCAACAGTGTATAACCACGTACATAAATAATAAATGTATTATACTTGCACACATCCACACACATAAAACTTCAGTCATTTGCATGAACTAATGCTGTATTATGAAGAGAGGGCATTTAAGCTATTGAAGAAAAAAAAAAAAATGAAAAAATTAAAAAATAAATATAACAGAATGAATTTAAGAAAAAAATAAAACGTGAAACAAGCACGTATGGGCTTTTAATAAACATTTCAGTACAATTTTGTTTTCTATTGCCTTCATGCATTTGCCAGCCCTGCCACATTCCTAGACTTGAATAATTTTCACTTATGAAAAATAATAATTTTTATTAAAAAGCCTTTTCTAGATATCGATTTGATTTCTAATACCAAATTGGCTTTAATTCCAATTTTGTTTTTTACAGATAGTGCGAAAAAAATATTTTTAGCCCAAAAAAAGAAAACCATGGACTATCAACCCCTTTTTTTTTTTTTTTTTTTTAAATTATAAAAAATTTTCCTGCACTATCCACAAGAAAAAAATTCTAGTTAAGGCCAATATGTTTAGCTATCCAACGCAAAAGAAATCAAGTCGATATATTGAAAACTTAGCAAGTTATGACCAAAAAGCAAACCAGTTCTACTACAAAGTGGCCGAAAAGAGGCACTAGTAGAACTGCTTACCTTTTTGGTCATAACTTGCTTACTTTTCTAGATATCGACTTGATTTCTATTGCGTTGGATATAGTCCCAAATTGGCTTTAATTCCAATATTGTTTTTTACAGATAGTGCCAAAAAATATTTTTCACAACAAATAAGTTTGTTGCTTAACGAATTTTTCAAACAAAATATGCTTAATAAGGCCTTTATCAGGCATTCTCTTTGAATTTTGCCAGACCAAGATATGGCAACATTTAAAAATTTTTAAAAACGTGTTTCACATTTAAACAGTAATTTTTTATAAGTCCCAGATTAATAGAAATGTAAATTGCCCTAAAACAAATTTCTTCAGGCTTCTGCTATTTTTTCTATAAAAATATTTACCGTAAAAGGAGTTCAAAATAGGCTTCAAGAGAGCTCATTCCTAAACCTCTGTTTAGGAGCTGTAGAACCAAGATATTTTAAATTATTTTTATTGTGTTACAACATTAAATTTGTTTATGATTATAATACATGTGGCAACGCTGATCATACACTTTTAATATCCTTGTTTTATATATTTTTTTCCATTTCTCGTGTTTTCTTTTCTACACAAATTTACGTAATGTAAAATTCTTTTCATATAGAGTGTCAGTGTGTTGTTGTTTGTCTTTTTTTTTTCTTTTTTGTAAAAGTTTTTCTAATTCTCCAACGCGCTGCAAATGAACAAACATGGATGTGCAACATAACATTCCCGTAACATTTTATTTGTGTATGCAAAGGTATGAAAGAAAACATGAAGTAGAAAGAAAATTGCAAACTTAACTTATTTTTATCCAAAACATTAATTTTTAATTCACAAGACATGCAGCAGCAGTTAGAGGTACAATATGAGTGTAAGAACAGTCACACAATAGAAAAAGTCATCACCATCACTATTTTATATGCTTGTGTATGTAACGACACTGAGAGAGAGAATAGGAGTAGCTTGTGCAATTCTTTTTTTGGAGGTTTCAAACGAACTCTCAAGCAAACTCTCAAAGTAATCTCTCAAAGAAGCTTTCAAGCGAGACCTCAAACAAATTTTTAAACAAGGTCTCAAAAAAGTTCTTAAACAAGTCTTTAAAAAACCTCTCAAGCAACATTTGATATGAAGTTTCAAACAAGCTGTCAAAAAACCTTTCGACAACTTCTAAAACAACCTTTGAAATTAGTGCTCAAAAAATCTCTAATAACGATTAACGATTTCAATTAGAAATTATTAAAAAATTTTCATACAAATTTGGCTCAATATCGATTTCAAGTCTACTTTAATTTTCTTTGAATACAAATAATAAATATTATCTCAAAAGAGCTCTCAATCAAGCTTTCAAATCAATCTCTCCAAATAGCTGTCAGAAACTTTTTAAAAAACTTTTGAAGTGAAGTTTCAAATGAGCTGTCGAACATTCTCTCAAGCCGACTTTTAAGAGACCTCTTAAGCAAGCTTTCAAACAATTTTTTAAGCTTGGCTTCAAAAGAGATTTCAAACAACCTTTGGAACAACCTTTGGAATGAAGTCTTAAGCCAGCTGGCTTTCTAACAAACTTTCAAACAATCTCTCGAATAGACAAAGAAATTTTGAAATGAGCATTTAAGAAAACTCTCAAGCAACCTGGCAAACAGACCCTCAAACAAGATCTAAAACTGGCTCTCAAAAAAATACTCAAGGAAGCTTTCAAACAAGCTCTCAATAAAACTTTTAAACAGACTCTTAAAGAACTTTTTAAATAACGTCAAATGAGAACTCAAACAAGCTCTTAAACGACCTCTCAAAGACAACTTAAAAACAGTCAAAAATTAATTTATTTTATTTTGAATTCTCTTTTCAGAAAAACTCCAAGAAAAAAGAGTAACAAAAAACCATTTCAAATTTTCTTTCAGTGCAACATTATCGCATAAATGAATAAAAGCACTAGGACAAGGTTTTCATTTAAAATATCTTTACGTCCGTACATACTCGTGCACAAGAAAAATAATTTAAGTCATACTTGGCTTTACAAATGAATAGAAAACCAATTTCATCTAGGGCTCATACAAGCACAGAGAGAAAACACCACGTTTGGCAAAAGCCAAGCAGCATTTGTATATCTTTTCACAGTCAATCTAGCGTAACAAAATTTCTGTTGTTGTTGTCTTTAATTTTTATTTTTATTTTTTTTTTTGCTCTCCACACTTGTATGCATTCGATGAATTCATTTTCTTCTATAGCAAAATAAATAGAAATCAACAACATCATCATGCTTGGCGGAGGCATTATGCCCGTAAATGTGAGCGTGGCGAAAAGCGTAAAGTAAAGAAAGCAAACGATTGTTGCATAGTAATCGACACAAGTGGTAAGGATTGTAAAAATAAACGTTGTAATAAAAAATAAAAAAAATATAGAAAATTGTCATGCATAGAAGCTGAAGTAAAAATTATAAAAAAATAAAATAAATAAAAAAAAGAAAAGAAAAACATTAATGCGACACATAAACATTTGCCAACGTTAAAGTTGCTGGCAAGAAAAAAATCCTTTAACATGAGTGTGTTGTTGCAGCTGGAACTGGGTTTATCCACTTTGACTTTGTGCAAAATGCAAAGAAGTAAATAAACGAGAGAGAACCGAAAAAAAATATCATTTTAAATGAAATTGAAAACGCATCCTTAGAGAACAAAATTAAAATAAAACAAAAAAGGCTAGAAGGCGAAATGCATTCACTTTATTTGCCAGCATAATTTTGTTGTTTTTACAAAATTTTTTTCTCTTTGAATTTTTCTGTTGTCAACTTTTTGTTGGTTTTGTTTATCGCTGAGTTGGAGTGACATTAATAATGCACAAGTATGTCTGTATGTGTGGTATTTATCTACCTGCTGAAGCACATAAACGTATTTTTGTTCTCACTAGAGCAAAAAAATTTTATGAATTGGGCTGCAACTGTTAGTCTATTCATACTTTCTAGATTTAGTCCTGTTTACAAATTTTAAGAAATAGCTGACCGATAAGTGATTTGAATCGAACGATTACTTCCATTTTAAAGGTCTTGAGAAATCGTATATCGAAAAAAAACTTTTTAATAAGTTTTCAATTTTAAGAAAACTTTAATAAGGAATGAAGGCCGTTTGTACACACAGAAAACAACTTCGGTTGTGATAATCGAATTCAGCTGACTGCATGTACTATCATAGAATTCGAGTACACCAACTGAAGCAATTCGGCAGCAACAACTGATACAATGCAAAATGGTATTGCCATTAAAATGAATTAATTAAAAAAAATTTTATTTTTCATAATTTATTAAAATCACAAGCCAAATTGTACCCAAATAGGCAACAAAAGAAAATTAAAAAACAAAAATTAAAAGTAGAAATTCAACACTTAAACAATTAAATTAAAACATAATTTTATTTAAATTAGTCCCGGACATATTATTTGCTTATATTTATCTGAAATAAGTTAAATTCGGCAGTGCCGAGTCTTATATACCCTTAACTGTGTTAGCGAAATATTAATATTTTTCACTTTCCACATTCTTCATTAAAAGCAAAACCATAGAAAAAATTAAATGAGTGAAGATAAATAATGCGCGTTAAGTATGTTTTAACGTATCCCATTATGTTTTTTAGTATTTGTAAATATATTTTCAGTATTAATGGCATATTTATCAAATACGTCTTACGTCATTAAATATTATTATCTATATTTGTAACCTACCAACCAAATATTCAGATATTACTTTGGATATTTAAATTTTTTTTTGAAATTCCAGTAGTGTTGTTCTCAAGGATTTTGGCAGTTTCCGTTTTGCATCATAAAATAAAAACTACGAATTTTTCAGAAAATGTTAAAACACTTCCAGAAAGTTTAGAGCCTACAGATTAAATTCCATTTTGATTTTGGTAATTTTCCTGGGCAAAATCGGGAATGGTACCTCAGCAAAGTGGGTAATGGTAAAAATCCCTCAGAAGAAGAGTACTGGGGAATGAGGGAACTTAAAAAATTTTTTAAAAATAATGCAAAGTTTTTTCTGAGTACTTGGGTGATTAAAAATTTGGTGATGACCTCTTGTTTCAAATGATATGTGAAACAACCCGTAATATTCCATGGTTCGTTTGCAATCTATTACAGAAATCAACGTATTTATGCACATTTGTATCTTAGTATGTCAAAAATTTTGAAAAGATATTTACAAATACTAAAAAACGTAAGGAATTACGTGAAAACATATTTAACTAACCATATTTATATTCACTCACTTCAAAAAAAGTATGTAATTGGAACGCATACTTTGTTCAGCTTGAGGTCGTATTAAATATGAAAAATTTATTTATTTATTATAATAAATATCTATAAAAAAATAAATTTTTATAATAGGACTAAAATTAAAGAGTTCTAAGAAACAATCCTTTCTGAGAACCTCATTTTGAAAAGCAATAAAATGTCTGCAGGCACTCAATATTTAAATTAATAAAAAAAAAAAAGAAATTCTTAGAAAGATATTAAATAGAAAAACAATAAAATTTATTTTCATTTAATTTAGCAAATTTTTGTAAAAATGTTTAAGCCAAACATATTTAATTAAATTATTAATTATAATTAAATGACTAATTATCGAGAAAGATCTAATGCACTCTCATCATAAAGATGTCTGCATTCGTAATACTATTGTACTCAAGGCAATAAAGACCACACACACACACATACACTTTTTAGGTTTCGTGTTTTTGTGTACAAAGCATTACGCACATGACAGCTAAAAAAATTCTACAAAAAAAACAAAGCAAAAGCAAACCAAAAACAAAACAAAAATTAATGAAAATGTGAAATCCCGTTTGTATTTTTGATTTTTTTTGGTCCATTTGTGGACCGATCTTTCTGATTTTTTGCACAGACATTACGATTGTTATTTGTAACAAAACTGCGTACCACGTTTTATTGTCCGTCTTGTAGTTTAGACAAATTACGCAAAAAACTTACCAAAAATGGTAAAAAAAATAGAGGTAGTCGCGATCTTGGACTCATAGCTCCGCCATTTATCATCCACCTGAGTTTTGGTTACGATACTATGAATGTAAATCTAACATTTGAATGAAAATCTAACATTTCCGTTGTATTTTTGATATTCCTCGGGCATTTGTGCACCAATTGCTTTCATTTTTAGCACAGTTATTACGACTTATACTACAAACAAAACTACATACCACGTTTTTTTGTCTGTTTGTTCGTTTAGACAAAATAGGCAAAAAACCCAGTCAAAAAATTGTCAAAAATAAAGGTAGTTTTGATTTTTGACTCATAGCTCCGGCATTTACTGACCGATCTGGCTGAGTTTCAATAGCAATAATCTTACAGCAACAACTGACCGTTCGGTATGCTATACTTTTCTGTATGTGGTCTGGATTCTTCTGAAAGTTGATTTCTACGACTACACGGGCAGACAGACGGACATCGCTAAATCGACTTCGCTACTTATAAGGATCCAGAATATATATACTTTATAGGGTGTCCCATGTAGGGTGTACAAATTACAAACGGAATCACAAAGTTATATTCACCTTTCTTACTTACAGTGAAGGGTATAAAAACTGCTGCATTCTGAAATTTGTATGTTGCCAGAAAAGCTATAAATATTTTATGAAAAATTAAATAACCGAGCGCAATTATTAGATTTAGTTATAACAGAAAGCCACATATCATTTTTTCAATAAAATTTATGAAATACCTTTTTGGTTTTGTTTTTTAATAATATCTACTTAGCGTCCCATAGTTGGTGACCCAGATGGTGCTGATGAGGGGAAAAGGATTTCTCCGAAAGTGATAGCTCCACCAAACCAGAGTATGCGGTTAAAATCAATATTTCTGCATTTTCAAAAAATAATATCAATTATTAAATTGAATAAAAACAAAAAATATTTCAATAAAATGGAATTGTACGGTAAAATTATTGATAGGTACGAGTACATATGTATGTATATACAAAAAATTAGGAACTAATACAATATTTCAATACAATGTCATATGAAGAAAATAACTCACCCAGTTTATATTCTGCGGCTAATGGTCCATTTATATTGCACTGTGCTTACGTAGCAGCAAGCAGTCAGCACCCTTGATAATTTTATTGTTAAATTATTTCACTTTATTTTAATTTAATCACATACTCGTATCTTTTAGAATTTTATTTTCACTTTTTTATATTATTTAAAAAATGTCAAAAACTAAACAACAAATTCATTCCTCCACATGTATTTCAAGTAGTTGTCTCCAACGAAACTGTATATTTGTTTTAGTGAATGATATATCGGTTGAAGCACACAATTTTAAAATTGCGAGAATCACCTTTTCATCATGAACATAATTTAATGGTTACAAATAATGTTGTCTGCCAAATGGGTAAAAATACAATTATTGCGATAAAATTTTAGTTTAAACAAATGATATTTTTAAATTGTAATCGATTTCCAATCAATCTTTTTTGTCTGTGAAAGATTGAAAAACTTTTAATTTTTGTCACAATTGCAACGCTACCTTTAAGACTTATTATGAAGCTCAGTTCTCAGCTACAATCCGAAACTCCTTAAAAGTCTCGTGGATTAATCACAAATACAGAAAACAACTTCGGTTGTGAGAACTAAATTTGTTTCCATTTAAAACTTCTGTTGTGATAATTCAAATTTTTAATCTTGGCAATAGAAATTCGGTTTTACAGCTCGAAATATTTTTATTAGAACCAATTTTTGGTCTGTATTATCGAATTCTAGTTGCTATATGTAAAAAATTTGGTTATCGCAAATGAATTTTTGATTGGAAACAAATTTAGTTCTTAAAACCAAAGTTGTTTTCTGTGTCTCACTTCCCAGTTAACTTATTTTGCGACGTTTCTTGTTCTTTTTAACATTTGAAATTTGGCTAAACTAACATTGAAAGCCTCACTTGTAATACAAAAATCTGACAGAGAATACAACAGGAAAAGACGAAAAAAAAGGAAAGAAAAATTAAAGTAGGAATGGAAAGTTTTTCTAGTTCAAGCAATTATTTTATGTTCAGCAGTTTTTTTTTTTTATTTTTTTTTTTTTTTTATTAAGCACCTACTGCCCAGTTTGATCAGCCGACTATCAATTAAATTTTATTTGAAAAATCAAAACAAAAAGCAACAACAACAACAAAACTAAAATAGAGTTTCCTAAGGTCAAATTGAATACCGTAATCAACATGGCGCGAAATTTAAATAGAGTTCAGAAGGAATTTTCGTTCTATAACAAATGCCGTAATTTGGTCTTTGCTTGTCTTTAGGAGTTCTTTTCCAGTTTTTTATTTTGCTAAAAACAGATTCTTGAGACATAGTCATAAAAATAATACAAAGAAAAAACCAATAAAAACAATAGAAAAGGATTCAAAAACTCTACTCTATCTTACGCTACTAAAAGGACTTCTTCTTTGTCATGGTCTACTTAACTTAAGTGTGTTTAAGTGTGTGCATGTGTATGTGCTGCATATGTCTGTACCGCAATTAAGAAATAAGTAAAAATGTCTCTCTGTGTGGTTGCACTTCTCTTATGTTCATGTAAATATTTTGTTGCAATGTTGCAAATCCTCAACATATTTGATATTCCCTATATAGAACACAGTAGCTTTTACTTGAGTGTGTGTGCTTGTGTATTTTATTTATTTGAACTGCATAAGTATGAGTATGTTTAAAGAAAATCTTGCTGGCAGTGGTAGAATTCTGTATTTTTTTAAATATTTTTTTATTATTTTAATCATGGGAATGAATATTGTGCCGTTATGCCATATTATGTGTTTACGAACTTATGGCTTATGGGAAATAACCGCATCTGACCTAAACCGCAATACAGCCATACAGCCATTGCTGCAAACCACAATTGAAAGGTTGTATAAGAGTATGATTGTACAACGATACGAGAGAGTATAAAGTAGTGAATGGATAATTGACTGAATGCATAAATAAATGAATGAGCTGTAGACAAAAAAAAAACTTTAATAAAATATATATTTACACAAAAACACACACACACACACACTTAGCATATCAATTACTTTACTATGAACCACTTTATTCTACAAAGTTTTGATTTCTATTTAGAGTGACACAGAAAACTCTTCAAACACACTTTAGTTGCTGTATTTTTCAAAAATATAGTGTCAATAAGCTTTAGAATGAAAACTATTGAAATGTAAGTCTTTTTGTATAAAAAAATTTTAAAAATGTTCAATAAAAGTAACATTTTTTAGGCCATCTCTAAAATTAACCCTTAAAAACCCTTAAATTTTTGCTATTGATGGCTTCCACGCTTTATAGTACAATTTCATGTGGAATATTTTTGTACAATAATTTAAGTTTGTGTAGAATATTTTAAGCTTCTAACGCTTCATTTAAGATCTTTTTTAACTCCGGGTCAAGCTAAGTTATTGATTTTTTCTCTTCCGATATCAGAATGGTATGAATATATTCGCCAGTATTGTGGCGTTTCTCTTTTATGGTGTTATTGAAATATGAGTTAAAAAAGTCAATTGAAATGAAGAGCTAAATGGTTTAAATGTTCTGCAAAGAAATTCCCGTTATTGTTTTACCTACATTTATTGTACATTTTATGTCCCCTCCCCTCACCGCAGGGTGTGTTTTCTTGGCGAAATCTGTATTTTAATGTATCACAAAATCTGAGTTACTATAAGGTCAAAGCTGGTGGAAGGACATTTTTGCAGTCCTACTAGTTACTTTGAAAACCATTGCTACAAAGAAAGCTTTATTGGACTGATGGATTAAGAGCTCATGCTCACTTTTCGTTCCAACTTCATGCGGTTTAATGGATGATATTCTGGGGACAAAATCCCTGGTGCGTTCTTCGTTTCCGTGGACTTCATACAAACTCATCATGAAGATGTCACGGAATCTGTGACCAGTACGGAAGGTATCCAGGAACAGGGGTCTTGTCGTCTTCGGGTGACATATTCTTTAAACTGGTTCAAGCCCTCGTGACTCAGCTTTAACACACCTGTGTCCTGCGAGGCATAGAAACACTGGTGGTAGGTTAAAATGACATTCGTAGTTTCACCACGGTGAGCTAAGGTCCAAGCCAAGTGCCCAACTACGTCAATCCTTATAGATTTCATGTACCTAAACTGAAAGATTCACTTGATTATCAATTTTTAATAAAAAAGGGAGGGAAACTTTAAAGTCCAATATGGCTTAAGGCCAGAGCTAAGCTTTAAAATGCAAGTATTTCGTCCCCTCTATCACAATCCGTATCTTGTTTTTTTTATTGCTCTTTTATTACGGTTTGCATTTTCAGTAAATTTTTTTTTTGCCTCAGTTAAACTAAAAAAAAAATTGTTTTTATACATAAAATTTAAATTCCAATTGAATTTTAAAAATTTGTTCTGACATCTGTGTTTTGTTTCATAAATTTCGTTTACGAGCAATTTTTTTTATGTTGCCCAAACGGACTGTTAAACAAAATTTATTGTCTGTGCTCATCTCTATTGATTTCTTGTTCACACAATCATCCATTTCCTTTGTTGTTTTTTTTCCAATAGTTTTCCCTGTTTTCTTAACACATTTTGTTGATGTTTATGGCAACAACGTCTTCAGCTGCAGACATGCTTACATTTCATGCCTGTTCATTTCAGCCACATAAACACCTCAAAGAAATAACAACACAAAAAAGAAAAAACATGACAAAATTCTTTTGTGAAAAAACAATATTTTTTCTATAGAAAACTTTATTTAAAAATATTATATTTTGAAAATATTTTACTCGGTGCAGTTTGCGTTAGAGAAGAAAAAATGACAAAAATTGTAGTCATGTGAATGAACATGCATGACTGCAAATAACTGCTGCCTGTTTGAAATTAAGATTAGCAATCAATTTAAGCCATCAGTTTCTAATAAGGTTTTTTTGTTGTTACTGTCTAATGGCTTTAAAATCATTGGCAAATGTTGGCTCACTGAATCCATAAAAGACTTTCAAATATCAAATTACTAATAGCGGACCAGCTATTTAAGATTAATTTGGGATCTCGATACTTTGGTAGAGATAAATTCAGTTACTCTAGTGCAAGTACCTGAACATGAAGAGCATGTGTAACTTGCATCATTACAAGTAAACCTGCAGCAGTCGCAATGACTTTTTAATTTCAAGCGTATTAATTAAGTCAAAAACTAGCCTGAATATTAGCAGAAATTAGACTCTATATTGCATTTTTATCAAGACATTTCAAACTCAAATATCACATGAGTAAAATTGGTAGGGCACAAAATTATTTCTGTAGCCTCTGTCAACAGGAGAAGGTAACATGGTAACACCTTCCGGTTATTTACCGGCTGGCAGTAGGATGCTGGTCTAGAAAATTTTACATAAAATTAAGTCCACAACTAGAACCAAAAAGTATCATAGTAGCGAAAAAATGCATGCCATTCCATTACTAGACCTCAGGACTTTGCGTTGTTATGGGATTCATGTCTGGACACTGCAGAGTATTGAAACACTTCTAAAATATAAGGATCGGCCTAAACGATCTCTGCAGGTCATGTAACGAGAACGAAGAGACAGCGGAAGATGTACTATGTGACTGTGATGAACTAATTTGGACCTATTTTTGTTACATAGGGCATCATTAATTAGAAACGTCTGACATCTGCTAAGAACGTAACGCATCTCCTAAGAAGAAGTTGTAACTTGAGAGTTCTGTCACAGGTGACTAGGTCCGGTTTATATGTAATGTGTGTATGAAACGTTTGTTGGGCAAGCATGAATTTAATTGAAATAAGCTTACTTAGTCATAAACCCAATAAGTAACTGGATACTTTGTTCAAATATGACAAAAACGCAAATCAATTCTCACTTGGCGTGCGTTAACATTTTTGTATTGAGTAATATTTTGACCCAACATAATATTTTTATTTTATTTGTTTATATAAGAATATAGAATTAAGCTTATGCATAAGGGAGAGATGAGTGAGAAGTAAAAGTCACTCATTTCATTCTTTTCATAATTAGTATATAAGAAGTAATGTTTTGATGAAAACAATCAATGATAATCAATTGCCGTAAATAGTCGGAGCTTGCTCTGTAGCTCCGAAGAAAACTAATACAAATAAGAAATACAGTAGTTTCAATTAGAATACAACACATCTGATTCCAATTCTAAATCCACAAGACATGTAGGAAATCTAAAAATGCTTTAGTTGATCATTAGGCTGGCTAGGTAGCGGTAATATTCTACTGAAGTGAGAAAAATAAACTTCATAAGAGTGTTTGCTTTGGCCACACTGGGCTATTTGTATTTTCGTTAACGTCTTAAACTGTTTCATTTTATTTACTTTGAGCACTCACTTTTAAAAAGATGAGAGCATTATAAGGGCAATAATGTCAACTTGTTATGCCTGCATTTCAAGGATTCATTCACCTATTTGAAAAGCCAACAAAATAATCGCTTAAAAAAGCAACAAAAACATTTGCTGCAACAAACGCACATGCCATTTAAAATGGAATTTATTTCACCACTTAGCGCAAAAGGCTTGCTACTTTTACTTTATAGAAATCAAGAGCAGGGAAAAGATGTTTGACTTGATTACAATAAACACCCTACAAAATAGACTCAAACTCAACATGATTATTTTTCGTTAAATTAAAAACAAAAAAACCAATTTGTAGCTTTTATTAATTTTCATTATTTTGTTTTTATATCACTTTATGCCTTTTTGCTATTTTTCGTGTGTCGTTGTGTTGCGTCACTATTAAAATATAAGCAACAGCCGACTTACTGCTGCTGCTTGTGTGTAGTTGTGTTGTGTTGAGATTTTTATTCAAGAGTTTTGGCTTTAACTAAAGAGGTTTAACTTGTGTTGATATTGTTGTTGTTGTTGATATTTAAGCCTTTTAGTTGATGTCATTGGCTCGGTCAGACGCGTTGCTACAGATAGTGCTGAAGAAAACTATAGATAAAGTTGTGGTTACTGTTGCTTTAGTAAATATCACTACCACCATACCAGTGACAAAGCATAACTTTGATTTCGACACATTTACCAAGCCACAGCATACAGAAAAAAACAAAATACTCACTACAAACCTACCAACTAAATCGTATAAAATCTTATGTAGACCTGAACGTATATGGATGCACACACTTTTTTTAACTGTAAACAACATGCGATTTACTTTTGTCTTTTTCTTTCGTTTAATAGACAACAAAAATAGGGAAATGAATGCAGAAAAAAATGTGGAATAATTGTTTCCATGTGTGTGAAAAACGTTTTCGTGTATGTCATCATCCTGTTAAAATAAAATAACACAAAAATACCGGAGCCGCCAATTTCTGCCACTACAACCACATTACAGCCATACATTTTTTTCACTTTTCCTTTTTTTTTTTTTGCAACTCACAGACGTATGCGCATACATGCATACAAATAGCAACACACACTTAAAACGTATAATCCTTAGGATATAAGATATTTTCGTTTCCGGTATATGTAACTTTGGTTTATGAATCGTTGGTTAGCCTTTTAATTTTTTCATCTTTTTTTCCCCTTTTTTCCTGTGCACAATTTTATTTTTATGAGCAAAATAAACGAGAGCAGTTCAATATTAATATGAAAAGTGAAAAATTATAAAAACAGAAAGTTAAAAAATTTTATGTGCTATTTTTATAACACAAGCGATCAACTCTTTTACAAAATTTTTATGAAAAACAATAAATATTTTGAGCACTTTCATATAAAATTTCCAGGCGATTTAGTTGATCGCTTGTGTTATAAAAACAGAAAATTAAAATTTTTAATTCAATCAATAAAATTTTTCTTGGGCTTAATTAAATTTTTCATTGACTTACTTAAATTATATATTAATTTAAGTTTGAATTGAAAAAGATCAGGTAAAAAGAATTATTAAATTTTAGTTAAATCATTTTTTATTAAATAAATAATAATAAATAAATTAAAATTTCAATTGATTTAAACAAATATTATTTTTAATTTTTAAATGATGTAATTAAATTTCTAATTGACTCAATTAATTTTTTTATTGAATCAGTTAAATTCTTAATTGATTTAAATAAATATTTAATTGATTTCACAAAATTTTTAATTGACTTACTTAAATTTTTAATTTAAAACTGTTAAGTAAAATTTTTTTTAACTTGAAAATGGTGGTTTGCTTTTTTTGTTTACGTGGCGGCCTAAACGGCCTTCAATTAGAGTCGTAAGACTCCGTTTGGAACCACCTACTCGCCATGACCATGTAGCCGTAAGGTGACCTAGATCCACCCCGTGACATTCAGAAATTCGAGAAGTTCGGCTAACCTTACTCCCGATATCTCAGGTAGTTCGGCCATCAGATGTGCACCGAGAAATCTGTGTCTCGAAGCCATAAGAGCCGGGCACTCACGGAGAAGAGGAAAAACCGTCTCCTCCTTCTCGGGTGACCGGCATTTGCGGCAGCTATCGTTGAAGGGCAGTTCCAGCCTGCTGGCATGCTTACCGATCGTCCAATGACCGGTTATTACCGCCACCAGCCTGGAGATGTCCTTTCTATTTCTGCTCACTAATAATTTTTAAATGACTTAACTAAATTTTTTATTGAATCAGCTAAATTTTTAAATTTTAGTTGCTTCAGTTATTGTCAGCCTAAATCGTAGGTATCGATAGCAAATATCTGGCTGTAAATTTACTCTTTCTTCTATGTGAAATAATTTGAGTTGATTGTTATCTTGAGCATTGATCTGATCACAGCTTTTTACGCATTAAAAAAAAACATTTTTTTTTAAATTATAGCCTTGCCTAACGGTCCTCGTACTTGGTTCTGGTTTCTGTTACCTCTTTTATTTTTCTTACTTTGTTATTATTCTACATTGTAAATGCGTATGGCATAAAAGATTTTTCTTTTTAATATTTTTCTGCTTTTTAAAAACTCATGTTGTCTTCTCTCCCAAAAAAAAAAAAAAAATTAAATAAATAAAAATTGTTACAAAGCAACAACAATTGCGTCATAAATGCTGTGTTAAACGGAAAAGAAAAACCGCTTTTTTAAACAATTGCGTTAAATTGTATTTAATCATAAGCCGTTTTTATTCTCAGTCTTGCAACAAACACGCGTTGGCTTGCATTTCTTTCATTTTCTTTCTTTTCTTTTAACAGCTTTTTTTCTTTTTAATGCGTTTCTTTAAACATAAAACTATTTTGGAGATTATTTGGAAACAAGCACAGAGTAAGAGGGTGAGAAGGTGTGAGAGAGAGAGAGAGAGAGAGCGAAAGTATTAAATACACACTTACGAGTAACTATTTTTATGACCCACAATTTAACTAAAGAGTTTTTCTTTTAAGTGGAAAAATTCTATTTGGAAATGTGTGACCAGTGAGTCAAATGTATTTTTAAAACGCAGAATGATTTTAAAATAAAAACAAGTTAAATTCGGTTATGCCCAGTCTTATACACCTTTTTCTGCTATGGCGAAACATCCATACTTTTCGTTTGGAACATTCTTCTTAAATATTCAATAAAAAAGAATTTAAAAAAAAAAGATTTTGAATAAAATGGCAAATATTGAACAAAATAATATTCTTTGAATACCTATTTTCGCATTAATTTTAAACTACTAATTAATTTAAATTTTCAATAATAAGAATGCAAAATAAATTTGATTTACTGGAAAATGTTTTGCAAACATTTTTAAACGAAACCAAATGCAAAAATAATTATTTAATATCAAATACAGAACTTCAAATTAACTGGAAAAATAGCTAAAAAGTATCTTTCAATAAGATTTCTGTTACGCACATGTACAGCTTGAAAAATTCCACAAAAAAACAAAGCAGAAATTAATGAAAATCTAAAATTTCGGTTGTAATTTTAATTTTTCTCGGTCATTTTGATTTTCTGCTCATACATTGCGACTGTCATTTTAGAAAAAGTGCATACTTGGTTGTTCGTTTTGTATTTTAGACAAAAAAAGGCAAAAAATGCCATCAGAAAAATTGTAAAAAATAGAGCTCATAGCTTATATGGCTGAATGGAGTGATCAGGCTGTCTTTTAAAAGCAACTTAAAGACAGAAACAACTGATAGATTGATGTACTAAACTGTTTTGTAGGTCTCCTACGAATTTCAGAAAGTTAATTTCAACGACTACACGGACACATAGACGGACATCGCTTATTCGACTTATACATTTCTTTCTTGCAGTGATTGGTATAATGAAAGAAATGTTTTTCTTATTGTTTTTTTTTCATTTAAATTAAAATTAGATTTTTTAAAGAAAAAAATTAAAATATTTAATAGGCAGAATATGTATGCCCTAAACCATTTCATACCGAATATATGCTGAAAACGTTGGCAATTAACATTTTTAAATCTTCCTACAGCTTATCGGGGAAGATGCCAGCTGTAAGAAGATCTTAATTATAACGGGTGGCCCAAATGCGACCTAGTGAGCGTATTGTAGTCGTTGTTGGGGGTCTTGCGGTAGAAGCTCTTGCACAATTTGAACTTTGTATGGATACATCTTAAGATCCAGCTTTAAAATTCTCTGTAATGTTGTTCTGGGTATACCCAATTGGCCGGAATGGCGACGAGTTGAGACAGATGGATCATTTGCAACACTCTGCTGCACAGCTTCCACGTTGTCTTCAGTACGAATATTTCGATGGACACCTCTTCCTCAAAACGGCGAACTAAACTTGTAATCATGGAAGATGTGGGCGCTGATCTTACGTTAAAAAAAAACGGAGATAATTTCGCTGCGTCAGAACAATTGATCGTTGAGAAGAATAATAAAAATCGATAATTTTAATGCGTTGTTGTGGACTGTACGTATTCATTTTAAATTTCCAACAGTTCAGTTATAATCTGCAAAGAGAAAAATAAATTATGTCAAAAAATAAAAAAGTTATTTGTGTTTCACATCAGCATAAGACCAGCTGGGCCACCCTGTATTTGCTCCAGGGGATTGGAGCAATTATAATTAATGAGGTTGTTTTTGGGGATGCAGAGAGAGAGAAAGATAAAAGAGAGTTAGTTTCTTTTGGCGAGTATAATACGAGTTAAGGGTACTTACTAGTTTGATTTGGGTGTTTTGCGAAGAAGAAGAATATATATATTTTCTATGAATATTTAATTGGGTACATCTTACAATATTATTTTATTTGTAGGTTTTGAATTTCCGTTTACACTTCAGTATGTTTAAGGTTTTTTCTTTAGGTTTAATTTTCGCGCAAATTTAATTTTAATGCAAATTTAGTTTTAATGATTTCAATTACAATTTAGGTTTAAGTAATTTAAAATTATAATTGTAATGCAATAAGTTTACATTAAACGTATGCTGATTAAAAGGCAAGCAAGAGAAGAGTGGAGTACAACCCTCATGTATGGGGCGGAGCTTCAAAGTCTATTTTGAAGCTGCTCGACCGAGTACAGGAGAAGGCGAAGAAGCTTATCAGTGACAGAAGGGTAGCCAATTCTATTGAGCATCGTCGTAACGTGGGGTGTGGTTCATTGTTCTATCGCTAGTACAATGGAATGTGTTCCAGGGAGATTAAGGAACATGTTCCCGAAAACCGTATCTTCATACGAACTACGCATTTTGCGAGGAGAGCCCATCCATTTGTGGTGGAATAGCCAATGAATCGCACAACACATTACCGATAGAATTCGTTCTTCAGTCGTGCCGTTCGCCTGTGGAATAATCTTCTTGAATACGTTTTCCCTGCCACTTTCGATGTAGGAGGGTTCAAATTAAACGTCTACAGACACTACTCCCTATTTTCTCCTTCCCGTAACCTATTTTCCTAGTTCCAACACAGTGCATTGCGTGAGTAGGGGTGATCCCCTGAGTGCTGGTCCTAATATAAAAAGAAACCCAACAACTTTTTATATGATAAATTGAGTAGCGATTTTTAATCTTTCGTTAAATTTCATTTATTTGTTATTGGCTCTCAATTACTCATGCCTCTACTACATATGATCAGATATTTAAATAATGCAATTCATATACAATTAAAACAATAACGTGATTAAATAATAATAACAATACTAATATTTTTTGTTGTCTCAATGGAGTTTGGAAATATGCTTTCATGAACATGTCCGTGATAATGTAGACGGTTGTTGGTTTTAAACAAACCTTAGGTTAATTTGTCTCTAGACTATAAACACGTTTTTATTCTTTGTATCTGAAATAGTTCCTTGGCAAAATTGAAAACTGAGAATAAATCATAGCAACTGAATTATGTCTCCGTTATGGTTCACAGCTCAACTCAGTTGAGCTGTAATTGAAACAACTGTTATTGATGAGTTGTAATTTTTGTATGTGTTTGTCAACTGCAGAGTTGGAATCATTAATAACAGAAACAGGTTATAATATCAAAGTTACAACTGAAGCATAGTTGAGCTGTGAAGCATTAATTTGATCTCTAAAATTTAAAAAAATTATTCTTTTTTAACAAATATTTTGTTGTTTTCGTTGTCCAATATTTGATTCAGTTCGTTTAAATTTCAATTTGAATGCCAGTATTGATCGTGATAATATTTTATTACCATAAAATTTCTATTTTATAAACAATAAGCTCATTTCATGAATTTCCCTAGTGCTCAGTCAACTCATCATAAAGCTCTCTATATACTACGCTCTTCACAGTCAGAATGATTATAGTTCCGTGACAAAACTTAATCGTTTTAATTAATTTTAAATTGTTAATGATTAGTTATGTGCTGCTAACAAGAAATGAAAATTAAAATTGGTGAAAAACTTTTCTTATTTAATAAAAAGCGCATATTAATCATGTTAAAACAATTTTTTTTATTTTAAATTTAAGAATTGGTTATTAGTGCAACATCACTTCATTCTTGATTTTCATTTGGTTTTTCTCTGCTTTCTAATAAATTTTTAACAAGTTCCATGTGGAGGGCTTATGGTACCGTATTTACTTGATTTTCCTTAAAAAAATTTTTTTTTAGCTTTTATTTTTATTTATTAAGTTGCTGTTTCTATATTTAAATATTTATTAACAGCCATTTTTAAAAGTGTTTTTTTGTTTTGTATTCAATTCATATTTTGCTTTTGTTTTTATTTTATGATTTTTTAAAGGTTTGATTACTAAAATTTTTTTCATTTTACGTAACAGAGCTTGGATATATTTCTCAAACACTTTTTTCTTTTAAGTTTTAAAAAACCTTTTTTTTAGTCGCCAAGCACTTCATTCTCATGCTTGATTGAAAAAGTCTGCAAAATGTGTAAACGTCGCTTCGTTTGAAATAATTTATTGTAGTCAATCAAATCGTATGTCTTATTTTATTTCACTACTTAATCATTCCCCTAGATTAAAAAAAAGGAATCGACTTAAAAAACAAAATAAAAAACTTGAAAATTGGTAGACAGCAATGAAGTGCTTCTTTTTAGCTTACACCGAGTGTAAGTATGTAAAACAATAAAGCTAAACCAGTTAAATGGCCACAATTTTTTTTTGTATTTTCGTTTTGCCTGTAAAAGAATTAAAGTTCGACATGAAGTTGATGTTTGACTAGAGTCTGTTTGAACTGAGATGCTTGAAAGTTTTTTGTAAATAAAAATCCCTTTTAATGCTTTTAAAGAAATTACAGATTTAGGATTAGCCAGAAAAGATTTCTTTATTAACAAAAAACTTTTGTTTTTTGTTTTTCATTTATTATTAATATCTTTGACTTTGACATACAAATATCTTTCTATCCTTTATCTATTCGTTTTCCTTTAATTTTCATTTGCTTGATCATGTTGTTGTCATTGAATTTTTTTTTCTTCAATACTAAAACTGTTCATTTTGAAAATGTCATTGCTGTCAACAGCAGCTGAAATATAATCAACCTTTATTTTGCTTTTTTAGTTTTACTTAAAATGAGAGCAAAATAATAAAATCATATTAGGAAGCCCATTTAGTTGCCCTTTTGTTGGCATCTCGCAACTAGAAAAGGAAGAGCACAAATAACAAGTAATAAAAAAGAATTATAAAGGAAAAGGAAAAGACCACTTAAAAGTGATTTTATAATTGATTTCTTTGAATAATTGAGGAAATCAAGGAGTTTATGAGAGACTACAGGAATAAGACAGACAGACAACAATTGAAAATAATAAAAAAACTAAGCAAGAGCCATAAAAACACGCTTTGTGTTAAATACTTTTACAATGTCATAATTAAAATTCTTGAAATGTAACCAGTGGTGCGATTCACTATTCAACTTTAACGAAAAATGTTTGGTTAAAAATAGTTAACAATAAAATGAAAGAATCTGTGATTAATTGTCAGCTTTGTGGTTAAATAAAAGCCAAAATTTTTTGTGGTGTTTATTTTATCGAAAAATATTTAATAAAAAAATATATTGTCATTTTTTGTTGTTGTACATGGTAATTTGTAGTGTTTTTGATTGTTATAGTCAGTATTCATATTAGTGGTGAATTTTTAACTACTAAAATAAACCCAAAATTACTGAATCCCACATTCGTTAGTGCAAACAAAAATATGTAGATTAAAATAACAGCATGTTGAACCTTTAAAAGTTACTGAATCGCACTACAATCTTGAGTACTCAGTACTATTTTGTCTTTAGACAAACTAAACCCAATGCATCAATTTCATTAAAAATGATTCATTGATTCAATAAAATATTTAATAAATTAAAAAAATTAATTAAATTTTTGAAAATTTCATTAAATTAATGAAAATTTCATTATATTATTACATTTATGAATAATTCATTAAACCAATGAATTTTTTTTATTAATTTTATGAAATATTTTATTTAAATTAATGAATATGTTATTTATTTTATGAACAGTTCATTAATCTAATGAATATTTCATTAAATTATTTATTTAGTTAATGCATTTTTCATGGGATTAATCACAAAATTCGAAGATGTACTAACGAAATTCTCACAGTGTATGTATGCGTACCTCTCACTAAAGATTTTGGATAGTAAATAATTTCATGTTTCGATGAGGGCATTATTAGTTTTAGTATCTACTCTAGGACTCTCATGTAGTTCACTAACATATTCAGCAAAAACTCATTTGCTCACTGCTTGGCAGACAACAATAAAAAAATCTGTTAAGAAACCTTAAGCCCGGTAAATTATAAAACAGTTACTCTGTGGTACGTTGAAATAATTTTTTTTATTAACCAACAAAACATTTCATAATTTGTTCGACCAATTATTATCACTATGGGCTATAAGCGCACAGCGACCTTTAAGGCCTATTGTGCAGCCCAGTTCCTAACTAGAATCCAAGACTCCTTACGAATCTCGCAATTGTTATAGGACTAATCTTGCCTAGATCTTCTGGGACCAATGCCCCACTACCCAAGCAGCTTATTCTGCATCTTGCCGCCGCTGGGCACTCGC
This sequence comes from Thelaira solivaga, assembly GCA_947397855.1. Taxonomy (NCBI): domain Eukaryota; kingdom Metazoa; phylum Arthropoda; class Insecta; order Diptera; family Tachinidae; genus Thelaira; species Thelaira solivaga. The sequence goes on from OX377612.1 coordinate 46,567,100, forward strand.
AGAGAATGTGTTCCGACGATTAAAAACATAAAAAAAGTATCACTTTGTGCAGAATAAGCTGCGTCTTGCCGTCGCTGGGCACTCGCAGAGATTGTGTTCCAACGTTTCCTTTGCCTCGCGACAGGAACGACAGGAGTCGACTTGTATCACACCGATCTTAGTCATGTGATAGTTAAGTCTACAATGGCCCGTAAGTAGCTCAACGTAGAGTTTAATGTCATTTCTGCTGGAGTGCAAAACAACATCTGCCCTTATGCGCACGGGGTTGATGAGTCTCTTTGATTTATTAGGCTATTGAAATATTTTATTAATTGATGAATTGGTGAAATGAAATATTCATTTATTTAAGCAAATATTACATTGAGTCAGCGAAATGTTTTCATTAGATTGCAATATTTTCTTAACTACGCCGATGATATCTAAGACCCTACTGTCTGGTAAATCATACTCATAAGAGTCTGAGGTTACTCTTAATTAGTGCCATTGTATCTGGGGGGTTCTTATGTATTTCGATTCGAATCGAAATGGCTTTCGAAAAGAATTTTCAATTCGAAAGAAAAAAACTAATATGTAGACCTTTCGAAAATCCACCAGAGTTGTATTAACAATTGTCATGTACGTTCGCTAGTGTTACTTTGCCTTTTTTGCTTCAAATTTTTCCTCAGTGACGCAGCATCACTTAATTTGAAATAAATTCAAAAGTTGTGTACTGATAGTTTTTGAAATTTATGAGACTGTATGATTATATAAAAAAGTTCTTGTTTTTCTTTTAATATATTTTTCAAAATTAAAAACTTTTAAATTTTTTGGAAAAAAAATCAAGGATTTAGGTAAAAACTTTGACGATATTTTGAAAACTATTAATCAGACTAAACAACAATGTAGAAACGAATTTAAGAAACATTTGGCTATGGAATTTTAGATATTTCTTTTAAACGTATAAAAGAATCCGTTTTCATGTAATGCTGATATATGTCATGTACCTTTTGAAAATAGGAAACAACCATATGATTTGAAAGCCATAACCAATGGAGTCCAGATGTGATCAGCGCTTCAGAATACTCTAGAAACACTTTTAGTTTGCTCTGGTCCCGCCAACATCACTTAGACTTGCGTTTTTTTAAAATAAATGTGCCTGTCAGCTTTTAGCCATAAAATATAATATAATTCTATTAAATTACTTTTTAAAAAAATTAAACGATTTCATTAAATGTTACTGACTTGTGGTTTTTGTTTAAAAAAAAATATGTTGTTTTGGATAAAAAAATCTTTAGCAGTTCTTTCTATTACAAAATAATCAAGAAAATCAATTGTTGAGTTTGTTTATAAATTTCCTGCACACAATTTCCTTAGAAATTTTCTCAAGCTGATTTAATGATTAAACACAAATAGAATTCACATCCGGTTACGCACAACAACAATAACAAAAATTGATACTTGAACTTTGCATTACAATCATTTTTCATCAAGTTTTCTTAGCAAACAGCAATGACATGCTAATCAGCAAAAATATGTTATATCAGTTTACAGCCAAACAAGAGGAGAAGAAGATAGGGTAGAGCTGAGAAGGCGGCAGATAATAAATGACCAACATAAAGTTGATATAATCTTTAGTTAAAAAAAATAAAAGCACTCAATTACTGAGAAACAAATCCAAACGAGTAACCCATACTAACACCAACCAACTAACTGGCTTTATTGTCTTTTAACAAAATTATTATTATTGTTACTGTTGTTGTTATAATCAATGTCTTTTAATTTCCTCTGCCATCATCCCCATCATCATCATCATCATCATCATTAACACTGTCATCATTATTGACTTTAGAAATTTCATTATGCATTTGTATTGCCGGCACAGATATTATGAAAACTAATCATATTATGAATACCCATGATTTTAATTGGAAAATATTGAACAAGTAGAGAGTTTGTTGGATGGAGTGGTTTGGCAGGCTTGACTGGTAATTTGGTTTGTTTTGTTTGTGTTGTTTTATTATCGATGCCACATAAAATGATGTGACGGCTGTTATAACGCAAGCAAATTTTTGGTACACAAGCAAGTAGAGTTTCAGCTTACACTGAGCTGTACACTGAGAGAAAAAGATCTACAGAAAGGCTTAATAAATTATTTCAAAGCTAATATCATTTTTGTTTTAAATTTATGGAATAGAATAAATAAATTCTTCTTAAAGTATCCTAAGCATCTGCCAGTTTTTCATTAATAGACATTTCTTTTGTAAGTGAATTTATCTCACATGATTAGTGCATCATTGTAGTTACTAAGACACAAAAGAGTGAAATGTTATTCAGAATAAGGAATTAGAATGAATAGGAATTAGAAGCGGGAACTAGTCAACTGGTCACTGCAGCCAGTGTGATACCACCCTAATGTTACAAGTACTCCATAACTTTAGTATTCATTGAGAATTCATTGGTGATTTGTCTACCAACGGAAACTTTCATTTTATTATTAAAAAAAATTTTTTTTAGCTATTCAATTTAACAGTCTGTGAATCGTAGTTTCGATACCTGCTTTAGTTCTAAATGTTTTCTGTACAACAAATCAAAATACTTGGCTCAAAGAAAGCACAATTGCAATTTATTCATGCATAATAATAGACAATAAATTTTCGAGTATAATTTTTCTCTCAGTGCATCAGTTTTATTTTTAGCTAAACATAATATTATCAATGTGTTTTAATTGTTTTTAGTGGGACAGAAGTTAATGCGAACGAAATGCATGAAATTTCTTTTTTGCGACACCGAGGTCATGTCACTGAACTGGTTTTTAAGGTATAGCCAGAGGCCCTTGTTTTTATTTTACATTTCGACACAGACTAGACTTGATGTTGAAGCAATAGGTCAACTGCTACCTTTAACATACTTTGTGATGAGTTAATTTAATCGGATTAACTCTACATCACTACAAATATGTGTTATATTTTATAATAAAAATTGCTTATAAGCCATTGCAAGTATGATTGTGCAGCCCTTTAATTTGTACATGTACAAAATATTAAGCACATTGACATGTTGTGGAACGTAATGTTCGATGAAATCCTGATGACTTTGCATTGGCACTTAAGGCTCCTGAAATAACTGAGGATGAAAAAATTACAAATGCCAGCATTCGAGTACTGCAGTCATGCTTAATGTCCATAAGTCCAGCAGTCTAACGTACCACAAGACGTAAGTAGCAGTCACATCGTGCCACCGAACTAGGGATTTTATAACAGTGAGAGTATTTAACTGTGAGATCACTTCTAAAGATTCGCTAAGATATCTAGCAAGCCATATGGAATACGTAATAGGAAAAGCTGGTAGAACTTCGGCATCAGTCTGCAGTATTATGCCACAGTTCTACCATAGGAGGTTGATTTTAGCAGCATTAGTTAGAAGCATTATGTATAGCAGATTTGAGAGTATACTGTGCTCACAGAACAGTGTTAGGCAAAGCTGTGTTTGTAATATCAGTTATGATTCTCGTAGACCTGTAGGCTAGGGAGTGCAGATAATGATGGCACGTCTAAGGATGGGACATGAAAAAAGATTAAATAGACTTGACAGAATAAAAAAATAAACAGTGTCCAAGGCAGTTGAACATTTAAATTAATAAAAGATACAAAGAGTTGAATGGAAAGAAAGCTTGGGGACTTACAGTAATATAATACTCAGTTTCTTAGTGGGCAGATTGCCTATAGGCAGTATTTGTATACGTTTTGCACTGACCGACTCACCGTACTGTTAGAAATGTAGCCGATAGCACCAAAATTGTCTGAGATTTAATGCCGTAAAGACAATCGTGAAACAACAATTAAATATAGAGATGGGACTGCCGAATGTGATCTAGTTAATGATGATTTCAACACCTACAAACTGAAGATACATTTTGACGATATGTTTATCATACACCCTTTACTCGCCATGCAAAAAAAAAAAAAGAAAGCACATGGGCACTACTTAAGGAATATATTATATTTTCACTAGTCACGCTATTAGCTTATTGGTGTTAGTTACGTGATAGTTTCTTAGTTACTTAATAATTTTTCTTTTCACTAGTCACTCTATATAATTGTTAGCATCTTTTGGAACCATTTGTCCGCACGTATATTTTTCTATTTATTTACTTTGTGTTAAAATTTTCATGTCATGCTGTTTATTTTGAAACTTTTATGCGTGTACGTACACTGACAGTAATTGTCTTAAAATATATATTTCATAAACTCATGTACCTTAACTCAACCAGCTTTCAAAATATAGATTTCTTTTCACTATTGTAATAGTTGTAAGACAAAGTGATAAGCAAGTGTAGTGGACCAGCCACCAGGGGTGTGTGGTTTAAGTAAAACGGATAAAATATGCCATGAATTGTGATGGAAACAATAGACTCTAAAAGACAATTAAGTTGGTATTTTCTATTGAAAAAAGGATAATGTCTTTAAGGAAAATAACCGATTGATGCGATAGAACACGTTGTATGTTCTAAGTAAGTTTCCTTTCATTAAAACAACGATAATGAATACAACAGCAACGACAGTAACAGCAACATCCTATTCATTGTTAAAAATAATTGTGAATGTTGTTGTATTGTTGTTATGTTTTAATAAATGATGATAAAGGTGTTTGTTTGTTTGCTGTACAATGTTAAGGCACTTTTGGCGAGTCCACATACATTTTTGCTTGAGTGGGAAGTGATAGGCATCCATAAAGGACTTGTTTGTTAATAAATACAAACGTAAAATTCAACTGCTGTGACAAGACTGTCTATAGAAATCTTTCAGGTGATAAAAAATACATTTTGCTTATGAAAATGTTTGTGTATTTTATTGTCTGCTTGGTGGGGGTTCATTTTCCTTTGCGCCTTTAAAATGTAAATTAATTTTTAAAAAATATAAACTTTTTCGTTGAACAATATTTGATTGTATGAAAAAGCGGGATCTGGGTGTAACAGTAGTAGTTTCAAGTGCCAGCATGAGCTCAATTTCGTTTTTAAATGCAGTGGAAGGGTCACTGAAAAAACCTCTAAAAAGAAATTACAAAATATTAAAAATTTATTTAAATTAAATTCATGTTATTTTGAAAAGCAAAAATTCTAAATTTAAATGGAAACTCTGTACCTTTCACAATCTCCAGTTAATTTTGTTGCGCTGTAACATGAAATGTCTAGCGGTTGTTGCATGCATGTTCAAATACATGAAAAAATTTTTTTCTTTGACTAGGAAATTTTTTAAAATTTTACACAAAAATATAATTAAAAAAAAAAAAAATTTAAGGCTTTCTCTCGTCTTTTTTCATACTTTTTTCAATCTTTTGCACTTTCTTGCTACTTTTGTTGTGTTTTTCAGTTACTGTCCTTTATCTTGTTTCTAATTCATTGGATCGCAAAAACTGTCGTGTTCACCTTAATTGGAGAAAACGACAACAACAAAAGCGACAAGAACAATAAAAACATTATTAACAACAAGAACAGCAAGAACAATATGAAGAGTGTAACACAACATACGTTTTTATGCAGTCAAAATATTTTCAAATAAATCATGCACTACATGCGGTCAATTAGGTGTCTGATAACGTTTGCTAGAAAAATTTTTTAAAGCTTAAACTAAAATGAAATGAAAATTGCAGAATCAAATTTTAAGTTACAATTTAAAATAACTTAAAGTTTTATGGGGTTATAAATACTCAGCCTTACTGAATTTGCGGCAAGGTATGCTCGGCTTTATCACATATCACCCGTTTACTAACGAGAACGAGACTTGTAAAAAAGAATATTATAAAACATATGGTCAACAATAGAAAATATCGCTGTTTTCGCCATGAAAACAACACTCTTAATAGCTAGGCAGTTCTTTCAAATGCTATAAATTAGATTTCTAAAAAGAACCATTAGCATTTCGCTTCAATTATGGTTTGCTATGACCTGTACTTTTTTTTAGAGAATACCGTCACTTTTCTTTTGTTTAAATGTAAAAATAAACACTAACCCCTAGTTTTTGACTTCGTATTTAAATCGAGAATTAGTTGATTGTCGTTTCGAACTTAAGTTGCACTTAAATACAGTTTCAATTTTTCAGTCTTAAATGATTGTTCTTATTTATTTGCGACAAAAGTGTCGCAGCATCATCAATTATTAAAAATTAATGATCATTATGCAAAAAACAGCTGTGTAAAGCAAAAAAAAAAATTATAATAAAAAAGTAATATTTTGAAAATGGAAAAAACAACATTAAACCAAATGAAAAGAACTGAAAATTTTGTTTCACTTTTTATTGTCTGCATAATTGAAATCATTATTATTACTTATTGTTTTTTATTTATTTATTAAATTAAACACAATAAACTTTTCGAGATACACAAAAATAATGCCAAAATCATATGTTTAATATGTGCAACTTAAGTGGACTTTAAATGCCCAAGATTGGCCACTTAAATATGATTTAAGCTTATAGTTAGAAACTGATTATATGAGAGTAGTTGTCGTGATGATATGTGGCAATATTGGCCATATGTTTCGTGTTATGAAATTGACAGTCCTAACAAGGCTTAAGAGATATACAACAAAGTGGTGCAAAAAGTAATTGAGAGAAAAGATCTTTCCCCTTTGCCTAGTAAGGCATGTATGCATGTGAGAGGTGAGAGGTAGCAGCTGCAGTAGTAATAACTAAAAAATATATGACAGAGAGTGAATCATTCCCCCATACACAGCACATATTCATTATTTCATATTTAAAAATGGAAAAAAATGATTTTATGATGCACACGATCAATAATTTCTTTTTATTAAAAAAGAAACTCCTTTTTGTACAATCATTTTTTTCTGAAAGTGTCGTTCCATCAATCCAATGTCTCTCAGTGATTTCAATATTTCTGTTTTACTTCAAACAAAAAGACTATTGAAAGTCAAAATTTGAACTTAAGCTCTTTAATAATGTAAATTACTCGCAAAAAAAAATATTTTTTTTAATTTATATTTAGCGAAAGCATTAGTCGTCTTTTGCATTCTAAATTATCCCCAATATTTGCTTGAGAATTAGTAAAACTCGTGCTTGTACGTTTTGTTGTTTTGCTGGCCACTTTGTTTTTGTTGTTGTTTTTAGCATACAATTTTTTAAGGCTATTGTTGTTGATGTCTTCTCGTTACTTGTAACAAAAACGTATCCAATTAGAAAAACAACAATGACATCGAATGTAAGCCATCTATCGATACGAGTATGTAGTCTCCTTTCAAAACAAGCAATGCTCGTAGATTTCAGTCTGTCAGCCAGCCGTTGAACCAAATCTCCAAATAAAGATTTACCAACACCCCGCCACCATCACCAGGACATTCGACTAAAAAATTACTTTTACATGCCTGGTTTTCTACTTTTTTTATTCTTTATTAATTTACTCCTACCAGGTCTTCTTGCTTGTTGGTAAAACTCAGGAATTATAGACAAAAGATGTTTCAAAATGGTGTTTGGCTTAAAATTGGTTTGGCTATTGTTGTTCCTAATGGTGAATGGCATGATAAAATTAAGCTTTATTAGCAGCATACAAGTAAAAACTTTGTACTTGTATGATTGTGTATTAAAGTTGTGGTGTTTGGTTGTTTTCTATGCTGCTGTTTGTCGTTTATACCAACAAAAATTTTAATTTTTAATCCTCAACAAGATCAGAAGCTTCTGCGTGCGTATGTGTAAGTGATTTACCTTTAAAGTCATGTGTGTGTGTGTGTGTGCATGGGTCCATTAACAACCAATTTTGTGTCTGATGCTGTCTGAATTCGTAACAAGTAAAAGAAATTATTTTTAAAATTTTAAATTAACCCTTCAAACTCAAATGTACTGATTTGCTTGCCTGTCAATGACATATTTTTTTTTCAATCACAAAAGGAAGGATAAAATTAAGTATATTTCCTTGTTAATCATTATTAGATTTTAATATTTTTTTTTTTTGTTATCAATATAGCCATTTTTTACCATAATTCATGGGTCTTTTTAATGCTTCAAAAATTTCTAAAAAAAAAAGGAAAAATTAAATTAATCCTTAAAAACCCGCTTAACAATGCAATCCTGCTAGTTAGTGTTCAATTAAATGTTTCAAATTGAACGCTTATTTACTACCTTTTTAACAGAATTATAAAAAAAGGGTTAAAAATGTTTATGACAAAAAAAAACTGTTTGTTACAGCCCTTTTTCACAACTAGTTAAAAACGAATCAACCAACTGAAAGCCCACCAACCTTTTGTTTAATAAGAGCCCGTAATACTGTAGCAATACGTGTCACGTTCATACACACACCCACACACACCCACACAAAACAAAATAAAAAATTATTTTAAGCTTTAAAACCCCAAAATAAATAGTACCTTGTCAATGAGCAGCAATAAGTTGGTTTTGCTTCAAGCCTGTGTACCTTAATGCACAATAGAGTGGGCATTATATTCTTAGTTTCAGCAATTACATTGTACAGCCGAATTAAGAAAATTGTTTTTTCTTTTAATCTTTAATTTAAAAACTTTAATGTAAAAAAAAAAAAATGGTGGTTAAAAATTAAAATGTTTTAAAGTAAAAAATTGAAGTTATCACTGGCTAAGAAATGTCCACTTTAAATAATCCAGACTGTTTGTTTTTGTGTTCGATTAATTAAAGTGTGTTTATTACGAAAATAACACTAGTTTTTAAGATTTTTCAATTTACCCGCACTTAAGGAAACGATGAATATTATGTCCTTTTAAAGTGTAAAAATTTTAAAAATTGCCATGAAGAGAACATTTTTGTTTTACTTGTGGCCACCGGATATCAGTGGACAACATGCGTTGGAAATTTGACAACATATTGATATTAATTCCACAACGTTTGTTAACAAGTTGACAACTTTCGTTGTCAAAAAATTAAAATCGTAGCTTTTTTTCTAAGTTCTTCTTAAAGAATTGAAAACACTTGTTGTCAATAAAATAGAAAACGGGATGGTGTCAAAGTCACCAAAACACGATTTTTGACTTCGTGTGGGGGTCGCTAAATCAATTCCTGCCTAGACAAGGCTAGAAGCTTCGCAGACCTGTGTTGTTAAAAAAAATAATATACTTTTGCAAAACATCCTAGTTAAATATGCGTACTTTACTAACACCATGACACCAAATATTGTGTGCCAAACTTATGTTGTCTCTTTGTTTTTAAGGTTTGTTGTTTTTGAATGATAAACAATATGGGCGTAAACTGTACTAACCGAGATAAGTCGTCGGCTCAGAAGCCTGTTAAACGCTCTGATTAACCATTAACATGTTCTGAAACTGACAACATGAAAATTGAAGAGTAAAATCTTCAACGATTCTATGAAAGTGAAGTAAACGACTTATTAAGGGTTTCAAATTAATCGAAAGATTGTTCGGCAGTTTTAACATTTCGTCTCAAAGAACAAAACTTACTAAATTTTTTTTTTCTTGGGAATAATAAATCAGGAAACTTTCTAAAATTTGTTAGCAATATGTTGTCTAATTTAAACTGATTTCTTGTTAACCTTGGAGAATGCAGTGAAGAGCAAGCCGAAAGGTTTCACCATTGTAGTATATTTCATATAAAAGCTCAATATATTATATATCCACAATTATTAATAATTACTTTAATTTATAATTATCTATATAATATTGTAATTAATAACTATCCTTATAATATTAGTAATAATTGTAATTAATAACTATCCTTATAATATTAGTAATAATTGTTATTATTTGAATTTGTAGTTTTGTTTTATTGTTTGTCAAATTTTGTAGATTTAAAAAATGTATAAAAGGAAAAGAATTTGGAAATAAATTTTAATCAATATTCTGCCTTCAAATCGGCATATTTAAATAAATAAAAATAAATCAATATTCTGCCTTCAAATCGGCATATAAAAAAAAATATAAATTACATAAATTTGCCAGTGGCGCTATATTCGCCGGCATATAAATAATAATTTAATAAATATTTGTTCAAAATAAAACATTACACCATGATTAGTACAATTTAATAATGTTATCAAGGGAGTGTCCCATATGATGGCTGGTTACTACTAATATTTTTGATGGAATTTAAAACAGCGTCTCATTCAAAAAAAAAATCTTATAAAAAACCTTTTAGGCAAGGTGCAGAAAAAAAGAAAAAGGTTTAAAAGAAGAGTGAGTGAAACATATAAGAATTAAAAAAAAAAGTAGAGAAATTTTAATTAAAAGAAAACGAAAGAAATAAAAAGTAAAGTGGTGTATGAGTAGAGGCTAATGCAAAAGAAAATATAAAAAATGCTTGAGCAACTTTCTTGTCAAATGTGAAAGCCGTCATCGTAGATTTTTTTTACTGATCATTTAAAACACCGTGATGTTTATTAGTATAATTAAAATAAAAAGTTACTAAAAAATAACAAGAAAACACTTCTGTGCAAATGTCTGGAGGGTCCATTCGTTAGCTTATAAAGCTAACAAGTTAATCATACGCTCTGCTCTAAAATTTAAAACTTAACCCACAAAAAACTTAATGCAGTAGGAATTATTTCACATTAAAAAATTTGTAGTGTAACGAAACTGCTTCTTGTTTTAAACCATATCACTTAAAATTATTTGTTGTTTATAGAATTTTGCTTTTATTTATTTTAATATTTAAAAAAAAAAATTAATTTAAGTCTCATGAGAGCAAGCGCTTCATGTTTTTTTTTTGTTTTTGTAATAAAAGCTTGATGAATATGTGTTTTTGTAGGTAAATCAAAACTGCAATAAACCAAAACATGTTTTTGTATTTTCATACTGTTAGTGCTTTTACAAACTCCTTGGATTTGGCTTTGCTTTCTTACAATATTTTGTTCTACTTAATAATTCTAGAGATACGACACATGAATGCCTGTATAGCGAAATTTTATAGTTCACTTTCTTTGTACTTCTTTTAAGTCGGTTGAAAGAGCTTGTGTATTACAAAAGTGTCTTTAAACCAAACAATACTGTAAACCTTTTTTTACTGCCTGTAAAAATAATTTAACGTTTTTTTAAAGTAATTTTTAATATTTTATTAAGGAAATTTATCTTTTTCAATTTTTGTTTTTTTTTCTTTCTAGTTTTAGCCGACAATTTAAAATTTCTTTGCGATTTTTTTGTGTTGAATGACAATAAATATTCTAACCAAGTAATTTCAGCTGCAGCATCATAAAATATAAAATATTTCTGTTTTTTTTTTAAAAAAAGAGCGAGAGATAGAGAGTGAGAGCGTGAAAATATAACAAATAACGGGAATCTAAAATTTTTTATTTATTGCTTTCGGTTCATTGAGCAAAACAACGACATCAATTACATAAACACCGTTGTTGAGCATCCAAGAAATCACAAAAAAAAAAAAAAATAAAACAGAAAAAGCAGCCGACATACCCCAACCATGTGTAAAAATTTAAAAAAAAATAAACTTGACGACTAGTACTATGAAAAAATTATGTTAAAGAAAAATTTTTGCTTTAAATGAAAAATTCAATTTGTGCAAGTTTTTTTGATTTAAAGACCAATTACAAATTAATTAAACAAATCTATTTTACAATATTAAGTAAATTTGATAATTACATTATATACATACCTATTTATGCAATAAACTCCAATGAGATCAGTATATTATTTCTACAACTAATACTTTTTTTTATTTTATATGTGTGGAGATCTAATATATGAAACCTATTCAGTCTTCTAATTTCATTTGTTTCGTTTAATAAGGAAATTGCTAATATGCTTTTAAAAAAAAAATTACAGAACAAACCAATAACAAATTAATTGTTAATTTCTCCTTTAATGTTATACGGTGAGAAGTATACACTATTTTGAACCACATAAACTGAAGACTGGTTCCCAAATCTGGCTTTCAATTCAAAGTCAATTACTTTGGGGCCCTAGATATTGAGGAAGTAACATGGTAATAATTGGTAGAAGCTTTACCTCTTTAATTTAGGAAACGGTATACCCAGGAAGTTAGAGCCACCTTGAAAAACAAAGTCTAGATTTGAAATAAGCATTCTAAAAATTTTTGGAAATAATTTTCAGTTTTACTGGTTCAAAAGTTGATTTGATTTGTGAATTTTTTGAATGTTTTGATATATTGAGAGATAATCATAATTACAATAAAGTCTACTTTTATTAAAAACATACGTTATCAAATAACCGGTTTTTGGCTAAAACTTTAAACTTAATTTGGGTGGAGCTTATCGATATTTTTAATTTAATGTCCAGCCTTATAAAATCTTAGCTTTAACTATGAGTAACACTTAGAACCATTATTAGTGTAGTTAATGAATTAATTAAAGTAAATTTTAAAAGTATGGATATCGATTGATAAAGCGATATAAGTTTTTTTTTTAAACTCATTATCACAAACTATAAATTTTTTCTGTTAAAAAAAAATTCAAAGAAACATTAGGGATTCACAAAGTAGTCATTAAGTCGTATGTTTTAAAAAAATAACAAGAAAAATATGACCGCTGTGAGCGACCCCTCATAATTTTGTGTGATGTTACAGCAGTACTGCTCAGAAGCCAATCGCGTACTTATGACAAATTGAACACAGGGAAAAAAGGCTTATTATTTTACGACATTTTTTGTTAGAAGAACAACAGCATTTTTTTTTATCAGGTGCACCGGAAAGTCATTACCGGCTTTTTTGAAAAAAAAACTACGTAATTTTCAAGAAAATGGAAAATTTATTTATTCAAAGTATTGGCCACTTGAATTTTTATGACTCATATGACACTAGTGCGAATTCCCCAATTAAAAATATAGAAAATTTTTCTTATGATGACGTAACATAAAAATTTTTTTTGTTTGTGTTACTAATAATTCTTTTCTCTGTTTTGTTATTTGATTGTCTTCAATAAGACAACAAACAATTATCATAGAAATTTCTCATTCTCATATTTTCTGATGGGACAGCAGGGAAAAAAGTTAAATTAAACAGAAAATTTAGTGGCAAGCACAACAAAGACGGAATTCTTTTTTTTTTGTGTATATTAACTGAACTATAAAACAACAACTTTCATTTATTATTTTATTTCTTACGTTTATGGTGACCTTTTGCAGCACGAATGAATGGAAATGGTTTTATAAGCCAACAAAAGGCTGAAAGAAAAGAGAACATTTAGCAAAAAAAAAATACTGGCAGACTCAAGTCCAAGTGACTGACTGACTGCTTGCCAAAAGAAAAAGTATTAATTTAAATTTGTTTTGTTTAGTATTACTTTCAGTAAAAATTTATTTTTTTCTCTCCTCTCTGTTTTTACTTTGTAAGATGATCAAAGGAAATTTTTGATGTCACAAGTTTAAAGTGGAGTTTGAAAAGTGGCCTTTGATAATAGAAAAGAAAGATTAATGTAGTTTTAAAAGTGAACAAATAGATTTTAATTTGTTTTTTTTATTTTACTTTTCACTCTATTTGATTTGTCGTTTTTCTATTTAAGTTTTCTAGGCTTTTCAAAATTTTCTTTAAGAACAAGGATTTATGTTTTTTCTTCTCTTCCTTTTTTTTTGGCTTAGTAAATTCTTTGTAAGACTTTATAACACTCTCAAAGAAAGGTAAACACATAGAGGTAGAAAAGCAGCTTTACAAAAACAAATTGTATGAAAGTTAACATGTTTTTTTTTTTTATTTAGAAAAGATAGTAAAAAGAGATATTCTGCCTTGTGTACATGTTGAAAGAATGTTTATTAGTCCTTTATGACAACAAAAAAAAAAACCGAAAAAATTAGAGTAAAAAAAATGTACAAGGTGGGCGTACAGCTAATAAATAACCTGTTATTTTAGAAAATGGTATAAGTGTAATATAGAAAAAATATTCTACGGATATGGACACAATCTTACTAGAATTACCACTGATTGATTTCTTTCAAAAAGTGGACTTATACCACTTTAAAAAATAACAGCTCAAATATTAAATTAGACTTAAATTAAAATTTAAAAAATGAAATGAAATATTTATAAAAGCTGTTCTTTTTTAAGTTCACTTAATCAGCGACCATATTAGTAAGGTGGTGATTAAATTTAAAAAATTAAAAAAATTTGTGTTAGTAAAGGGCACAACATTTTCGAAAGAGCAATGTATCAGGCCCGTATTCATAAGCTCTTGTTGACTAACGATAAAAGCTCAGATCATGTTATTATAAGTGCTTAAGCCTCAGCCGTTAAATAGAGTAAACACATGCCTAAGACATACATGCAGCTTAGTAGGATGGCAAACAGCTCGCCCAGCAATATCACTGACTAACAATCTATTCTTAACCTAACTTGCCTTAATTCACCATCACATTCTGACATTTTTATTTACCAAATATTAAAATAAAATCTACCCTGTCCTAGCAAAATAAATAAAAAATTTTCCAAAAATTTCCGTTTAATGAATTCTCTCATAAAATTGAACAATTTTAAATGCCATCTTCCTCCTTCCAGCTGAGTCTGAAGTATCCATTTAAAGTGACTGCAGCACATTTACTCTTCCTTTTTTCTTTCTATTTTTGCCAAATTAACATAATAAAATACCGATCCCTTTCAAAATATTAGAAATGTTGTCACATATTTTTTTATTATTATTATCATTTAAATTTTTTTTCTAATAGACCTATTACAAACATCTATCCAAATCCTTAGTTATACTCGTATTCATGCTAAGGAACAATAACAACAATAGCAACAAATCAAGATAAAGCAGCAAACATATAAACATTTAATCCGCATACAAACATTTGGCCAGCAAAGTGTACCAGGTGTGGGAAAAGGGATTTCAAGTTCTTTTAGTCTAATTAAATTTTATTATGTTAAAATTTTTTATTTTATTCGTAAAATATTTTAGAGTTTACAGACTGAAAATAATAACTTGACAGAAATATTTAAAAGTGAACAAGAAATTGCTATAGACTTGAATTAAAATTGATAAAAAAAATTTGTCGTCAGCTTTTTAGCTTCAAGAAATGCACACGTTTAGGCACACGGAATGTGAACACGTTGCTTAAAGTGGATCTATGATTCTGACAGAATTCATAGGAAACAATAATAACTGCTTTAACAAAACAGCCCTTTCAAACATTTATTGGATTTGTCGTTAATGACAAAAATTATTCAATTATAAAAAGAAATTTTTTTTTTTCACTTCGGGGAACGCTGCCTACAGGGACTTACTGCACTCTAGGCGGTAGATGATGATCTGCTATTTAAACTTCGTTAGAAATAGTGACCGGCTTAGGGAGTGGCGAATTCTTCATGTTTAACTCTCCACTCTTCTCTTTTTTTACTAATTACCTACTTTTCTTTTTTCCACTGATTCCTATTTTCTCTTTCCTTTTTTTCTCCCTATCTGTCTTCGATTCTCCAACTATACAGGTATCAGAAAGAGAACACATCAGAGGACCCAAGTTAACAAATCTTCCGTTTTTCTTATAGGGCTTCATGTGCACCCCAAACCTAACTTACCTCTTTACTATATATTCCCTGCTGCAGAGAATTTAAAAATAAATTCCCATACGATTCCTAGTTATTTATTGTTGTTATTTCATTGGTAATGCAATAACTCATTGAAGACCGAAAACTGTTAGAAGAAACCCACTAAAATAGGAAAAACTTTAGTATTCCAACTCTAGATCAAAAATATGTTGAAGATAAAATAGAATTTCCTGTTTCGAAACCCCAAGTCTGGAGGAAAAGAATATCCAAAACATTCTCAATGAACAAAGAATCTGTCCAAGCTCTGGAACAAATAAATATAAAAACGCCAAAAAATAGGATTCTCTGTTTTATAATGCCAATTCTGGAGGAAAAGAAGTTCAAAATGAGACATATTAAAATATTAGTCCCTGCTTCAGTATTTCAACTCTGAACCGAAAGAAGATAAAAAGGAGGCTCAACAAAATAAGAGGGAATCTTATTTATACTTTCAACTCTGGAAAAAAAGAAACTCTAAAAGATAATTCTCTTCAGAATCCCAGTTCTGAACAGACAAGAGGTGAAGAAGAAATCCTTTAAAATAGGATTTCCTGCTTCAGTATCACAACTCTGAATCGAAAGTAGATTATAGAAAGACTTATTAAAAAATGAGTAAAAATCCCAACTCTGGATCGAAAGAATTACAAAAAGACTTTGAATTAAGTATAAGTATTTGTTTCAGAATTGGAACTCTTCACCGAGAGAGACATAAAATACGGTTCTTTGCTTTACTATCACAAATCTGGAGTGAAAAAAAATCAAAAAGAGGACCAATAAAATAGGATTCTCTGCAATAGTATCACAACCCTTCAAAACCAGGACCACACACAGCAATTTTAGTTGGGTAATTCTTTATTAATTTTCTTTTAAAATTGACGCTGTGTCTATACACAGCAATTTTGTTTCGGCAATTTCAGCATTCTTATTTAGCCTTCATCATCTTTATAAAAGATATAAAGAGAGAACAAAACAGAATTGCCGAGTAATAGGAAGTTTGTACCCGTTTCCATTCTTCTTTCTTCGCTCTCCTACCAAATCGAGAATTGCCCAACTTAAATTGCTGTGTGTGATCCTGGTCAAATGAAAGTAGGTTAAAAAAAGATATAGAAAATCATTACACTGAAGTAAAAGAGGGAAAACTGAGAACAAGTCAAATAGAAGTTTTTGTTTTGGAATTGGGAAATTACAGTGAGAAAAGGTTAATACAAGGCCCAATTAAAGAAAAGTCTTTGTAGCAGATTTCTAACTCTGGAGCGAAAAGGAGACAAAAAGTGAAAAAATAAATAAGATTTTCTGCTTCAGTGTCTTAACTCTGGCCAACAAACTTTTATCAGTCACTTTGAAAAATTATGTTCGCCTACACTCTTCCAGCTCTGTTTGACACACTTATATGTCTGGGGACTACTTTACTTTAATAAAATCGCCCTTAAATACTATTTTTGTTTTAAATTATTTTTTTTAATTCAGTCTTTTTCGTTACCTTTTTTAGTTTCATTTTTTTTTTTATTAATAGAAGTGAAAGTTTTTATTCTCTGTCACATAATTTAAAAATATCATAAAACAAAGAAAAAAGTCAAACAGTTTTGTTGTTGTTGCTGTTCGCAAATGAGGTAGACTTTCTAGGTATTCTAATGAATTGACGACCATGAATGAAATAAATTTGTTGAAAATTAGTTTTCTTAATGTTGATGATGACAATGCGCCACTTCACATGAAAAACAAACCAAAAATATTGTAAACAGTGGCAACAGTAAAAAAATTAAAAAAAAAAAATAAATATTTTTTTGAATTAATAAGTAGGCCTTTTTAGGTAATACAAAACAAGACCGCGTTTTATCTGCATTTAAATTTAATTAAATGAAGTTAAAAAAATAAATAGAATTTTTAAATTTTTTTTTTTTCAAAACAATTATTGGCAGTGTATGTGAAGAATATGACTTTATAATTTTCACACTTAAAGGGCCTCTTGAAGGCCTTTTTCTCTTCAGAAAGCCACCATGGTTTTCAAAATTTTTTTATATATATTTAGCAGCTTGTACAAAAAAACTTTACTGTCTATTTCTAGCATTTAATTTTCTGTTTATTTTTTCTTTTTTCCTTCTGTAACCATTTCGCCTTCACTCACTGCAAGGCAAATGGCATGGCATGTCTGAGATTAATAAATGAAACTTTATTCAAACGTTAATAAATTAATTGAAAGAAAAATATGTTTTGTATCTCATTAATGATGGTTATAAAAATATTTCACTTTTTTTTTTGTTTTGTTTTAAATATAAATTAAATTTTTCAAAAAGGATATTATGCTTGTTGAATTCTTTAAAGGTGATAGAGCTTAAACTGAAATGACAATAAGAAAAGATAATTTTTAATAAACTAAGGATGTGACAGTGAAAACTTTCATGATCCATTTGACATTTGTCATCATGGGGCAGATGTTATTTCAAGAGAAAATTAAAAAATAAAATCAAAATATAGCCAGGACCTGTACTAAGCTGGCAGCATCAGCCTCCACTATAATCTGTTGCGTGTGTAAAAAATATTCATAATCTGGCTACACGATCTATCAAAACAAAAGAGTTTCACTTTAATCTATTGTTTCTGCCATATCAAAAAGAAAGCGATTTCAGGGTATGCCGCATGTGTTAAGTGATAAGCATTACTGCATTGCAGCAAAATCATATTGACTAAATATATAATTGAATCAATAACAAATTTGTACAATATGAAAGTTTTTTTTATTTTTTTTATTAATTAATCAATTTATTGATTAAAAAAAATTCTTCTCTCTGTACTGAGTTGTTAGTGAAGTTAATTTTTAACTGCCACCAGTTTCCTTATAAAAATTGTATTTAATGTGTTTAAAAACTAGTAAAACTTTTCTTACCTTGAAAATTTACTCTGAATGGAACACTTTCCATAATTAGATTGCAGTTTCTTCTTTTCTTAGTTTCACACATCTTGAAATATTTTTCTTCTCTTAATCCCTCTGAAAGGCTACCTTTCACTTAAGAAACAAAAAATATAACAAAAAAAGCTTTGAATGGACAAATATTGAAAGTTTATTATTGCTCTGACTGACTAGCTCGTTCACTTATGCATTTTCGCCAACAAAATACTAACATAATTAAGAATCTTTGCTGAATCTTTTGCTTCATAGCAAAACTTTTCTTTTCTTGCTTTTCTTTATAGTTACCTGCGTAAAATCTTCATTATATTTACATAATTTCATTATCTTCTCGCAAAAATATAATAAAGTAAAATAAAAAAAGCGATAGAAAATAAAAAAATTAAATATCTAAAGTAAGAACAAAATAAAGATATTATTCACCGCAACATTGTTAAAATTTATATGACCAAAAGTTGTGCAAGAACAAATGAGAAAAAAGTAAAAAAAATAAAAGAACTTTGTTGGTAGAGTTTGTTTTTGTTTTTGCTGCATTTGTGTTTCTACCATTGTAATAAGGGAATGAATCCGTTTATTTTAGATTCAGGAAAAAAAAATTTTTTTTATAATTTGAACTCTTTATTTGTGAGAGATACTTCGAAAAATTTTATTCGAACAAAAGTTTTGTGGGCACAAAATTATTGTTCAGAACAATTATGTAAATTCAGCTTTAACATTTAAAAAACTGTAAAAGTAATAGAAATTTCGTGTTTTCAATTCACCGTGTAAGACCCAATTTAGACGAAGAAACATTTAGGAGGGAAACATTTCGTTTGTAGGCAAATTACGGGTGGAGAAGAGAGATTCATTTTTGTGTTCGGTACTCGGCGATACGCTTTGTTCACATATTCTTTGTTGATATTTGCTTTACTTTTCTTTTCTTTCATTGTTTTGTGTGCAAATAATAACAATAATAATGGAATGTTGTCGGCAACATGTTCGCCTGTGTGACCGCGAAAGGAAAAGCAAAAGAGAATTCAAGATGTTTTTCTAAAAACTAAAACTTGTTAGAGAATTTTAGTTCCGGAGAAAATTTTTGTTATTATTTTTTTTTTTATTTGAACTCTCTACTTGTTAGAGACCCTTCGAAAAATTTTGTGCGAACTAAAATTTTGGCCGGACAAAAATTTTGCTTGTAACAAGTGGGTACTTTTTTTTTAAGACCAGCACTCAGAGAATGACCCCTACTCATGCAATGCATTGTGTTGGAAAATAGGTTATGGAAAGGAGGAAATAGGGAGAAGTGTCTGTGAACGTTCGATTTAAACTCTCCCACATCGAAAGTGCAGAGAAAACGTATTCAAAAAGATTATTCCACAGGCGAACGGCACGGCTGAAGAACGAATTCTATGGGTAATGTGTTTTGCGATTCACTGGCCATTCCACCACAAATGAATGAGCTCTCCTCGAAAAACGCATAGTGTTTATGAAGGTATGGTTTCGGGAACAAGTTCCCTAATTTCGCTAGAACACATTCCATTGTAGTAGCGGTAGAACCGCTACTGTCACCAATAAACTTCTTCGACCTCT
The DNA here is from genome assembly GCA_947397855.1 of Thelaira solivaga. Taxonomy (NCBI): domain Eukaryota; kingdom Metazoa; phylum Arthropoda; class Insecta; order Diptera; family Tachinidae; genus Thelaira; species Thelaira solivaga. The sequence goes on from OX377612.1 coordinate 46,587,020, forward strand.
CCTGTACTCGGTCGAGCAGCTTCAAAATAAACTTTAAAGCTCCGGCCCATACATGAGAGTTGTATTCCATTTTCGGTTGGATAAAGGTGGTATAGATAGTAAGGAGATCAGATGGAGTGAAGTATGTCTTAAGCCGTTTCAAAAACCTAGGCACTTGAATGCTTCTTTAGCGACCCGAAATATGTGTTCATTCCATCGAACATTACACTGAATCTTCATGCCAAGAACATCAAGAGCATCTGATTCCCTAATATCTACACCACCCATACTTACAGATGAAGCAGCATCTGTTGTCGCGTGTCTATGCGTGAGCATACAGCACTGGATCGACCCTGTTATTGCAACCCCATTCAGAGATTGTCATAAGATCACGATTAAGCGAATCATTCATGGTAGGCCTCATTGTCCCAATCTACAAAAGGCTCGGTCTATTAATGAATGAGTATGAATGGCAAATGCTGCTGTCATCTGCAAAACGTTAGTGTAAAAGTCGTCAAAGTACTAAAAATTTAGTGTTTTTAACTCGCCGTACAAAACTTGTTCCAGTTAAACTTATTTTCTAGTGAGCTTTTACCATACTCTGGTATGTTAGGAAAGGTTGCACAGAGCGTCCCAAAATAAAAAAAATAGAAGGGGGCTTACTTGCTTCTCTGATGTGATCACTCTGTGATACATGTCTAAGAGGAAGAATGAAAAAGTATAGCGATGGAAAACTGTCAAAGATAAGAGGCGGAAGTATAAGCAAAAATAGAGAAATAGTAGGAATAGAAAGAAAAGCCAGGCCGTCACCTATTTAAATCAATTGCTAGTTTTAAAAAAGGTAGCTAGTGTGCCCGCTTTTGCATGCCAAGTGCGCTGTCGAAGTAAAGTAGATGCTCCAGGCAGAGAAAATGGTGGCAACTTCTACAGTAGTTATGTAATGAAAAACTCATTATTCTTTTGTTATTCTGGTAACCTTTGTTACAACGTATTTCAGCAATTGTCTTTGGTTAACCCTCTCCTTTTTTATTAAGGCAAAAATATTGTGCTACTTTTTATTTGTTTACTTTATTTGCTCAATTTTGTGCTGCTATTTATTAAAAATAAAAACACAAATAACAAATTTTCTAGTTAAAACAAGTTGAAACTCTTGACTATTAAATGAAAATGTTTACCACAAATTATGCGCGAAAAATAGAAGTTTAAAAAAAAATTTCTATTCTCATAATTTAAATTTAACATAAGTAACGAAATATGTTAATGGTTTTGCGAAAATCTTAATGTGCTCTATGATCTGCTCTATTGCTGCCTGTGCTCTCTCTATGCCCTCATTTTAAATGCAAAATTTTGAACCACTGAGTGAAAATGTTCTCGAAAACAAGAGTAATTTTTAAAAATTATAACGCCCAAATACAAGCACATCAAATATCATAGAAATATTTTTGAAAAATTGTAATTATAAAGTAAATTTTTTTGTTGGCCAGTGTTATTTAACTGAGTGAATTAAATATGCAATCAATATAACAAAATTTTAACTAAAATATAGAAATCATAATATTGATTAATTTTTTAATGAAAAACAATTAAATGAGGTGTTATTTTTGAAAGCGGCACAAGTAAACCTTTTTATTAATATTATCGCTAAATATATTTTTTTTTAATTGGATTTGTACTACTTTCAAAAATAAATGCTCAAATATTAAAAATAATTTAATTATACTAGAAAAATTATAAAACTTTAAAATTTAATTAAAAATTTAATCAACTTGAATGACAATTTTATAGCGCTCTTAGCACTTGAAAAATTTTGCTACAAGTATTTTGATATTGAGCACATTAGTTTGGCCTCTGATTGCTCTTAACTGGAAAACTGTAGTAACTGTCACCCTACAACATATAATACTATCTATTTTATATCACTCGTGTTGTTTTTTTTTTTTTAAGTTTACTTTTGTTTTTAACACAAGACAAACGATGTAAACAAACTTTTACTTGTTTTATGTAGACAAAGTTCATTGAAGTTTAACAGTTACGAATCAAACTTTCGTATAGTTAATTAATGAGAATATTTTTTGTTGGTTTGCTCTTGCTCTGCAGTAAAAAATACAAGTATGCACGGAAACTACTGACTGAATGGCGTAATTTTCACACACTAGCACAAACACATTAAACACTGTAATTAATTTATGTAAGCATACACACACACACACAAATGCATTAAAAATAAAAAGAAAAGTATCAATTAGAAAGCAGATACGAGTATGGTTTAAAACACAAACAAAAAAAGTTTTAAAACCTTGGAGGCTTTAATTCAGCCATTTAAATTAACAAAAAAAAAAAAAATTAATTTAAAACATGTAACAAACACATTTTTTGCTATAAAAGTTTTAATTTTTTTTTTTTTTTTTGGTTTTAATTACATAAATGCTGGCCAACATTAAATATTTATTTTTCATTTCAAATATTAAAGCTAGTGGGCACATTCGTTTTGTATTTGATTAAGAAATAAATATTATTTTAATAATAAATAAATAAATATAAACAATATTTGCGTTTAATTTCAATTTCAATTTTATTTTAATTATTCATATCGTCAAATGTTTTTGAAAAAGCCTTGAGTTACATTTTACACAAAAGCAAAAAATTAAAAATGTTTTCAGCTTAAGCTTCAGCTTAAAAACGTAATTTTTAATTGTAGAAGTGAAAAATTATCCAAAAACATGTAAATTCAAACGAAGCGCCATCATAATATGTTACATCAAAAAGTTGAATTTGAATTTTTCGTTACTTAAGGCGTTTTTAGAAACATATGACGATATTTTATGCCACTAAATATTTTTCTTTCCATTTTGCAGTGAAAATTATAAAATTTTTCGTTGTTGGCATCAATTAAATACTCGCTTTAATACACGCATGTTGCATGTGAGCATCAGCCTGAATACACATTTCCTACATTCATTCATTTTTTAGTAGTTTGTTGTTGCTTTGTTCGAACTTTATAATGAGTTTTACTATTTAGTTTTATTATTTATACTTTAAACTCAACTATTTGCTAACAATTTCAATTTTTCAATAAATTTATTTAAGGATTTTTAAATATTTTTTAATTATAAATGAGAGTAACAGTACATTCAAGCCACTGCTATAAGTGGAAACTCTTCTCGATAATTCCTCGTTGCCAGTTAAGTTGCTTATTAAACAAGAAGGTATCTATAAGCTTGTGCCTGTAATTGCATGGCACTCAACGTTTACTATACATTCCAAATTTTGTCTAGGCTGTTTCTTGGAAATACAGATGTTTCCATGCCCATTTTTTGGATGACCTGCACGAGATTCGAGAAGCTGCTAAGGTATGTCTCAATATAACAGGTGAACCTAAATCTTAATACTACTTTTAAAAACAAACTTTAAAATTTATTATTATCTGGGCTGCATACTTAACTTAAACAAGTATTTCAAAGCCGAAGACTAAATCGAGCACTTCGTTCCATAATTTTCATATTTTTTTACAAAAAAAAATTAATTTTCGATCTTATTTATTCGATATGGAATGCCATGATTTTGCTTCCTTTTTTATTTGTTTTATTAAAAAAAAATTAATTTTTTTTGGGCAATTAAGAACAAAAACAAGTTAAATTCGGTCGGCTGTGCCGAGTCTTACACACCCTTCACTGTGTTAGCCAAATATTCATATTTTTCACTTTCCAGATTCTTTTTAATGAGCTCTTATTATAACACAAGCCATCAACTCTTCAAAAAAAATTTTGAATGAAAAAGGCTCATTATTTTGAGTATGAACTTTTTGCTATAAAATTTCCAGACGACTTGATTGTTTGTGTAAAAAATACAGCACATAAATATCAAAAAAAAATTATATACATATAAAGTTGTTTTGGGTAGTACACGAACGAACTATTCACATTGTACTATTCACTTATTTGAACTGAACTAACTAGTCCGTGTTTTGAATTTCTATAGTTCATTTCCTTGCTCTTCATTTTAACTGAACGACCTATAAATGAACGAATGAAGGAACGAAGGAAGTTGCAAATTATTTTCTTTTACAAAAATGGTATTTAAAACAAATAAACTGAAGAAGAGAAAATGTATTATGCATGTTAAAAATGTTAATTTTAACATTTTAAAATTAAACTTTAATTTTTTCCAGCTATAGTGACTAAACAACTTTTTGAATTACATTATAAAAAAGGAATCGAAAACTAAATTAAAACAATTTTTCGAATTTTGTTTTGTTGTTTTGTTTTCTATTTCCGTAAAAAATTTCTTTCAACCCCTATTCGATATCATTTTATATAATAAAGAACGTTCAATGACAATCAAAAGTAAAAGTGATGATACAAAAGATCAAATGAACTAAATGAACGAACTATTCTTTTCTAATTTTTAAACTAAGAAGAGCGCTCACTAAAGCTGTCCATACACGTATGATTTGTGTGTCTGATTTTTGATTTGTTGGATGTGTATGGCGCTGTTAGCAAACATGTCAGAATGAGTTTGAAAATTACAATAAGTTTGTTGGATGTTAATGGGCTGGTACGCTAGCATTAGCCATTTTTTTATTTTAGTGTGCTACGAGACGTCAGTGTGTGTATCGCGGAGATGGCGAGCAAAGAATTTTTAATAGAATTTATTGAAATTTTAAAAGAGCAAACTGCCATTTGGCAAACAAAAAGTGACATTTGTAAGGACAGAACTGCAAAACAAAAGAGTTGGGAAAACCTATTAGAAAAGTATAAAGAAGTAGACAAAAGAGCTACAATAGAAACAGTGAAAAAAAAATTAATAAATTTACATGTGAACGCTTATTTATAAGGATCCAGAATATATACTTTATAGGATGTCCCATGTACGGTGTATAACTTACACACTTTTTTGTGAAGTTACACATAAAAGGAAGTTAACAAATTGTGTTGCTTCTCTACGACTTTGCATATAAATGTTGACTTTAATTTGTACTAAACAATACAGGCAAATTGTATGAAGCAGAAAAGTACAAAAAATTTAACTAAGGAAGGTACACTTTTTTTTATTAAAAAGTCCAAGTATTTATAACGCGACCCAAAAAATTTTTGGTATAGCTAAACAATCAGGGCCTGGACAAAAATCTTAGCTACACTCGAAAATTAACAGGTTAATACACAACCTATTAATCTAGGTTGGGGGGTGCATACTTACTGGGTTCTTAGTTGGGTCATAATTCTACGAAGACTAGAAAGTAGATTGTTTTAGATAGCGCTCTTCTTAGTTAAAAAGTTAAAGATTGAATAGATGTTTCATCTATAATAGTTCAGTTAATCTTTTGCCTCTGTATCCCTTGTGTAAAATGATAACGAGTACATAGTCACTCCATTTATTTAAAATAATAACAGAGAGAGATTCTAAAAATTATATAATTAAATATAATTTTTCTTTCTTTTTTTAATAATTTTTTAAATGAATCAATTATGTATTTAATGAAGGCTTAAGCAAACTTTCCTTTTTTGACTTAATTTAGGTAATAATTGATACCGTTCGTTCAATTAAAATGAAAAATACGGGAATAAAATATTCTGAACTAGTTCGTTCCGTTCAAGTGAGGGATTGTAAAATCTAAATAGAATAGTTCATTTGTGTTCTACAAGAAATATACATACATGACCAAAAAGGCAAGCAGTTCTACTAAAAAGTGGCCGGAAAGAGGCAGTAGTAGAACTGCTTACCTTTTTGGTCATAACTTGCTTACTTTTCTAGAAATCGACTTGTTTTCTTTTGCGTTAGATACCTAAACGTATTGGCTTTAATTAGAATTATTTTTTTCTTGTGGATAGAGCATGAAAGTTTTTTATCATTTTTTCAAAAATAGCAAAGGGGGTAGTCCATGGTTTTTTTTGGTTAAAAATATTTTTTCGCACTATAAGCAAAAAACAAAATTCTATTTAAAGCCTATTTGGTTCTCTATCCAACGCAATAGAAATCAAGTCGATATCTAGAAAAGTAAGCAAGTTATGACCAAAAAGGTAAGCAGTTCTACAACTGCCTCCTTTCGGCCACTTTGAAGTAGAACTGGTTACATTTTTGGTCCTAACATGCTTTTTACGGGTAATGCGAAAAAAGTATTTTCTCTTTTTTTAAAATATAGCAAATTTCAAACCCAGCATAAATACAAAAAATTTTTTATTTTACTTTTATTTAAAAAAACAAATCTTTCTTTTTTTGCTCTCCTATTTTGGATGTAGATTGTATTCTGCTGTTTATTTCTCATTTTTCAATACATACGTACAAACATTCATGTAGAGTTGTAACAGATTAAAGGATAACCAATAGTGACACTAACAAAAATAAAATGTAGGTCTGAGAAAGAAAAAGAAAACAAGTTAAATTCAGCTGTGCCGAGTCTTATATACCCTTCACTGTGTTAGGGAAATGTTAATATTTTCACTTTCCACATTCTTCTATAATATCGAAACCATAGAAAAAATTAAATGAGTGAAGATTAATATGCCGCGTTGAATATGTTTTAACGTACCCCATTACGTTTTTTTTGTATTTGTAAATTTAAATATTAAATGTTTTAGTAGTAGCTTAGCGGATATCATCTTTATTTGCAACCGACTTACGAAATATTCAGAAATTACTATTTTCATATACTCCAGTACTGTTGTTCTCAAGGATTTTGGCAGTTTCCGTTTTTAATCATAAAATAAAAACTAAAAATTTTTCCGAAAATGTTAAAACACTTCCAGAAAGTTTAAAGCCTACACATTAAATTCCTTTTAAATTTTGTAATATTCCTGGCCATTATTCGGAATGGTACCTCGGCAAAGTGTTGAATGGTAAAAATCCCTCAGAAGAAAAGTACTGGGGTATAAGGGAATTTCAAAAAAAAGTTTTAAATAAGCAAAAGTTTTTTCTGAGAGGTTGCAAATCTAGACGACCTCTTGTTTAAAATTCTATGTGTTCCAACCCGTATTTGTATCTCCTAAAGAAAAGAACTGGGGTATGAGGGAATTTCATAATTTTTTTAAAAAAAATTCAAAGTTGTTTCTGAGTACTTGGGTGATTACAAATTTGGTGATGACCTCTTGTTTCAAATGATATGTAAACCAACCCGTAATATTCTATGGTTCGTTTGCAATCTATTAGAGAAATCAACGTATTTATGCACATTTGTATCTTAGTATGTCAAAAATTTTGAAAAGATATTTACAAATACTAAAAAACGTAAGGAATTACGTGAAAACATATTTAACTAACCATATTTATATTCACTCACTTCAAAAAATTATGTAACTGAAACACTTGTTTATTAAGCTTGAGGTCATATTAAATATAAAAATTTCTTTATATATTATTGGAACGAAATATCAATAAAAAAATAAATTTTTTTAATACGACTAAAATTAACGAGTTCTAAGAAACAATCCTTTCTGAGAACCTCATTTTTAAAAGCAATAAAATGAATGGGCCATAATCATAGTCACAAGAAAGTAGGCTTTTATTAAGAGCTGACTTTTGTTCATAAGACTTATATGAATTTAAAGTTATTTTTAAAAAAATACCGACTTTAGTGTGTCTATGATTATGCCCCAATGACTGCAGGCACTAAATTTTTAAATTAATAAAAAAAGAAATTCTTAGAAAAATATTAAGTAAGAATGCAAATTATGTATAATTTTACAAAGATTTTTAAAAAATTTTAAAGCCAAACATATTTAATTAACAAGAAAAATCGAAAAATTCTCTTTTATAAACATGACACTCAAGGCATTAAAAACCACACAAACACATACACTTTTTTAGGCTGTGTTTGCGTGTACAAAGTTTTCCACAAAAATAAAGCAAAACAAAAATTATTGAAAATGTGAAATGTCGGTTGTATTTTTGATATTTCTCTGCCATTTGCTGACCAATTGATATTTTGTTGTTTAGATAAAAAACGCAAAAAAAGCCATAATTAATGAAAATCTAAAATTTCGATTGTGTTTTTTGATTTTTCTTGTCTATTTGTGGACCGCTCTTTCTGATATTTTGCACAGATATTACGACTGTTATATGTAATAAAACTGCGTACCACATTTTTTTGTCCGTCTTCTAGCTTAGCCACATTACGCAAAAAACGCACCAAAAATGGTCAAAACATAGAGATAATCGCAATTTTTGATTCATAGCTCCTCCATTTATGGGCCCATCCAGTTGAGTTTTCGTTAGAATACTATGAATGTGATGTTTAAAAAAAACTGCGTACTACTTTTTTTCAATTTAGATTAAAATCGCATAAAAACAAAGCCATAATTTATGAAAATCTAAAATTTCGGTTGCATTTTTGATATTCCTTGGCCACTTGTGGAATGATTGCTTTCTTTTTTAGCACAGGTATTATGACTTATACTTCAAACAAAACTGCATACCGCGTTTTTTTGTCCGTGTCTTCGTTTAGACAAAATAAGCAAAAAACCCACTTTAAAATGGTCAAAAATAGAGGTAGTTTCGGTTTTTGACTCATAGCTCCGTCATTTATGAACCGATCTGGCTGAATTTCAATATCAATAGTCTTACAGCAACAACTGACCGTTTGGTATGCTATACTTTTCTGTATGTTGTCTAAATTCTTCTGAAAGTTGATTTAAACGACTACACGGACATACAGACGGACAGATGAACAACGCTTATTAAACTCCGCTATTTATAAGGATTCAGAATATATATACTTTATAGGATGTCCCATGTACAGTGTAGAAATTGCAAACGGAATCACAAAGTTATATTCACCTTTTTTACTTACAGTGAAGGGTATAAAAAAGCGAAAATTAATAAGTAACACATATTTGCATGTGTGTGGTAAAAATAGAAAAAAAGTAAAGCAGGAATAAAAGGAAGAGAAATTGCTTAGGGCAACGAACAAAAAAATGTACTAGCAAAACGTGTTAACTATAACTTTTTATTATAATAATACTAAAATTAAAAAAAAAAATAATTACTTAGACCCAAACAAAGATAGAAAGAGGCGTAAGTAAGTCCTCCGGTGTTTTCTTTTTGTTTTATTTGTGTAGAGTAAAAAGAAAATGGAAACTGCTAAAAAGAATTCAAAAGAGAGAATAGAACCAGAGAAATTAAGATTTTAAAATCAATTATTTAAATTTAATTACCACTGATTATTGAATAATGCAGAAAAGGCCAAAAAAAACATGCACTTATATCGGTGTTTTGAAGGTTTACATCTGATCTTATATCAAAAAGAGGCTAAAACTCGGGCCTTTTTTCAAATTTTAATTGCGATTGTAATCTCGATGTAACCATGTGAATCTTAGATTTTAGATACCTACAAAACACTACAAGGATTATTGTTGTGGAAGCTTTTAACCTTGTAAGTCCTCAGTCAATGGGCCTTTGGTCAGAAAATATCCATAAGTGAAAATATTTGTAATGAAATTCAACTATAAGTCTCTGAACGCACCAATGATGAAAATTTAATTTTAACCCCAGAAATAAGTCAAAATTAAATATGTGTTTAAGGGTTAATGTATTGTTATTTAGAGATGGGGCGAAAATGTTCTACGAAACGTAATTTCAGCTGGTTGCTAGTAAAAGAGTGCACTTTTTCATTAAAATAAAAAACACGTATTTTCAGGGAATTGCGATTTTTTTTATTAGATTGCCAAATGGCCCCGACAGACCGTCACTCTCTTCATGACATTTTTATTGACTTTTTCATAGACCAAAATTTGTACCTGGATTTTCTGAGCCCTCCATTCCATCATTTTGTGTATTTACGAAGATATTCAAATCCAAATGGGCTTCATCATAAAATATTACTTTTTGTGAAAAATTAGCTTTAACTTCAAAATAATAACCCTCTGCTCTTTCATAAATCGCTCAATTTGTAATAATCGGAACAAGTTGCCTTTTGTATAAAGAAGTGAACTCTAATAGCCCAACCTAAATTTTAGCTACAAGTGGAGTGGAAAGCGAAAGGTTTTTATAGCGCCCTCTTTTTATATAAAAGCGTCATCCCTAAATAAGAGCGCTGGTTTAATAAAACCCACTAAAGACAAACAAAAATAGAGTTAAAAATGCTGATTGAAAAAAAACTAGCTAACATGTCATTACTGATGCAAAATAAAAAAAAATTGTTTTGCAGTCAACTTCACTACAAAACGCTCCCTACATTTTGTTAGGGCATGAGAATTTTTGACAGATAAAAAACGCTTGGTATGCCAAGTTAGGCTTAACTATAACTAATATAGGGTGTTTTTTATAAACGTATAGAACTTTAAATTGCAATAAAACAACGATGGATTATTCGATTGACATGAATTTTATTTATCCGAAAGATAATCTTGTGGCATTACATTTTAAATATGATTTCTGGCATATGACCGCCACGCTACGGCTCGGATGTAGTCCAATCTGGATGTCCAATTTTCGATGACTTTTTCCAACATTTGTGGCCGTATATCGGCAATAACACGGCGAATGTTGTCTTCCAAATGGTCTTCCGCATAGACCAATGACTTTACATAGCCCCACAGAAAGTAGTCTAGCGGTGTTAAATCACAAGATCTTGGAGGCCAATTCACAGGTCCAAAACGTGAAATTAGGCAGTCACCAAACGTGTCTTTCAATAAATCGATTGTGGCACGAGCTGTGTGACATGTTGCGCCCTCTTGTTGGAACCACAGCTCTTGGACATCATGGTTGTTCAATTCAGGAAAGAAAAAGTTAGTAATCATGGCTCTAATCCGATCACCATTGACTGTAACATTCTGGCCATCATCGTTTTTGAAGAAGTACAGACCAATGATTCCACCAGCCCATAAAGAGCACCAAACAGTTAGTTTTTCTGCATGTAACGGTGTTTCGACATACACTTGAGGATTAGCTTCACTCCAAATGCGGCAGTTTTGTTTGTTGACGTAGCCATTCAACCAGAAGTGCGCTTCATCGCTAAACAAAATTCGCTTATGAAAATCGGGAACAACGGCCATCTCGTTTTGGGCCCATTCGACGAATCTACGCCTTACTTGATGATCGTTTGACTTCAATTCTTGCACGAGTTGGATTTTGTAAGCACGCAAACCAAGATCCTTCCACAAAATCTTCCATAAAGTGGATGGGCACAGATCGAATTCCTGTGCTCGATGGCGGATAGACTCATTCAGGCCTTCATCAATGCTACGCTCTACAGCAGCAATAGCTTCTTCTGTACGTACCGTACGGCATCTCTGGGGATGCAAGTTATCAATAAGAGTAAAAATAGTGCGAAAACGTTCCATGGTTATCGAATTAACTGCTCCGATGAACGATTTTGTTGACGATAAAATGGACTTAGTGCGCGATAGGTATTCCGCACAGAACAATTATTTTCGAAATAAAATTGCACTATTTGCAGGCGTTGTTCAGGCGTGAGTCTATTCATGATGAATTGCCAAACCAAACTGAGAAAAAATCACTTGACAGCTGTTAAATCGGTCGCCATCTTGAACAGTAATGCCAACTTAAAAAACACCCTTTACTTAAAAAAGATTTTTACTTTTTTTCAACTCTTACCTTCTCAAATGTTTCCATTTGATATAATCCTCGCCCTGAAGCCCAATTGTAAGGGGTCTCTATTTCTATTTTAGTTTCTCATACTATTAATATGAACAATTTTTTTTTACTAAAATACATCAAAAGAGAATACTGACTATTGATTTGGGTAAAATTTTTAAGAAATTATGCAAAAAAATTATTACAAACTGTTTTTTGTAAAAAAAAAATTGCGTGAACTCTGCATAAATTTAATTTTAGTATAAAACAAATTTTCATGTTAATTGAATTGCAATAAAAAAAACCACCCCTTTGAGTTGAGCTACAATGCTAATTTTTGGTGGAATTTTTTTTTATATTAATTAAATTAAAACATTTGAGAGATTATTTAATGTTTTTTTTTTTGTATTTAAAATCCATTAGCAAAACGATGACATAAACTTTGGACCGATGAAAGCCCATAGTTTCTTAATAAAGTTAGCTCCGTCTTCAATTTAAAACAAATCAAATCCATTTTTATTGCATTCAACTACCATTTGCAAATTAAAATGTAATAAAAAACCAATTTTCTTTGTTGAAATTTATGCATATAAATTTATGAAATGAAATCAATTTCAATTGAAAAATTTCTTGATAAAAAGAAAAAAATCATAAACGAATCTTATTGTGTTTCTTCAATGTTGAAATACTGATAGCAAAATTTTAAAACTGCCAGCAAATTGTATTAAAAACAATATTTGCAATGAGCACCTTTTGTAAGTGTTCATTTACGAGTAGTTCTGTGCAAGACTTTAAAAAGTTTTATCTGCAAAGAAAAATAAAACTCAATAACAAACTGTATTCTGTTTAACTGCTACATTCACATGATAATTATTTAGTAGTAAAAACAATAGTACTTGATATTAAATACTAATTCTTGAACTCACATGTAATACAAATAAAAATATACATGAAGTTTTAAATAACCCAGCACAGCGATTTGCCCAGCAAAGCTTATAACACATGAGAAAGAGATTTGCATTCATTTGGATCTTATTAGGTGCAGTTTCTCAAATAGCAAAAAATTTCCTGTCAATAATTTAATGAAGTTGACTTTATTTCATTTAATTAATAAACACCTTTGTCCACAATATTTACAATTTCAATATGCATTTTGTGGTTAGATGTGATGACACAGTCATGTAATTTGTTGTAACTAAGAAATTTAGTTACCCAGCTTAATCAGCATAAAAATAAACTATATTTTCTTCAGTTTGAATATTAAACTAAACAAATAAATTTGTGTGCTGACAATAAAGAGAAATTTCAGAGAAAACAAAGCCTAATAGCAAGGTGAATTCATACATGGTGATATCAAGAAAGCATATGTGCACTTCAAGTTATTTCTTGATTTGTCAAAGTTGCTACATTTATATGGTCAGAGTCAGAGAATATTTAACAGCAGTTAAATATTAAGAAGACCAACAACGATAATGCAGCGGATGGCCAAACAATAGGATATTCTGTCAATACAATTATTTATATCATAATTTCTTTTCTTTTCATTTCTTCTCTTCACTTTTTTAATTTCTTTCTTGATTTATTTTTAACACACATTAGTATTTTGTTTATTATATATTATTGAGGACATCACATTGACAATTTATTTTATTTTTAATTTTTAGTAGTATGTACAGGGTGGCCCAAATGAGACCTAGTGATATTAAGCACGTATAACTCTTGTAATAACGGGTTTTTTTTAAAAGATTTATTTTTATATGTTAAATACATTTAATGGAAATTTAACATGACTATGTGTGAAATATGACATCAGGCAAATGACCACCATTTTGCTCGATACAGGCATTGGCTCTTTTTAGCGCATTTCGCATTAGATGGCGTAATGTTTCTGGTTGCAGGCGCCGTATTTCGTCTCGAATATTCTGCTTGAGCTGTCCAAGTGTCTGTGGTTTGTTAACATACACTTTATCTTTTAAATAACCCCATAAAAAAAATCGGGCGCAGTTAAATCTAGTGAACGAAGAGGCCAAGGGAAATCCGAATTGTTTGAAATTATGCGTTCACAAAAAATTTCACGCAACATGTCCATAGTTTGCCTAGCAGTATGCGCAGGGGCTCCATCTTGTTGAAACCACAAATTAGGATGTTACTCCACCATTGGCCGCAAAATGTTTTCGATTATTGCTCTATAAGAAGCCCCGGAGACCGTTTCTGGCATTTCATCCTCATTCTCAAAGAAATATGGACCGATGATTTTTGTGGCCATAACACCGCACAAAACAGTGCATCCGATTGGGTGTGACTAATGCTGATGTATTGCCCTTGGATTTTCGGTGCCCCACAACCTAAAGTTTTGTTTATTCACATAACCACTTAAATGGAAATGCGCTTCATCTGTCATCAAAAGATAATTTAAAAAATCATTTTGTGTGGCTAATTGTGTAAAGCAAATAGCGTATTGTAGTCGTTGTTGGGGGTCTTGCGGTAGAATCTGTTGCACAATTTGATCTTTGTATGGATAAATCTTAAGATCTAGCTTTAAAATTCTCTGTAATGTTGTTCTGGCTATACCCAATTGGCCGGAACGGCGACGAGTTGAGACAGATGGATCATTTGCAACACTCTGCTGCACAGCTTACACGTTGTCTTCAGTACGAATATTTCGATGAACACCTCTTCCTCAAAACGGCGAACTAAACTTGTAATCATGGAAGATGTGGGCGCTGATCTTACGTTAAAAAAAAACGGCGATAATTTCGCTGCGTCCGAACAATTGATCGTTGAGAAGAATAATAAAAATCGATAATTTTAATGCGTTGTTGTGGACTGTACGTATTCATTTTAAATTTCTAGCAGTTCAGTTATAATCTGCAAAAAGAAAAAAGAAATTATATTAATAAATAAAAAAGTTATTTGTGTTTCACATCAGCTGGTCTTATTTGGGCCACCCATTATTAGACATCTGGAACAAATACTTTTTTTGTATTTGTAAATACATTTGCCAAAAGTAAATAAAAGTAGTTACTTGCTCACAGATCTCAAATAGTGAAGAGTAGTGAAATGTTGCTTTTCAAGTTCTTATCCGTAAGCATTTGCAAAAACCTTGTTCCGAAAGTAGGAACAAGAAAAAGCAAATAACTCAGAGAAAAAAGTACCACAAAAGTTAGTTCTGTATTTGCGGAGCACCAAATACATTTCTGGAGCTACCACATTTTCTAACACAAAATCGGCAAATCATTCAACAAAAACCGACAGATATTAATAACTCTGTTTTGTATATTATAAGCCTATAAAATTGATAAATTATATTTAAATATAATATAAATTATACTTTTATATAAAAAAAATTTACCTCCATATGTGTGTAAAAATTTAAATTGTATCTACATAAGCCGTGGCGACTTTTAGAAACATCTGGCAACAACAGTCTCTACAAATAAGGAAAAACAAATCATTCTCATTTAAATTTCCTCTCTCGCTCTTTCTAAATACATACCTTCCTTAATAAAGATGTATAGAGATTCTCTGTGTTAATGCCTGTAGCTGTGAGTCTTAGCTTACAAGTACCAAATTCAGTTGAAGAATTTGATGTATTTGCGACTTCTACAAATGATTTGTGAGCATAGTCGTGTACTGCATAAGCAAATACGAATATATCCAAATACCAAAAGCAAGCAAACATAAGTAAGTAGTGATCGTGAATTTTGTTGTTCCTGAAATGTGAACTCATTTTTGTTTGTATTTGCAAATTCATGCACTTGCTGCAAAGTACATAAGTACTAACTACGTAAATCCAAATACATTTGTGCAGATGTCTAGTATGTATGTTTGCTTTTTTTTAATTTGATCTTGTTGAAGACACTATGAATAACAATGTCCCTTATATTGTCTTTTTTGATTTATTTTTAATTTATGTTAGTGTGTGTGTATTGTATTATTTATTAAAACTATTCACGCGATGAATTAATTTTTCTAAATCCTCAATTCTTCTCCATATTTTATCATATTAAAGCTGGGTGTTCTTGTTGTCATTGTTAGTATTTACCTATAGTGTTTGTTAATATTGTAATTTTTGACAGAGCATTTGCAACATCATTATCTTTTCTAAAGACAAAAAAATCCTTGCCTCGAGCGGTTAACGCTTACAGGCCCTGAGGGTGCAAACTGGTTGAACTCCTTTTTTAAAAATAATATCAAAAAAAAAATTCTTTTTTTTGTAGCATATCAATATATTCCAGTATGGCAGGATCGCCATGTAATAAAAGGATTTATCTTTTATTTTTAATAAATTTCTTTTATTATTTTAAATTCATTAAAACGAAGGTTGAGCTAGATAGAGCTCCAACCTTCAATTATGATTTTTCAAGATTAAAATTAATTACAAAATTAGTCAGCTTATATACTAATTAAATTACTCAAACTGAGTGACTTTTACAGTTACACTCAGTTTATATTATAAATAGGTTGTATTTTACCGGGCAATCATGAATTTAGGAAGATTCCCCAATTCATAATTGAGTGGCTTTAGTAAATCACTCGCATCTATTCCTATATATTTATTTAATGTTACAGGAACAAATGAAGATATATGATCTACCTTTAAATACTTTGTTTATGCTAAGAGTGTTAGCTCTACGTACAGATCGGCAAGTGCATTAAAACAACAACACAATATAAATTAAAAGAATGCGCTATTGTAATTAAAGGCCACTTGACTGTTGCTTGTTTATAGAATATGCAGCGACAGGCAAGTGTGCATTGTTATGGAGTTTATGTTTATGAGTTTAATATTTTTTTGTGTTCTATTTATGATTTTGATTTTATTTGTTTATTTTTGGACAAAATGATTAGTTTATGTGAGCTGTGTGTTTTGCAATTATATTAAAGCACTACAGCTTGATCAGTTACGTTGCAGTATCTTATTTAGGACATAATACATGACCATGTCCTGAGCATTGTCATACAGAACTCAATTAATTTTTTTTTTAAGTTTATTTTACTATTTTTCATAGTATTTGTGTGTGTGTATTTTTTTTAATTTTAGCTTTATGATAATATCTTCGTTTTACTCACAGCTCAATTTTCTTTTAATTTTTATTACTGATAGTTTTCTTTTATTTTATCTTATAGAAGACATTGACATTTTCCTCACCCCAAATGCACACTAATGGGAACGTCTGAAAAGAATATTTCACACGTTCACCAAATGTGCGTTGTGAGCAATTTAGGCGACTTAGTTTTAGGCTACGTTAGCAATACTAAATGTAAAAGTAATTAATCCTAAGTTGGGCTTGAATGAATAAAGTGATAAATTAAGAAACTCGGTATAATTTATTTGGTTTTAATTACTGAATCAAACCTGCCGCCTGAACGCAGTCCTTAAGAATGCGTTAACTTCCATACTGTAACCGAACAAATGCGTTGCAACATATTCAGAATTTTTGCAAAAAGTGATTGAATCGGACTACAGGACCTGCTGGACAAATTTATTCATTTGTTTATGAATGTGCTTGGGCATATGTATTTAACTAATTTTTTTTTTCTGTGTTAGTGTTAAAAGACTTAGCAAAACCTCTCTGAGGAATTTAAACATTTAAAATTTCTTTTACAACAGTTAGAAATTTACATACTTTCTTTAAATGTTGTATTTAATAGAACGTTACATTGTTCATGTCATTTCTTCTATTACTCCTTGGGGTTTTTGGCTTTTAGAGAAGCAAACTTTTTTCTTTTTTAAAGCAAGCAAAAAGTAAACCAATAGACAGACTTCTATTTTTGTTTTAGAAAATAACAAGTTTGAAAATAAAACAAAAAAAAAAAAAAGGAAAAACTTATTAGATTCCTTCAAGTGAATTGAAACTTGAATTTTTAAAATTATTCAAATGTGAAAACTTAATGAAAAATTAAAATTTCAGCTTGGAGTTGCAATTATGAACTAAGTGAGTTGGAGTCATTCAGTTAAATATCCCTGCTTTTGTATAGATTTATACTTTGCGCTTGTAGTTCAGCATACGAGTATGTACCTGCTACCCATAATATTTCCGTGCAATTCCATATTTGATGTGAAGGAACATGATATTTTTTGTTTTTTATTTAATTTATGGTAACTTGATGTTACTTGAAATATAGAGAATTTTAGACAATCACCTTAAATATTAAGATAAAAATATTTGAAAATTTAAATACCAATGATTATTTTGTTTTAATTTTTTTTAACTCAGATTCAGCCAAGTCGGTGTTTTTGAATGGAGAGGGGCAAATTATATGTACTTTAAAAATTATTCAGACGTTTCTTAATTTTTACTACAGCAATTCTCTTTAAAATCTTTAAAATTTGGTTGCATTTCAGAGATTTAAAAGGTCCTGTGCGGTAAAAGATTATTAATCATGCAAGCACAATTTTCCTATTTCGTTACAATTTTTATTATACAAAAATACGTTTGCAAACAGTTTTACATATTGCGGGTATTTTTGTTTATTTTTCTTATGTTTGTTATTATCTTAAAATGCTTTCTGTCGACAAATTACAATTTAAGTTTTGCTTAACTTTTACAAAAACCGAATTAAAAAATCTTTCTTGTAAAGACAGCAATTCCAGTTACTATTTTTCTCTTTAATTTTCAGGTGTGTGATTGGGTGTGTGTTGTTCTTGCTACAATAATATAAAACTATCTAAATGAAACAATTGCATAAAAGTATTAAAGAATAAAAACTAAAACTGCAAATAAATAAACCAAACATATGCATGCAAATACAAAGAGAAAAACACGTATACAAAGAAACATGAACGCACACACACACACACACTGACCCACTGACAACTCGTACTTATGCATGGATATTATTCAATAAAGCCCAGCAAACATAAATTAGATAAGAACAAAAAAAGCAGTAATAGTGAAATGATAAATCACTTGATTGAATTTCACTTTGAAGAAAATTTTTTTAATGCTGGCGCTTACTTGTGAACAGTAAAAAAAACATGTTTTGATATTAAAACTATTTTTTTCTTAAAATTCTGTTTAACCTAAAGAAAAGGGCGTATAGAAAAATAGAACGAAAGAAGAAAACTAAAACAATTTTCTGCTTAAAAAAAAATTTAAATTCTAATTAAACTTATTAAATATTCACCCAGAAAACAAACTCGGCTGCGAAACTAACCTTGCTATTAACTAAAAATTCAGTTTCAGTAGTCCAATTTTTAATTCGCAACAATAGACAGTCAGTGTTACAACTCGAAATGTATTTAATGGAACTAAACTTTAGATTGTATTATCGAATTCTTGTAAAAACCAGACCAAAAAATTTTTAAGCCGATTTTTTGATTGGTAACAAATTTAGTTTTCACAACACACATACTATTGGAAAACTTGACTTCAATTTAACAATGATATCTAGTAAGAGTGCTTGCTTAAACTTCTGTTGCTTTAGTCATTTGCTGAATCACAAATAAGCCCAACTTGATCCTTGTACCCAAAAAAAGCGACAAAGATTCTGTTCTTAATAAATTCTGATAACGTCAAGTATAATTCTTTTTTGATAATATTATTCTGTAACAATGTGGAAAAAACATCAGGCTCACTATCGGTCGTTTCTACAGTAGCAATCGGATGTTTTGTATCACTGAAAATTATGTTAGTCTATGGTTTCTAATATATCAAACGACAAACAGCTTATTTTTACAAGAAAATTCTTATTAAAAGAAAAACGAACAATAACGTAAGCATTTCTATATGAAATTGCGGCTCACTAAAAATATTTTTTCTCTTTATACGAATACAAATGCCAAAATCACTCACTTGTTTTCTTGTCGTCGCTTGCATATTTTTTTTTCTTATAAAATTAACACGAAACGCGCAGAAACCACTAAAATTAGAAATAAAAAATTCTTTTCTATCTTCTAATACTGATTTTGTAATAATCAACATGAAATTTTCTTTTTAATTAAATTATAAAATTTGAAGCTTTTTGTTTAAAAAAAAAAAGTTGTTTTTGTGAATGTGTGTGTTTTTCTTTCTGCTCTCTTTCCTTGAGAGCTTAAGTGGTGTATCATGTTGTGTTATTTAAAGTATAGGGTCCGCCATCGAACGTTTTTTTTTTTCAACTAGTGCTTATTTCGTGAATGGTAACACTTAGCTCATGTCTGATTTGACAGATAATTAGTTTTATCCTTCCGCTGAAATATAGTCGTGTTTTCGCTTCGCTCGATGTTTTTATAGGATTTTCAAAAAAAAAAAAGTTATTTGGCGGATCCTATGTATTTCTAGTATACAGCGGGTTTTTTTTTTAACTTTTGATTATTTAATGAAACCGTTGTTGTGACAACATGGAATATTGAGAAGACTTGTGGTAAACAACGTAAGGAAAAGCGAACGATAAGTCAAAAGCTAGTGAGCACCATTGTCAGTCGAAAATGAGTGACTGGTTTTCTCTTACTTTCACCTGCCAGTAAGTCTTATTGAATCATTTTAGAGGACCACAACCTTAGAAGCTCTACAAATATTTTTTATAAAATTAATTTGATTATTGTTTTAATTTATTTCTTCTTTAAAAAAAAAACAATACAAATCCACGAAGCTTCTTGGCTTGTCTGCAGAAAACACCCAAGGTCTAGGCAGGGATCGACCTTGCTGCCCTCATATTGATAGGCCAGTGCGCTACCTACTAGTCTACGGGGGCACCTTAAATGACTCTTGCTTATTATTATTATTAGTTATGTATCACGTTGATCTAATGATTTTTATTTTGCTTTAAGCTGTTTAATTAAACACTTTAAGCAAGTCATTCGTATATAAAATGTTTGATAGGTTATTCAAATAAAATACTGGGTACGTATGAGTATTTTTTCTATTTTATAAATTTTAACAATGCAACAATATAACTCATACGTTATGGGATCTGTTATTTAGAGGATATGTATGTATGTGCGTACGGAACGTACGTACTAACGTATAAAAAAGATAATTGAGCAGTATCTGTATACACTTAGAAAAAATTTATTTGACAACAAATAGAAAATAAAAGAAAAAAATATATAAGCTTGAGTGAAACCGATTTCGAAAAAACTTCACAGTTTTTCGTATTCTATTTACATAATTTTATTCATTTTAAAACCGAATAAACAAACTTGTCGAAAGCGAATCGAATGGCTTATTATAAGTAAGACTGCTTGCTTAAACTTCTGTTGCTTTAGTCAAAATTTATGAACTCCTTAAAATCATTTGCTGAATCACAAATAAGCCCAACTTGATCCTTGTACCCAAAAAAAAAAGCGACAAAGACTCTGTTCCTAATAAATTCTGATAACGTCAAGTCTAATTTTTTTTTGATAATATTATTCTGTAACAATGTGGAAAAAACATTAGGCTCCCTATAAAGAAAACTATCGGTCGTTTCTACCGTAGTAATCGGATGTCTATGGTTTCTATTTCAAACGACAAACAGCTGATTTTTACAATAAAATTCTTATTAAAAGAAAAACGAACAATAACGTAAGCATTTCTATATGAAATTGGCACAAAAAATTTTAGGCTTTTATTATTTATTTTATATTTTGCATTGAAAAACACTAAGATTTTTTCACATTTTCGCTCCAAGAATAGTTCATTGACATTAGCAAAAACAATGTCTGTTAAATATTATAACACACTCTGTCTTTGACGTTTAAATAAAAATTCGAGTTTTATTTCGAATATCATCTAAGCGAGTGATTTGTTTAATTTAAAAATTGTTTTTGTTTTTGAAAATGATTGTTCTGTAACAGAGCCGATAATAAAAAAAATTTCGCAGAGGTGAAAAATTATTTAACCAATTTTAAGCAGAACACTGACATGAATTTTTTTTTAAATTTTATACCCTTCACTGTAAGTAAGTCCCCATTTACATTATGGACATTTCTTGCCGGATAATTTTTCAATTCTCTTTTTTTCTTTCCTAAACCGTTTACATTTTGGACATTATTATCCAGATAGAAATTTTTTCAATTCTTCTTTCCATTTATTTTCGTGACGTGCTTAATTGATTTGTATGAAAATTAATTGAAAAGAACTTTTGAGGCAAACCAAATTAAATTAATAATAAATAAATACATTTTAAAAATTGATATCTATAAAAATATGGGCAAATTAATACAGTGTACAAAAATAAAAATAAACAACAAGACAATTATTAAGAAAAGTTGAAAAGAGAGACAAGAAATGTCTAGTACAGACGATCGTGTACTACACACCTTGCGTATTTACCCCCTCGTCAACAAACTTCGTCTGTCTGGACAGAAATGTCCATAATATAAATGGGTACTAGTATATATAAGTTTGTGACTCCGTTTGTGTAATTTCTACACGGTACATTATATATACTCCATATCCTTATTAATGGCGGAGTCAATTTAGCGCTGTTCGTTTGTCCGTCTGTCTGACTTTCTGAAGTCAATAGACTACATACGAGTGTAGTATATCAATACGTTTTTGTTTTTCAGTTGTAATTGAAATTCAGCCGGATCAGTCCATAATTGGCGAAGCTATGAGTCAAAAACTGCGACTACTTCTATATTCGAACATTTTGTGTGTGCTTTTTAAATGCCTGCAGTGTAATAACATAACGAATATAGAGAGATATCTTAATGAAAGAGAATTTTTGTATTTTTTAAGTTAATTTGAAGCTCTTTATTAATACTAAATATTTATTTAAATATTTTTGGTTTCAAAAATATTTTCAAATTAAATTTATTTTACATTCCTATTCGATATATATATTTTTTATTCAAAAATTAAGTGACTGCAGATATTTTATTGCTTAAAAAATTCTCATAAAGATTTTTTTTAGAACTCTTTAATCTTAGTTTCTTGAACTGAAATTAATGATTTATTTTGGGTTAATAAAAAATTTTTTAATCAATATTTTTCATATCTTTTTTACAGCCTTATTCAGAGAAGAAAATTAGTTTCTATATGAAGGCTTTAAGCTAATAATCCTATATTAACATTTTTATATTCAAGGAAGGTTTATTAACTAATATGCTCTTTAGCAAATTTCAAAATTCGATTCTGGCAATACTATTGTTTTGATTTGCCATTTTTTATATTATTGCTGTGCATAAAAGGTTATCAAATTATTCGGTATTCGCAAATATATATTTCAGCCATACATTTTTTTCTTATTAAGCCACAAAAAGTTTATTTAATTTAAAGAACAGTGTATATTACAAGATGTTAACTAGTTTATCTTTAAAAAAAATTAAAAAAGTAACAAAATTATATAGGTAATTTATGTAACCTCTTCACACCGAATAAAAAGAGAAATGATTACCCATTACTTTTTTATTTGTTTTGATTTTATACACGTCACTGAAAATTAAAATTTGAAATTTGTGAATTTGTGTTAGTTTTACCAAAAAACTTGTGATAAAAATGCAAAATATTAAAAGAAAAAGGTGTGATTCCATTTTTTTTTTATTTATTAATGCTCTTATTTTTAATAAAATTTTTTTTTTTTAAATATAAGCTCTAAGTCTAGAGAAAGCTCTAGAGAGACCTAG
Organism: Thelaira solivaga; assembly: GCA_947397855.1. Classification (NCBI taxonomy): domain Eukaryota; kingdom Metazoa; phylum Arthropoda; class Insecta; order Diptera; family Tachinidae; genus Thelaira; species Thelaira solivaga. The sequence continues at coordinate 46,610,061 of OX377612.1, forward strand.
AGTCTATATTTTTTTTATTTTATTTTTTTTATTAAATTATTTATTGTATCTTCAATATAATAGAACTAACAATAAGTGTTCAAATCTTAAATCTAAAAAGTTATTAATTTAGTTCTAGTCAACACCAGAAAAATATATATATATATAAAAATTATATAATGATGCTCACCACTGTTAATGTTGGAGTAAGTTGGCTGTATCTCTTCTTCTTAAACGAGTATGGCCGCTAAAATTTAAGATATTTCGAGCCAGTAAATTTGGATGGGAACTCAGACCTGTTAGGTACGTGGTAGCGTGTTTGACGATTTCATCTTTGACCATCGATACGTTTAAGTCCTTATGGATGTTGGCATTTCTGACATACCATGGTGCAGCTGTTATCACGCGTAGTATTTTATTTTGGCATCTTTGTATTTTCTCTATGTTGGAGGCTGAGGCAGTGCCCCATAACTGGACTCCATAACTCCATATTGGTTTTATCACTGCTTTGTACAATAACAGCTTACAATCCAAGTCTATATTTAAGAAAATTTTAATTAAAAATCATAGAAAATAAAAAGGTCGAAAAAATTATCAAATAAATAAAAAATTTATATTAACATTTATTTTGTTTTAACACAATATAATAAAAAAAACAAAAAGAAACAATCAGCTGTCACAGCTTAATATAGCTTTAAAGTAGGGTCATACCTACTTTAAAATTTGTGGATTTAATAAAGGTTTACCATAGGATTATTAACACTAAAAACGTCTCTAAACGGCTTGCAAACCTATATTAAGTTTCTCTGAATAAGGCTGTTAGTCTTTTATATTTTTTATTTGTAAACTTATTTAACTTTTTTATAGAAATGGCTAGCTTATTAATCTTGAGGTCATATTATGAAAATTTATTTTTATATCGATATTTCGTTCCAATATTAAATAAATAAATTTTTATTATGATCTAAAGCTAATAAATTTGAATTATATAACTTTTTTTGATATTTAAGAAGAATGTGAAAAGTGAAAATTATAAGTATTTGGCGAAAAATTATAAGTATTTGGCACAGTGGAACTTAACTTGTTGTGATTCAATTAATTAATATTTTTTTCTTAATTTATTTGGTAGTTTTCCTTTCGATTAAAATATTTTTCTTTTAAATTTTAAGTAGTTTCTTTAGAACACAACAACAATTTTTTTAAGTGTTATCATTTTTATAAGAGACTTAGAGTAACACAAAAAAAAATCAACATTCTCATATATCAAACTTGGGCATTATGTTGCATATTAAAATATTATAACAAATAGTATTAGCAAACAAAACAAAAATAAGTAAATAAATAAGAACACACGAATATGCAAAAAAAAACAACAATTGCACAATGCATTGAGCTATCAAAGCCTAAAGTTGTTCTTGTTTAAAAAAAAATTATCAAGACAAATGAAAATATATAAAATACACTCTAACCAACTAATAAAAACAAAAGGACGTGCATACACTCAAAAATTTCAAAGGGGGAAAAATATGTATATTCGTGCCATACATGATGCTGGTAGCAAGACGTAAACAATAACAAAAATTTTTTTAATTCGAAAATCTTCAAATAGAGATGCTTCAAAATTATGCACGAATAAATGCAAAACAAATGAAATTCTTTAGTAAATTTGAAGCAGGAAAAAAAATAAATTAAATAAAAGAAAATATAAACTAAAATAATATAAAAATTCCTTTTCTACACATTCTTAGAAAAATTAAAAATTTTTGTTTTAAAAAGATGCAGCTCTATTTATATTTACAACTACGCCAGTACATAAAACTGTAAAAACTATAAAATCTTGCCCAAAAGAAACCTTTGCACCTATGCAAGCTTAAAAAAATTTTATCAGCCAAACTTTATGAGGGACAAAGTGTAGGACAAAGTCATATAAAGTGTCGTGCATTATGATATCGGCTGAGCAATTGAGAGTAAGAAGACAGTTTTTCATTTACTCTTCAAGTTCGCAGCTCTTCTGGCTGCTGGGTATTTTTTGTTCTTTTTTAATATAAAATAATATTTTGTTTCACGTTTGCATAAAAAAATAATTATTTTTACGAAATTCGAAAGAAATAATTTTGATGTAAAACATTTAAAAAAAACAAATTTCCATAAAACTAAAGGGTGGTTAATTTTTAAGGGCCGATGTTGAATGTAAACCACACCTAAACGTCAAGTTTTTCCGCATTTCATTTGCCATTTTTCAACTTCAGACTAACTCAATTTAAACAATGGAAAGATACACAATCGAGCAACGCGTTAAAGTTATTCAGACTTATTATGAAAATGGGCGTTCAAATCAAAATGCATAGCGTGCACTTCGTGATTTTTTCTTCTTCAGTGATGAGGCACATTTTCACCTAAGTGGATTTGTCAATAAGCAGAATTCCCGCATTTGGGCGAATGATAATCCAAGAGTGATTGTCGAAAAATCAATTCACTCACAAAGAGTGACTGTTTGGTGCGGTTTATGGGTTGGCGGCATCAACGGACCGTATTTTTTCCAAAATGAGGCCGGTCAGGCAGCTACTGTGAATGGTGTTCGCTATCGTGAGATGATAACGAACTTTTTATGGCTCGAATTGGAAGATATGGATTTGGACGATATGTGGTTTCAACAGGACGGTGCCACTTGCCACACAGCTAACGAAGCAATGGCTCTTTTGAGCGACAAATTCAATGGCCGTGTTATCTCACGTGGTGGCGATGTCAATTGACCACCAAGATAATATGATTTGACACCGTTGGACTTCTTTCTTTGGGGTTATTTGAAAGAAAAGGTGTGCGTCGATAAGCCAGCAACAATTCAAGAGCTAAAGAATGAGATAACTCGGCACAATAGAACCTCAATTATGCCTCAGCGTCATCGAAATATTGAACCATCGGATGGAGGTGTGCCTTAAAATTAAACCACCCTTTGTAAAAAAATTCTATGAATTTTGTTAAAGGAAATTTTATCGTGTTCAGTAATTAGAGCAGAAGCCTTAAGAACAATAGAAAACAACTGCAATTGAAATTTAAAAATTATTTCATTCAAAAAGATAAAAAATTCGACAACATTTACTGTGCCTTCCAAGAATCTTTTGCTTGCATTTGCTTCAAAGCAAATTTATTTAAACTTGTTATGCGGTAACCCTCTCTCGGTCTGTAAGCAGCAGATCGAGGTGCAATATGGCGAAGATGATCTGGCCTAGACTAGATAGCAATCAGAGCAATGATTTACTGCGACCCCAAAGAGCCCAGTTGAAAAATGTAGTTACAGTAACAGACTAAAAGAATGGGTTTGTCATCAAACGACTACTGTAGAAGTTGTCAGGACGAGGAGGGGACTGTAGAACACCTTCTCTGCCGGTGTTCTGTACTGGAGAAGCAGCGTATGCTCCACTTTGGAGAGTGCTGCCTGCAGGGTCTTACTGCGCTGTCGACTATAAGGATCGACATGCTATATGGCTTCGTTAGACGGACTCATCTTCTCTATCTGTCTTCTTATTTATTTCCTTTCCTTTCACTCTTCTCTAGTGCTATCCTTCTTCACTTCCTCCTAGGTATCACAAAGGGATTACATTAGCGGACGCAAGTGAGCCCAGTTTCTTTTTTTCTTATTTGGGCGCCCTGTGTAACCTAACCTATACAATAATGCACCCTGTTTTAGAATGTTTTTCATAACAAAAATATTATTAAAGAAAAATTCTAACATAAAATCGAATTCATATTTAAATATTACGAATGTTCATATAAAAATTCCTTTAGCACACACATACAATAAAGTCATGTGCGAGCTCATGTACTTGCATTCATGCTGAGTTTTTAACAATAATCAAATTTTGTTGTTCTACAATTTTGTACTGGAAGAGTGTTATTTTGCTCGAAAAAAAGCAACAAAAAATATTTATTTATGCACACATTCACACAAGTATTAGTAATACAACAAAGTTTCTTTTAGTCTTATTTAGTCATTGTATTTCTCATGTAGTTGCTTCTGTTGCATCATATAAATTCTACCCTTTTGTTAGTTTCCTACGTAACTGCATAAGTTTTTCTATAAAATGTAAGTCAGTAATTTTTATTTTTTATTTTTTTTTCTATATTTTTTTGTGTGCCTTTCAAAAATTGTAAGCATGTGTGTAAATGTTTAATTCCTGCTTTTATTTTTTATTTTCTTAAAGCTCAACAACAAATTTACAATCCAAAAAATTTGTCAAAACAAATTATCACTTGAATTTCTTACCATTTACTATTGTTATAACAACAAAAATAATATTTTACAAAATGCATAATCAAATTGTCGTTTTGTAGGTTGCTGGCAGCAGCAGTGGTAGTAAAATGTATTAGTTGCTTTTTTGTACAAGCATTTGAATAACATTATAAAATTCAAAGTGTACAATACACACACACGCACAGACATACACATGGAAATTTTTGAAACACATTTTACTAGTGAAAATTTTCTAATCTTTTTTTGGTAAAAATAATAGAGTTTTATTTAATATCTAGTGCATTTTAATGGCTCAAAGATTATATTTTTTTTTAATTTTTAGCGCTCTGTACCCGGCTTTGTCCTGCAAGAAAACACAAAAATAAAAAATCAGATCTACATGTTTTCTGACTAACTTTGGGAGGGCATGTATTGGTAAATTGTAAATGAAAGTATTAAGGCAGTGATTTTACAAGTTTATAATACAAATTCAAGTCCACTCTGTTCAATTAAACTTTTGTGCGCTGGTTTTAAGTCTTCACTTAATTTAATCAATTGACTTTAATTTTTGAGTTACAGTCAAGTCTCCTATAACATGGTGTTTTTTGTACCGACCTCATTTTCGAAGATGACGTCACCAGCCTAAAATCGAAATAAACAGTCACTATTTGTGTATGCATCAGCTTCCAACAATCCCTCGTGGATTCTCATTTATCCAAATGCATCAATTCTGCTTTTTAACGAAAGTGTGCCTCTTCGAAATGCATTTTGACTTAAACGTTTATTTTCGTAAAAAGCTTCAACAGTCTTAACATGCTGCTCACTTGTATAGCTTTCCATGTTTAAATTTCTTAAACACTGAAACAAAGAAATGTCAAATTAAGTTGGGCAAAAAACTTGACGTTAAGGTGTGACTCGCAATTAACATCGTGTTCTTAAGTTCTTAACAAAATAAGCAATACTTTATTGAAATCGTTAAACAACTTTTGATTTTATTCCAAAAAAAGGTAATCGACTACACACCAAAAGACAAAAGACAGCAAATGTGTCATATGCGTTCACTAGTGCTTTTCTTTGGCGTGTTTGCTGACAACTGCTGTACGGATATGGCATTTTTTCTCAATGAAATAGCATTACTTAAATGGAAATAAAATCAAAAGTTATTTAACGATTTCAATTAGGTACAACTCATTTCGTTTGGAACTTATGAGACTATATGCTCGGGTAAGAAAGTTGCCACTTATTTTAAAATATAATATCTTAATTATTCGATCTTCTTATTTGCAGTTTATGTAAAATTTATTTGAGCGTGAATCACTTTTATTAATTATTTTTTATTATTTTTATAAAATTAATTAACTGTATATATTATATATGTTCAGTTATTTTCGGCTATTTTTGGTCCTTACATTAACAAAAACAATAAGTAAAAAAACCAAGGTTTTTTTATAAATTTATTAATTTTTATTAAAATATCCAATATTTCGGCCAACTTTGTTGGTCATCCTCAGGGAAAATTGTTAAACTAAAATAACAACACAAAAAAACAATATAAAAACATTTCCTAAAAAAATTTTTTTTTTTAACTTAATAGATTACCTACCAACCGTCTTTAACAAATATAAAGCTAAGATTATGGACATTTTACATAAAAACGATTTCCCAGAATGGTTGACGTTGAAACTAATTGAAGATGTATGCAAAAAACTGGAAACAAACGTAACTGAGGAACCGGAAAAAACAAGGAAAAATTTTAAAACATTGGATTATATCCCAGGCCTTACAGAAAGACATTTATGACAAAGAAAAATATACATTAGCAGTAAAAGTAACAAACACGTTAAATAAGAGCATTTTTACAAAGATGAAATCAAGTTTGGACAAAATGGATAAAACTGATATTGTATATGGAATTACGTGCAATGGGAATGATACAGGAACGTGCGGAAAAATATATGTCGGTACTACAAAAACAAAATTAAAAACGAGGATATACGCTCACAAATCTGATTTGAATTTGAATAATTCAAAAATACAAAAAACTGCCCTCGCAACCCACTGTTAAAAAAACCTTGGTTTTTTTACTTATTGTTTTTGTTAATGTAAGGACAAAAAATAGCCGAAAATAACTGAACATATATTTTTATAAAATAATACAGGAGAATTTTGGAAGATAATGAAACAAGAATGGAACTTGGGTTAACTAAAAAAGTCATAATTACTGGATATGATTACCCAAAATAATAATTATTTCGATGCGAAGCGAAGGCAAAAGAAAACCAGTCACTCATTTTTAACTGATAATGGGACTCACTAACTTTTGAATTATCGTTCGCTTAGACTTACGTTGTTTACCATGTTGTCACAATAACAGTTTTATAAATTAATCGCCAGTTTCAAAGAAAACCCGTTGTAAACTAGAAAAAACACTACATGATACACTACTTACACTCTCAACGAAAGAGAACAGAAAGAAAAATATAAAACACAGATACACATTCACAAAAACAAACTGTAAACAAAAGAGCTGAAAAAATTAATTTTTTAATTAAAAAGAAAATTTCCTGTTGATTGTTAAAAAATCAATATTAGAAGATAGAAAAAAATTTTTATTTTTAATTTTAGTGGTTTCTGCGCGTTTCATGTTAATTTTATAAGAAAAAAAATTTTGCAAGCGACGACAAGACAACAAGTGAGTGATTTTGGCATTTGTATTTGTACAAAGAGAAAGAATATTTTTTAGTGAGACGCAATTGTTCGATTTTCTTTTCATAAGAATTTTCTTTTAAAAATGTTTTAGCCAACAATAATTTTTTTCGTAAGGAATATCGTTCATTTCCCAAAATGTTTTTATATACATGTATGTATGTTTTTATACATATGTATGTATATATATATTCAAATTATGTTTTATTTTTTCTTTCAATTTAAAAAGAAAATCTATATTATTTTAAAAAGATGCTACATCCTGAAGATGCTACACAAAGATGTAGAGAAAAAAAATAATAAAATTATATTTTAGAAAGCTCAAATAAATTTTACATAAAATTTCTATTAGTTGTTTTTTTGAAAATTAAAAATTTCCGAATTTGTATAAAAAACGTGTTTTTCCGTCATAACTTCTGCGATACCATTGAAAATAGTGAAACAATTTGAAAACGATGTAGATTTCGGATTTTCTTTATAATCAATCATAACAATCCTCATGTATCAGATCACCTCTGAATTTTAGAAAAAACGTTATATCTTAGAGATTACAGCCTATTTGGAAAAAGAAATTGCAGATTCGAAATCATCTATTAAAAATACTTTGGAAACAGTTTTCAGTTGTTTTGGTCCAAAAGTTGACTTGAATTATCAGCAGATAGAGAACCTTTAACTTGCAAAGCGTTTCACTGTCTGTCTGTACAAATCAAATTGTGAGTTGAAAATTAATCTTAACAAAATGACATCTTAAAGTGTTGGTAAAATTAACACATTTTTTTTTTTGTTTTTCTAACCAAAAAGCAAAATAAAAGCTTCAAATTTCATAATAACACATACACATTCATACATCCATGCATGATGAATTCATAAATCTTTCAAATTACATACGGCTTGAATTTTCATTATATCCTTTTTCTCTCTTTTTTTTTTGCTCTTTTGCTCTTATTCATTTAAGAACAATAACAATTTAATTCCATTTTGTACGAGTTCATTAGACTGGATTAAATTAAATTTTTTTTTTTCGTTTGCAAGAATATTTTTGTAACTTTCACTTGTTGTTGTGTTTGTTATATTCATATTTATTTCTTCTTTTATGTCATTTTTATTGTTGTTGCTTCATCTACTCTCAACACACATTGTAACAATTTAAAATAAAATTGAAATTTTTTACTGGCTTTTACAACAAAAGTTTATTTTACTTAATTTTGCTATCGTTTGCTGGCTGGCAAATTATATTAAAAATGTGTGTTAAATAGAAGGGAAAATTTATTTGATTAAAGACAATCTAAAATTGTATTAGATTTTAGACAAAGTGCCTTAACAAAATAGATCTTTGTTTTATGGCTTTATTTTATTAAAAGAACAAAAATGCATATAAGATAATAAATTAAAATTAAAATTAAAATTGCTATTGAAATGCTCCACAACTAAAACTAAAAATTTAATTCAATTAAAAACAAAAAACTTTAATTTACTCAATAGAATAGGAAAAAAAGCAATTACACAAGCACACAAACAATTTGAAATTTTAAAAATGTTGTCTTAGTGTCCTTTTAAAATTATTTCTTCTTAATGTCATCATTAAAACTGAAAAAAACACAATTTTTTTACTCAAAAATATAGAAATTAATTAGTGACTTTTATATTTTTGTCATTTCCAGCAAAATGATAATGTTTGGTAGAATTTACAAAGCCCTAAAATCAAAAATAAAAATTAAAAAATTTGAAAGCTACAAAACGTCTCTTTTAGTAAACAAGTCCTAAAATTTTGTAAACTTACAAACTGACTAGCCTTGATGTTTCAACAATAAAAGTAGCAACAAAAAATAATATAATTCATGAATTAAAAAGCAAAACAAAAATATTAATCTTCTTTACGACACTCTGTAATAATAAAATAAACAGAATTACTATTCTCTCTCAGCAATTTTTCTTAATAAAATTTCTTAAAAAAAAAAAAAAAAAAGGATTGAAAGCAATAGAACAACACAAACATATAAAAAAATCTTAAAATTAAACTTTATCTCTTGACGTTAACAGGCACTATGGGTCGTCTGTAGCTGTAAACTTAAAAAACTAAATTTAATTGGAGAAAGTAAAAATAAAATATTCCCCTTTATTCAATTGGGTGTCGGCAACAACGTCATCAATTTTAAAGCAACATCAGTTTTTGTGTTCAGTTTTTTAAAATTTTTTTTTAAATTTATTTTAAGAAAAAACACACGGCGATATTGATAGCAAACGTTTTCACATAATACCCAATAAGTGTCAAGGGTCATCAATATTTATTAATATTGAGGATTTTAATATAGACTTACGAGAAACGATAAAAATTTATGTCGTTTTGTGTCGATGACCCCAAACGGAATAAGAGTTATTATTAAACCTACACAGAAAATATTATTGTAAAAATTTTTTCAAACTAACGATTGTTTAATATTTTTTCAACTTCTAACAACTTTTTTGTTTGAATCTAATAACAAATTTGTTTAATTTTCAGCTTGATACAAATTTAAGGGAAACAATAAACAGCAGCATGCTTTGATTGTAGGCGTAATTTGTCTTTTCATTTTTTGCTTAAAAATTCATTAAAAAATATGACATTGTACAGCCTCGCTTATAAATTGGCTGCAAATAAAATAAAGCAAAAGTAACAGTGATGTTTATTCACACACATGCATCCATACATATTTTCGTTGTGTTGTATTTTGTTTTCGTTGTCAATTTAGTGCTTTTAGACCTTTTTGGTGATTTTTAATATTATCGTTGCAGAATTTTTTTCAGTTTGTTTAGTATTATTTTTTTAAATTACATCGCAACTATTACACAATTTTTTAATTACTACTTAATTTAGTAGTTATTCTTATTATTTTTGTATGCTATGATTGTGTAAATATACATTTATAATGTGGTTGTTGTTTCTTTTTGGTTGATAAGGATTCAAAAAAATACAGTACTTTATGAGGAGCAGAGAAATCTACTGATAAATACTATAACTAAATATATAGAGACCAATGGGTTTGAATGCACGCTCTCTGACTATGTTCTATATTTCCTTCAGAGTGTTTTTATGGACGTATAGAACTTTAAATTGCAATAAAACAATGATGGATTATTCGATTGACATGAATTTTATTTATCCGAAAGATAATCTTGTGGCATTACATTTTAAATATGATTTCTGGCATATGACCGCCACGGCTGACTCGGATGTAGTCCAATCTGGACGTCCAATTTTCAATGACTTTTTCCAACATTTGTGCCCGTATATCGGCAATAACACGGCGAATGTTGTCTTCCAAATGGTCAACCGTTTGTGGCTCATCTGCATAGACCAATGACTTTACATAGTCCCACAGAAACTAGTCTAGCGGTGTTAAATCACAAGATCTTGGAGGCCAAGTCACAGGTCCAAAACGTGAAATTAGGCGGTCAACAAAAGTGTCTTTCAATAAATCGATTGTGGCACCAGCTGTGTGACATGTTGCGCCGTCTTGTTGGAACCACAGCTCCTGGACATCATGGTTGTTCAATTCAGGAATGAAAAAGTTAGTAATCATGGCTCTATACCGATCACCATTGACTGTAACGTTCTGGCCATCATCGTTTTTGAAGAAGTACGGACCAATGATTCCACCAGCCCATAAAGCGCACCAAACAGTCAGTTTTTGCGATGTAACGGTGTTTCGACATACACTTGAGGATTAGCTTCACTCCAAATGCGGCAGTTTTGTTTGTTGACGCCATTCAACCAGAAGTGCGCTTCATCGCTAAACAAAATTCGCTTATGAAAATCGGGAACAACGGTAATCTCGTTTTGGGCCCATTCGACGAATCTACGCCTTACTTGATGATACTGAGTCTATTCATGATGAATTGCCAAGCCAAACTGAGAATAAATCACTTGACAGCTGTTAAATCGGTCGCTATCTTGAACAGTAATGCCAACTTAAAGTTCTATACGTCTATAAAAAATACGTTTTATATTTACATACATGCCTGTATATATGCACCTAAACATCTAATTTTTCTAAGAACTCTACACAAATGAAAAGAGAGGCAAAATATATAATAAACTTGCACATTTAAAGAGATTATCTAAAGATATTTTAAAGAATGAAGAAAGTGCACATACAGAAAGAAAGTTTTGTATTAGAATGTAACAAAATAAAAAAAAAATAAAAAAAAATTCTAATATTTATTTTTCTTGCTTAGAAGCCGAAGAAAATTACCCTATATACCTACAACATCTCAAAAGTGAGTTAATTACTGCTGAAGAATATGATCTCTACTAGCGAAAATGTGCTGCATTTCGTTTTAAGCAGATAAAAGAGTCTAAGTCCACTAGAGAAATTTTTAAGTTGTGGCCAGATTATATAAAACCTGCTGGTTTTCACTTAGTAAGTCTTTAAATTTAATCAACAGTACAAATATCATTTTTTATATTTTTATTTCTTAGATAAGTATTGATTTTGTTTTAAAATTTCCCACGGCGAAAAGTCTGCATGAAAGATGGTCTCAATATGAAGAGAAAATTTTACATATACTAAAAACCAAAATGACACATGCTCAAATATCTAAGTATTTGCAAAATATTGAAAAAACTGACAACGGTATGTTTTTATAACTAATATGAAATAATACCTACTTTATTTTAATCAGTTTATTAAAATATTGCAATAGAATCAAAAATGTTTATGATATTTTGGTTTCTTCATAACCCTCTTCCACCACAACAAGCAATTTTTGCGGAACCCACTGGCTCAAAAATTCATAAAAAGTACTCTGTTGCAGATTCACAAGAAGGATTTGTGATAATAAGTGCTACAAGTGAGGAATTAGAAGCAAAAATTAAGCTGCTAAAACTTCAATATCGCAACATTCAACCCAGACTTCTTGTTGTTGGCGAATTAAATAAAATAAATTCAATATACGTCTACAGAGATGACGTAAAATATCCATTTTTAATATTTTCAAATGCCTTTGACATTCTATTCAAAATTTTCTTTTTGTTCAACCTAAAATATCCAGAAGAATCGAATATGTATTATAATTTTATCCAATCATTTTTGTACGACTTGCCTACATCAAAAAAATATACCAAAATTTCAACTCTTACACACGAAATATTAAATTAAATATTATAATTTACTTTTAAATATATAAAGAGTCAACTTATTTCGTGAATGGTGACACTTAGCTCATGTCTGATTTGACAGATAATTAGTTTTGTCCTTCCGCTGAAAGAATATGGTTGTGTTTTCGCTTCGCTAAGTGGGCCTGCGATCGACTTACAGAAGATGCCGATTTTGCAAAAAAAATCATCTTTTCAGATGAAGCTCATTTTGATCTTGGCGGGTATGTAAACAAGCAAAATTGTCGCATTTGGGGCACATAAAACCCGCACGCCAACATTGAAAAGCCGACCCACCCAAAACGAGTCACTGTTTGGTGCGGATTTTGGTCCAGAGGCATAATTGGGCCATTTTTCTTCGAAAATGAGCAAGGAGTGGCCGTTAGTCAATGGCGATCGTTATCGGGCCATGTTGAACGAATTTTTGTTTACAAAAATTGAAGAGGAGGATATTGGCAAGATTTGGTTTCAACAGGATGGCGCTACGAGCCACACAGCCGAAGCTACACTCGATGTTTTTATAGCATTTAAAAAAAAAAGTTATTTGGCGGACCCTATATGTTATCTTAATATATACATGTATAATATATATAATTTCAATAAATATTTCTTTAAAATATAATAATTTTTGATTAAGAATTAAAAAAAAAATTTAATTCGAATCAGATAAACTATTTATCTGAAATTTTTTATATTTTCAGTAAAAATTTTTATTTGAATCAGCTAATTATTTGTTTGATATTTATTTACATTTTCAGTAAACTTTTTATTCGAAACAACTAAAGAATTTGTTTGAATAAAATTTTTTTTTTTCGGAAAATTTTTGTTTGTTTACGTTAAAAAGTTTGTTTGAAAAAATCAGGAATTTTTTTCAATAAATAAATTACAAAATATGTTGTTTGAATATACAAATTTGTTGATAGGACCGTTTTTAGACAAAAAGTGTTTTGAATCTAATAATTCTTTGTCTGAATTAAAAAAATAATTTTTTCTGTGTAGACAAACATTTAAAAAAAAAAAAAAAATTTAACTAATTAGTTTATGAAAAACCGTGTTGTTTTATTAATAATTAAAAGTTCAGTAAAAAAAATTTTAGTAGAAATTTAGGCAAAAAAATTCTAAAATGTTTGCTTATAGAATTAAAAAACCTAACAATATAAAGTATTTTTAAACAAAAAGTAAATTTAAATCAGTAAACAAAAAATTGCGTTGGAGACGAACGAACGTATGTTCGACTATACCATTTGATATGCCAGTATTAACGCGGTATAAAGCAAACTCTTTAAGATGAGCAGCATCAAACAAAAATTTTGAGAATTTATATTCTCTCATTTTTCAAAGGGAAACTCAGTTTCGTACAAAATTGTTAATTAAATATTAAATTAAAAAAAAATTTTTAATACATATTTTTAAGCAATAAGTTCCATAGTGCTGCTTAGATAAAACACAAACATTCATATTCCTGCATCCCAGTCAGCATTTGTAAGATAGTTTTGGCAAAACTTATTTTAATATATAATCATTACAAATAATACTTTTTTAGTTCCACATATACATGTTATTAATTTAATTGAATTAATTAAATACTTAACGAAATTTTTGCTTAAAAGACAAGTTTATTAAAGTTTATTAAACAGAAACATGCCATTAAATATAGTAGGCTAGAAATAGAAGGAACATAAGCTTGAGAAAATTCATTAAGCAAAGATTGCCCTGTACTTTACAGAAGGAAGTTGCTCAACTCTTATATATAATACTTTTGAACATGATTGAGCACAGTAAAAATCACTACTAAAAATCTAAAATTTCGTGATTTCCACAACACAAAAAATCACTAATGTGATTTTAAAATCGTTCATGATTTAATTTCAGAACATGCTTGAATAAAAAGTGCTTGTAAGCATTGCTCTAGTAAATAATTTCTTTGTCTTTACACAGAGCGAACTCTGATTTGGTTAGTTTGTGATACCTATATAAGAGGAACTAAATAAGGGTAGCACTAGAGATAGACAAATGAAAGGAAAGGAAATGAATAAGAAGACATAGAGAGAAGGTGAGTCCGTCACTCAAGCCAATTGCTACTTCTAAGGAAGCCATATAGCATGTCGACCCTTATTGTCGACCGTGCAGTGAAACCCTAAAGTTACCGCTCTCCAAAAAAGGACCCTAGCAGAGAAGGTTCTCTACAGTTTCTTGATAACTTCGTTTGATAACAAACCCATTCTCTTAGCCTTTTTTGCCAAAATTGCAGTGACCTGTTACTACTACCACCACATTTCTCAATTGATCTCTTTGCAGCTCCTGTAAATCCCATTAGAATATAACCTAATAATGTCAGTTAAGGAAAAGTTGTTTTTCTAAAGAACTTTATAACAATCTTAGCCAATATAAACAGTTTTATTAAAACACACACTAATTAGGTTCTTTTAAAGTGGTTGTTCTGTAAACCCCTAAATGTTTCAGATTCAGATAATCTGCATTTTTCGTTAAATGCAAGAATCAGTTCCCTTGCAAAATCTATTAAACAATAAACAGCTGTTATTCCTGTGCAACTTATCTGTGGGATATCTAGGTGGAAGTCCATGTATTATTTTCAAGTTCTTGTTCTAAATAATTAGCACTTTCTTTGTGTGAGTATTAGAGGTTTTCTGAAACGAAACCTGGCACGCATAGCTCATGATCGGACGAATACACATATTGAAAATTAATAACTTATTCTTCAAGTTCAGTTTTGATCTCCTATTAAGTAGAGGATATAGCGCAAATGCAGATTTAATTAATGTAATGTTTAAACGTCAATTACCTATCTTAAATTTCAACCTAAATATTTAATATTATCCTTTAAGGGAAGGGTATGATGCCTCCACGAGACAATAAAATCAGCGTTGGTATACGTTTTGGAGACTTATTATGTGGAAATATTATGACCTGCGTCTTGAGCTCATTAGCCTTAATTTCCTATTTATCAAAATATATACCGAATTTAAACAAGCGCTCATTCTTATAATTATCGTCTGCATAGAATGCTGCTTGGCGTTTCCTAACCACGACTATATCAGAAATTAACTTCTCTTTTTTTAAGTTGATGTATAGTAGAGTGTTCTTTACGGAACCCCAAATGTTATGGTTCATAGAGGACAATTTTTTCAAAAATCTTGTCTAATAAGCTTGAGATACTGGTTGGTCTATAAATGGAAGGTAAGTTAGAATTTTTCCCAAGCTTTACAATTTCAAAAAGTAATCAAGCAAGTCCTTGAGAATTATAGAATTTAAAATTTCCAATCCATTGGCTTTATTATTTTTCAAAAGAGAAACTAGTGATTTGACTTCATCAATATTTGTCAGCTAATTAAATGAGAGTGTAATTAGCGTATGGGCGATCAATAATTTAATAAAACGCTGACTGGGTAAAGTGAAATACATTTTACGATATCATTAAATTTTTAATTCTGCTTTCAGTCAACTTAATTTTGTCATATTTTTTCACAAATTTAAAAAAAAATTAAATTAATTTTAATGACCCTTAAAATTTAATAAACTAAAAAAATTATAGAAAAAAATGTTAAGGATTCATTATTTGTTATTTATTTTCTTGTAGTGTTTTTCTTCAGTTCATTTGTTCTAAAGAAAGTTGAATAGAAATGTAACAACGAATTCTTTAAAAACTTGTTAATAAATACTGAGTTACCATATGAACTCTCTAAATTTACTGGCACAAAAGCAGACTCATCACCATGGCGATGTATTAAAGGAAAACATAAACTTAAAGGGAGCAGTATAAGCATTTATGATTTCTAAAGGTTGATGAATTTATTAAAAAAGGTTTTCCACTGTAACTTGTTTAGCCTTAAATAGTCAGTAACTTTTTGCTTTCCTTGATATTTTTTTCCACAAGGATTAACGTTTTATAACTTTTGCCTGCTATTGTTTGTTTGTAGTTTTCAATTTTCTTTAAAAAATAAAAGAAGATTAGATATTTTTATCATAATTTTTGCTGCCGTTTTCCTGTCTTTTCTTATTGTTGGCATGCAAGAGTAGTCAAGTAGGCAGCAGGTTGCCTGCTTCGCAAAAACACAACAAGGAAAATGATTTATGCTTTAAGTCAAACTAGTGCTATTTTCAACATATCATCCTCATTAGTTGAAGAGAAGTCATTAAAAATAAATAGGAAAAATAATAACAATAAAAATTGCAACAGCAAGACACAGCAGCAAAATTGCAAATGCAACCAATGGGTTGCAAGTTATTGTAAGAAAAGCAAAAGAAGTCCAGTAAATGACAAGAATAATGAAAATAATAATAAGTAGCAAGCAAAGTAAAAATAATCAACAAAAAGAAACTTTAAACACTTAACAGCAACTCAGATTTTTTATTTTTTTTTTAATCAGAAAAGTCCTTATATTAAAATGAAATAATTAGAAGCATAGAAATTGTACGCTTTAGTTGTGTATAAAATTGCAAAATTTGCTTGTAAATTATTTCAACAAAATTTAAATTATAATTTTTTAATATATACACAAATCTATAAATAACTAATTAGACTAAAGCAAAAATTAATTCGTTTGGCCGAAACATAAAAATAAAAGGAAAAGAAAAACTTAACTTAAAAGCTAATGTTGTCAAGAAGGTTCTTAAAATCATCAAGTGTTTAAAAAAAAAAAGCAAAATATTTACAGTATTACAAAAAAATTCAAGAAGGATTAAGAAAATTAGTTTTAAATTAAATTTTCATTTGCATTTGTAAATTTCTTCAACTGCTTTTTAATAAGCTCGAGGCCGGATTATATGTATATTATCAGTAAAGAAAAAAAAATTTGGTTGAATATGGTCACCTCAACATTATTATGATCACGATAAACATATTTCTAGTTATTTTTAAGCATACTATAATATGCTTACCGTCATAAATATGGTTGAATTAATCATATCATTTTTTATAAAATGGTTGCTGAAATCATTAATATGTTTAGAGTAAACATACTTTGATGACAATAAACAAAATATGTTTATTTAAAGGAGAGAAATATCGTTGAGAATAAATTGTTCTCTTTTTATTTTTCGTAAAAAAATGTAATCGTTCAAATTCAACAAAGCTTACAAAGTGATATTACCTTTTGGTGTACGTTACTACGTGTTGAAGCGCTTTACTTGTCAAGTTTCAATCAGTAATTTCCAGTGTTTTGAGAATTGCCATTCGACTCAGAAAATAGTTTTCTCCCTAATATATCGTTTGAGGTCGGATTATAATCTAGCTATCATATAAAATCAGGTTTAAATATAATTCTCTTTGTCGTATTATAATTATATTCTAAAGAAGCTACACAAAGTTGAAGCGAAATATCGATATCAAAATAAATAACTATAATCCGGAATCAAGAATTTTAATTTTTTGCTAAACGGTTTTATTTTAATATAATTAAGTAACAAAAAGTTAAGGAAATTCAAATGAAAACAATCTTTTTTTTGGCCTTTACTCCTGCAAAGCAACTGGTCAGCAAAATTAATTAATTCAATAATAAACTGTACGAAATACTGTGAACAAAAAAGACAAAAGACAAAATTGTTTGTTTGTAAAATAATTAAAATTAAAAAAACCAGTTTTTGGGTGGATGCTATACAGATGCAATTTCAAACGAAATTTTTACACAGACCAAATCACGGCTTTCCATATCGATCGAAATTTCTATTTAAATTGCATTGAAATAGAAACTAACATATTAAAAATTGCAGTAGTGAACTGGATATGTTGGTTTACATGGCGGTTCTGGTTTATCAATCTAAGTCGCAAGATTTAATTTTTTTATACAAAACTTAGCTTCACCTTTTATAGCATTTAATAAAATTAAAAAATATATCAGACTTAACAAAAGCTTCACAATTCTGTAATAAATGAAATGTTGCTTTAATAGAAAACCAATTTATTTTTAATATATTAATCTATAAACAAATCTTTCTGCTTACCTTTCATACATTTCATTGTATTCAATTTTTAATTTTTTAATTTCATTTAAAATTCGACCTCTAAAAATAGTTTTATCAGGGCGTAAAAATAACTAAAAAATAAACACTAACATTTTCTAACAATTAATATTTTTATTGTATAATAAACATAACTCATAACGAGCACAGTTTTAAAATTACTTGAAAAAAATTAAATAGTAAAATTTAATGTAAATGGAAATTTAAGCGATATCAATTGCCGTAATTAGATCCCCGATAAATAATTGATTCAAGTTGATGTTCTTCTTTTTTTTGTTATATGTAAGCGATGCAACAAACGAATGTTGTATGAAAATGAATGGACACAGCAAAAATTATGGACTAATTGAGAATTTTAACCAAACGAAATTATTATATTGATTAAATTTTTGATTGAATCAATTAAATATTTAATCAATAAAAAAATGTATTTTTAATCAGTTATCCATATCAGAGTACATAATGTGGTGGCTTAAAGAAAACTTAAATCGAAAATAATTACATCAAAAAAATTATTAAAATCTGAGCAGGCATTTAAGAGTAATTAATTTTAACTTTACAGACTGGAGATGCTTACAGGGAAGCATCCATTACTGCAATTTTTTTATGGGAGCACGTGAATATGCGTATGAATGCGTGGCAAAAAAATCGTTAGTGTATGTGTAACAATTTTTTTTTTTTCATAAGAGAAAGAGTAACTAAAAATCTAAAAAAATCTTACAATGGAGGCTTTCAAATATTTAATAAAAAAATCTTTAAAATCTGTAGATAGATAATTATTTTTGAACCCAAAAAAGTGGAGAATTTCTTATAACAGCATATTAGTCTAGGTATTAATGCATGACAAAAAATATCGTGAACGTGTGTGACACTGCGTGGCAATAAATATTTTTTGTTATAATGCACGACTAAAAATTTTAAAAATCTTACAAATATTCAATCAAAAAAAATCATTAAAATATGTGTAGTCATTTAAAAGTAGATAGTTAGTTTTAGTCAAAAAAAAAAAAAAAAAAATTATAATTTCTTTAGTAAGTTTTAGCTACTTACACTGAACCAAATCTCGTAGGTAATAACTTACTGCGTTTTTATTTTAAACTACACAAAAATTATTCAGTAAAACAATTTTTTATTTGAATATACGTGAGTTCTTAGTAAAAAAATATATGTATGATAGTTTAATTAGATTCTTTGACTAAACTTTTTCTTTAAAATAAGCAACAATTTGGTATATTATACAAAATTTTAATTAGAATGATAGATCATCGTGAAAACAAGTATTCAAAACAACAGATAA
Organism: Thelaira solivaga; assembly: GCA_947397855.1. Classification (NCBI taxonomy): domain Eukaryota; kingdom Metazoa; phylum Arthropoda; class Insecta; order Diptera; family Tachinidae; genus Thelaira; species Thelaira solivaga. The sequence continues at coordinate 46,629,387 of OX377612.1, forward strand.
AATTATTCAAGTTTAGGGAATATTTTGAATATTTTTTTGCAAATGTGAAGAAATGTATTAAAACTAACTAAGTACCCTTGGTCAAATGGAATAAATTTCTTCATTTTTTGTATGCTTGGCGAAAAGCATGTAAAAATGAAGAAATTTTTTTATGATGGAGAAATACATAAAAATAAAGTTCGTCAGCTAGACATTTCCTATTATTTGGCATTTTGTGATTTTAGAGGGCGTTTTTTATAGACGTATAGAACTTTAAGTTGGCATTACTGTTCAAGATGGCGACCGATTTAACAGCTGTCAAGTGATTTATTCTCAGTTTGGCTTGGCAATTTATCACGAATAGACTCACGATCATCAAGTAAGGCGTAGATTCGTCGAATGGGCCCAAAACGAGATTGCCGTTGTTCCCGATTTTCATAAGCGAATTTTGTTTAGCGATGAAGCGCACTTCTGGTTGAATGGCTACGTCAACAAACAAAACTGCCGCATTTGGAGTGAAGCTAATCCTCAAGTGTATGTCGAAACACCGTTACATTCAGAAAAACTGACTGTTTGGTGCGCTTTATGGGCTGGTGGAATCATTGGTCCGTACTTCTTCAAAAACGATGATGGCCAGAACGTTACAGTCAATGGTGATCGGTATAGAGCCATGATTACTAACTTTTTCATTCCTGAATTGAACAACCATGATGTCCAGGAGCTGTGGTTCCAACAAGACGGCGCAACATGTCACACAGCTGGTGCCACAATCGATTTATTGAAAGACACGTTTGGTGACCGCCTAATTTCACGTTTTGGACTTGTGAATTGGCCTCCAAGATCTTGTAATTTAACACCGCTAGACTACTTTCTGTGGGGCTATGTAAAGTCATTGGTCTATGCGGATAAGCCACAAACGCTTGACTTGGAAAAAGTCATCGAAAATTGGACGTCCAGATTGGACTACATCCGAGTCAGCCGTGGCGGTCATATGCCAGAAATCATATTTAAAATGTAATGCCACAAGATTATCTTTCGGATAATTAAAATTCATGTCAATCGAATAATCCATCGTTGTTTTATTACAATTTAAAATTCTATACGTCTATAAAAAACACCCTTTACAATAAGTGTTTTCTTTATAGTTCTTCATTTAAATGTTTATTATTGACTTTCAAAGCACATTCTAGTGCCATTAAGAATCGTGCTCTCAGCTTTTTAGTAATGTTTGAGTTAATTTAAACTATCAAAAAAACTAATTAGTTATGAACACATTGACTGCATCAACTATGCTTAATGACTCTGTAAGTGATCAGTCACCAAAAGCTCATATCAATAATATTAATGTGCTAACTCCTGAACTAAGCACGTTTTAAATAGTTGGAATTTTAGAAGTCTGTTTAAAGTTATTTCTGTTAACATATACATATTTATAAATTTTAGATAAATGCACAGACCTAAATGCCTTAAAATTGATGACTCCTAATCATTTCAAACAACTTGAAAAAAATGGAGCATAAAACTCGGAATTCAAACCAAATTTGAAAATAGTGCAACGCTCTGGTGCAAATAATTCTTTTTCATCAGACAATACATATACTCCGCCTGTCATTAAAGCTAACTTCGCAAGTGTATTGAATTCACCGTCTCAAGGAAGAATAGTTTTTTATTCGTTTTGAATATAATTTTTATATAAACTTTTCTCTAACCCTTTTACATTTATTTGTATAGTTCATTAATTAAGTATTTATTTCAACCAATTATTTCTAAAATAGATTAAAACTTATCCTTCTGTCTAAACCAATCAATTTTCAGTGCATGCTAAAACTATAACAAATATAATTTTGTAATATTTAGTTAATAAAATATTAAATTTTTGTCTAAAGTCGTTTTGGACAATAACCAATTATTTTTTTTTATTTTTAATTACAATTAGTTATTTTAATATTTAATGAGTTATCAAAAATTAATTAAGTCTTTTGAAGTTCATTTAGCTGTAAGAAGTATAATCCTGTAACTCAAACCATGAGAAATTGAGAGGAGAGATAAATGATGTTGACGAAAAGATAAAAAATGTCTCTCAATTTCTATTCAACCATCAGCTACATGTTGATCATTTAAAATTTTCAATAACACTCTTATTATACCTTTTAACTGCCAACAAGGCACCCCTTTTTTTTCTCTAATTAAATTTAAAATAATTTTATTCCTTAAAACATAAAGTTTATTTAAATTATAAAAATAAAGACGATTGTGAGACAACAACCCCTCAACCAACTTTAAATAAAAGGAATCATTTTTATTCAATTTTAAAAAATTTTAATATTATTAAAATGTATTGATAAATTTTAACTTATTATATTTGAAACCTATTGCTATCAGATATCTGAATTAAGTTTACGTTTTAGATACGAGTATATAACGAATTACAATATTATGAGGATGTAATTTATTTATGTTTATTAATTAAAAATACATATTTATGTTAATTTATATCTTTAAATTTTTATATACATATTACTTTAATATAATTTTGTTAAATTAAATATCTAAGTCTTTACGATTTACAATACATTGTAATATTAAAAAAATGTGATAGTAGAGTTCTTAAAAGTTCCAACTGAGTTCTAAAATACAGACGAAGTTTTAATGAAATTTCATTACATGTAATAAAATTAGATTGTAGAAATTAATAAGAATTAGTAAAAATTAAGGTTAACTTTTTATTTAAAACAAATAAATTATCCTCAAAATGACACAATCCAAAATAACAAAACTTTTTATTCATATGTACGATATTTCTTCAACTAGACTATAAAACTGTTTTATTAAAAAAAGTGTGTCAAAAGAAGGAAAATTTTTGTTAGTTCTTAATTGTGACCTACCATTTTGCATTATTTACCTACCACATTTGGTTCAGTGTAACGATGAGCGTTCTTTACAGAAATTTTTTTGAAAACACATAAATCTGCATAGAAATGCTTAACAAAAAAAGATTTCGTGAATTTTAAGATCTATCTTGCATTAAATCCAAAAAATGGGAGTGATTGATTTTTATCAAAAAACAAAAGAGTGGTAAAACTTCCCCCAGTGAAACAGAAGATTTTTAAATTAAAATGTTTAATTAGTTTTTAATTTTATTTGTGTGTGTAGAGTACAGTTGCCAGTGCTACAGTAGTAAGTTTTTGAGTGTGCTTATTGAAGAGTTTAGTCTTCACTGCGTTAAATTAATATTGATTGAAGTTAATGAAGCCTTTTTTTAAAACAGTTTATATAAAAACGTAAAAACCAGAAATCTGAACAAGAAAATTAAAATTAAAATTTTTAAAAATACAAGTTCATTTTACAATTCATCAAAATACTCGTATTCTCTTTTTTTTTTTTAAGAAGTCAAGGTTAGTTAGGTTTATTATCTTGAAAGACATTTGTAAATAAATTTCATTATTCAAACAAAGTTTGCAGGGAACGAGGTGTTGATGTACTTAATTTCTTTAGTGTTTTTTTTTTATGCTTACCACAATTAATTAGCTGCAATTCACACAACAAGTAAAACCAGTAGCCAATGAAAATATAATTTTGTATTTATTATTTGTTATTGTTAGTGCATTAATATTATTGAAACACATATTCATTTAAATTCAAATATTTTTAGATCAATATCACATACGTACACACATTACGCACACACTTTTTGATTCAAATTACTTTTGTAGGCTATGGCATGATTTCAGTTAAAATTTTAAGCTCAGATTGTTGATAAACCTTAAACCGAACAGTTCATTAAAACGAAATTAAAAAAGTAAAAATAAAGTTGGGAATTAAAAAATGTTTAACTCACCAAAAGTTTTATTAGTGGGCTTGCTTTTGGTGTTAAGCCAGCGTCTAGGTACTAATTGAAATAAAAATGTTCTTGTTTTAGATTTTAAATTGAATGAAATAAAAGTAACCAGCTTTTCTCTTTTTTTTTAGATTGCAAAGCACAATTCTTTTACCCGCACAATGCACCCTACACGGGTTCTACATCCAGCGCTGGCAGTTCTGGCTTTGAACGGCAAGTTGATTTGGGTGGTGTGGGTCTCTCGCATGGCATTGTGGATTCTCATACAAGAACGGATAATAATGGTGGGCATTATAATGGCGGCACCACTTCAATTGCCAACAGTCGGGCTAGAAAGGGTGGCATAAATTTGGGTGGGCTTGGCATTGGCAGCACTTTGACAAATTCTGAAACCATAAACAATGGGGGAGTTTCCAGGGCTTTATCACATGATTTAGATGTTGGCGGCTTGGGCATTGGCACGTCATTATCCCGAGATAATTTACGTAATGGATTTGGACTGCAACGTTCCCAAAATGGAGGTCTACAGTTTGGTTTGGGTCTATTAAATTTTGATTTATCTAAGAAACAACAACCGCCATCACAGGTTTTAACACACGCCCAAGCACAAGCTGAGGGTATAGATGCCTATGCCAAGTCTACCAGTAATGCTGAGACACAGTCACAACAATTTGGCTTATTAGGTGTAAGAGATACTTGGTCACAATCTGGCGCTATAAGTGGCTCACGTTACGGTCATACTTCAGGTGCAGCTGGTGGCTATCTTTCAAGATCAAAACGTAGAGCGCAATTTGGTTATCCCAGACGTCAATTTGGTAGGCCACAACCACATCCGGGATTTGGTTTCCCTAATTACAGTGTTGGCTATCCCCAAAAACAATATGGTAACGCTCAAGGCTTAGCCAACAATAGAAATAATAATTTTGAGCAGCAAGCCGGTGCCAATACTCACAGCAATCAAGAAATAAATGAGCACGGCTTGTTTCAGAATAATGGAGCCTCTAGCATTGGCTCAAATCTAGCCACAGATGGCAACAGTGGTCAACTTAGTTCTGCTAATGTTAATCAAGATTATTCCCAAACAAGCGATGGCTCGCAAAGACTTAACAACGCCCAAAGTCAAGCCTTAAATTTTGCCCAAAACCAACAACAAGCTGCTAATGCCAATGCTGGCACCAAAGAAATAATAACTGCAGATGGTCAACGTTACGAAGCACAAGGTGGCTCCCAGGCCACAAACAACAATGAATATGGCACCTCAAGCAATATTGCCAATACAAACTCTGCGGTGTATGAAAATGGTGATACACGGGGCTCTGAAGCAGATTCCAGCAGTCAATCGATTTTCCAAGGCAATAATGGAGAAAATGCTGATGCTAATGCCAATTCAGGTGTCAGTTCGGTACAGGGCCCCGATGGTTATATAAGAAATACCGCCAGCAGTAATGCTTCCGCTGTTAGTCGCGGTGGTCAACCAGCCAATGCTATAGCATCTGCTAACTCTTACGCTGGTGCAGATGGTGGTGGAGGTGAGGCTTTAGCTAATGCCGATAGTGGTGCTAATGGTTATAACAATTTTGGAGGAGCTCAAGCCAATAGTCGTGCATTTAATAATTTTGAAAGAGATCAAGGCTATCGCAGCATCCAGGCCCGTTTCCGAGGTTAGCAAAGATTAATTTATGCACTGTGTGTTTATTGTGTCGCTTAATCACTTCAAATTATTCAAATCTTGCACAATAAAATGTTTATTTATTTAGAAATTTTGTTTTATAATCTAAAATTAACTGGTTTCATTTATTTAAAGGGAAATGTATGGGTTTTAGGCAAATTACAGGCACACACTCTTACACTTTGCAATTAATAAATTAAAATTTAAAATTCAGTAAAAAAAACTTTGTTAGTGAACAAAAAAGCTATTCCGTATTTCCCCACAAGCAAACGATAGCTTTTTTCGTGTATTTGAATTAAAAACAAAACCAAGAACGAAAATTCATATATTTTTCAATACAAATGTGCGATAAAAGTTATCGTTTGCTTGTAGAGAAATAGATCATTAGACTTGTTTACATCAAAGAATTGGTGGCTCTGCTACAGACTTGCTTGTTGTTTCCTATTAGATTTTTTGATCGTACAGAACGATGCCCTAAGCTGCTTGAGACTTTTAATTGTTCTCTTTGAACCACGTTTCATTTTCTTAAAATGGAATGTTGCGTTTATTTATTGAGTCCCTGTCATTTCAAAAACCTTATAAAAAAAATTCATTAATTACTATTCTAAACCTGATTACAGTATATTTTTTATCCTTGTTAGTGATTTTTTTATGGCTTTCGTTTTTTTTTTTTTAAATATTTTTCATTATTAAATTTTACCTGACTGGGCATTGTGGTTATAAATATCACCAATGTTAGATAAGAAATATTAGGAAGAGCCAATCTGAGTTCTATGGTTTGCATTGTGAATTAGTAGACTTCAAAACATGTGCTTTTTAGCTATGCGGCCTTAGGGTTCATAGGCCAAGACTTCTTGTTGACTCCCAGCAAAATTGGTGAAAAAAAAAATTGGCTTTATTCGAATCTTAATTCTTACTGCGCATAAGATTCTCTGGGTAGCCCTACATGTCGCCTATTTACAATAATAATAATAGTACCTTCCCTTTGTAAGATGTTTCATTAAACGCTACCTATCTCTAAATTTTAATAAAACAAAGTAAGTGTGAGATATATCGTTAGGAAAACAGTCATTATTGTTACATCGTCAAAATGTCAATCGGTTCTTTTCAAAGTAATACTAATTCAAAAGGATTCATTTTCCATTAGTCTTGCATCTAAATTGGTTAGAATTAACTGATATCGGGGGTGTCGTTGGACGTGAAGACTACCATTGTTTGTGGATTATATGTATGCATAGATCAACTACTTGAGGAAATCATACAATAAAGTGTCTAACAGAGTCAAAGGGATGACCTCAATGAAAACTTCTCATTTCCTTCACAACAAGTCGTTTGTGCAGAAGAATGGTATAAGCTGACTTGCACTTAAATAGAATTGGCCTCTTGCAACCATGTTTCATTGGTATTGGAAAGTCACACTGACAAAATTTCACTAATATGGTGCCTACCAACCGTCTAAATTTAAAACTATCTTAGGTTTTCTTAACAAAATGTAGATTTTTTTTATGAAAAATTGAAAGTATTCAGTCCAATCTTAAATATTTTTCAGAAGTTTTTTCCAAAAAAATTTTGAGTTTTCAGAAAAAGTTTCTTTAAACAGAAAGTTTTCTCGGATAAAAAAGGGAGGAATTTTCGTTAAAATAAGTGAAACGGGTGCAGTATAAAACTTACAGGGAAATTTTATTCATACTTTGGCTGATTACCCTGTACAACAAAATCGAATATATTTCCAAATAACAAAGCTCTGACTAATGCTTACGGTAGTTCAAAGTTCCATTTTTTGCGAATCGTTGTAGTTAATAATAAGAATCCTGACAATTAGGTACATGAAATGTTCAGCAAACCTTATAATCCTTTAACTCTTCAATTAATGGGACTTTTGATTCCAAGTTAAAAAAGGACAGAAAAGACCCAAAAGTCTTAAAGTTATTTTTTTTTATTAACAGCTTACTTTTGAGTAGGTGAGCCACAATGGACAACGGAGTAATAATAAATATGACCTAAGCCCACACTGTGGCACTTAGATCTCTGAGAAGACTCCCTAAAAACCTTATCGCCGATAACTCAGGTAGTCTGTCCATAAGATGTGCACGGAGAAATCTATGTCTCGGAACCAGCAGGGCCGGGCCTTCGCAGAGAAGGTGAAGAACTCAGGTACCCGACAACTGCGACAGTTTTTGTTGAAGGAAGTCCTAGCCTGCTGGAATACATTCCAATCACCCAGTGACCAGTTATCATAGCCACCAGTCTTTAAATATCTTTCCTTATCCTGCTACCCAGCTGACCAAAGCGTTTACCAGAACTGACGCGTAAAATTACACGTATCGAGACCCCGATTTCCTTTTATATTTAGTGTTCAAGAATGCCGTTTCTGCTGCTACAGCAATTTATGGATTTCAAATTGTTTTTAAAAAGACAACGACCTTAGTGTGATTATAATTGTGGACCATTGACTTCATTAAGCTTCACAAAATTTATTTCATATATTTTTTTTTGCAGATTGTTTGAGAAATGATGTGAGAAACATGGAAACTTTTCTAAAAAAAATATCAAGGTAGCATTTTACTAAAAAAAGTTTATTTTTCTTTTATTTTTTCAGCATTTAAAAACAAACGCCCTCCAAAATCATCTCTTTTTAATTACTCACAGACAGAAGTGTTACCACAAAATCAAACATCATTGGCAACAGCAACTTTAGATATAATAAATGATGCAACAAAAATTAATTGTACCAAAATTAGCCAGCAACATTATAAACATTATGCAAAACAAAGGCAACAACCACAGCTGCAGTCTCGACCACAGCCAAAGCCACAGCAACAGTTACAAGCACAATCGCAGTCTCAGTCTCAGCAACAAAAACAAAAGCCACCACGACTTCATAATAGTTCAATTAATAAAAATTTTTCCACAGAACAATTTGGTGTAATTGATGAAAATGAGCGTCATGGACGTACGTTCTCTTTTATTGGCGATTTGTTTAGCAGTTTCCTACAGCCCAAATGCGTATCACCTTGCACTATTGAGGCCTTTCAACAGCTTCGTTGTTGTGAACAAAATCAAACGTTTACCATTTGCTGTCAACATACAGCAACATTCCCAATACCGCCTACAATTTTAAGACCTCCATTGCTGATACCACCAACGCCAATACCACTAGCAACACCACCAACACCTTTATATGCATTCCCCCTGATGCCAATACCATGCTGCAACTCTTGCCAAACGTTTGGTTATTATGGTCCTGTGCCTTGTATGCGTTATGGTAGCGTAACATTGAATATGGGTTGACATTACTTTTGCATTTCATTTTATTTTTCGCGCAAGTTTTACTTTTTTTAACTTTTCTTTTAACAAGTGCAGCAAGTCTTAAAACAACCTACATTTAAAGTTAATTTTTCACTCAGTGCTTTTTCTATTAAATTTAATATTTCATTTCATTTTAAATAAAAGTTCATAAATATGTTATAAAAAAATATATTCAGTTGAAGCGTTAGGTTTTCATTTAAAATTTAAGGGTTACTTTGTATACAAAGGAAATTATTTATTAGGAGTTTTAACAAAGAAACAAAAATAGAAGCAAAAAAACAAGAATACACTAGTAGATTAATTCATTACTTTTCTATGAATAACAACATTTCATTGATTCAATGAAACATTTCATTAAAGTAATGAAATTAATTTTTCATTGGTCTAACGACATGTTGTCATTATTTAAAAAATTATGAAATTTTATGTTAACTGAAAAAGAGGATGCTTTCAAGGTAGTCTCTGAGTGTTTTGCTGTAAAATCGTTCTTAAATAAAAACAAATAAAATTCGGCTGTTTCGAGTCTTATATACCCTTCACTATGATAGTCAAATAATTATTTATTAATTTTCCATATCAAAAAAAAAAATATCATTTTAAAAAAATAGCAAATATTAATTAAAATAATTTCCTTTGAATACCTGTGCTCCTAGCCAAAAAAATTTGACGTAGACTTTAAAGTAAAATTTTTTAAAAAATTATATGAAAAATTTTGATAGCGTTGACTTTAAAGTATACATTAATTTTTTTGGATAAGGGGGCTATTCTTTTGTTAATCATAAAATAAATCAATTCAAGTGAACGTGATCTACAAAAAAAATTTTCGGGGATAATTATTTTTAAAGGTATTTAAATGAATAAAATAGAAATTCTAAAAAGATGTCCAATAGGAATGCAAAATAAATTTAATTTTAAATGTATAATGGGAAAACATTTTTTAAACCAAATGGGCAACATTTCCTTTTTTGGTCCTAATATATATATGTTTATTTAGAAACTAGCTGACCAGTTAAACGTTGTCTTGCCTTAATATTTTTATATATTCGATCTTCTTACACTAAGAAATCGTACTCATAGAGTAAAGAACCGTGCGAGACCGGGTAAAAACAGGTAGTAGGCAAATAAGCCAGATACCGACTATAGCGCTACCTGCCGGGCGGATTTGTGACGTTAAACCTTCCAAGGTTATACATATAAACCTTCCTCTTCAATCACTCTATCTATTTTAAAAAATCGCATCAAAATCTGTTGCGTAGTTTTAAAGATTTAAGCATACATAGGGATATAGGGACAGAGAAAGCGACTTTGTTTTATACTATGTAGTGATTTTTTTTTTTTGCAAATTTTTTTTTTTTTTTTAATTTAAAAGAACTGCTGCATTCTGAAATTTGTATGTTGGCAGAAAAGCTATAAATATTTTACGAAAAATTAAATAACCAAGCGCAATTATTAGATTTAATTATAACAGAAAGTCACAAAACATTTTTTCAATAAAATTATGAAATAAATTTTTTTTTTGTTTTTTAACAATATCTATGGGACGCTCCCATAGGTTGTGATACAGATGGTGCTGATGAGGGGAAAAGGATTTCTCCGAAAGTGATCGCTCCACCAAACCAGTGTCTGGGGTTAAAATCATTCTTTCTGCATTTTCAAAAAATAATATCAATTATTAAATTGAATGAAAATAAAAAATATTTCAATAAAATGGAATTGTACGGTAAAATTATTGATAAGTACGAGTACATATGTATGTATATTCAAAAAATTAAGAACTAATTAGAGTAAATACAAGAAAATTATGAAATACCATTAAAACTTTCTAGCTGAAGTTTTTAGATTTTTTAGATGTAAATTTTCAGTTTTTTTCAACAAGCAATGGAGAATATTTGTTAAAAAATATTTTCCGTTATAATTTATTATTTTTATTTTTTTGCTTTATTATACTCGTATTAAAATGTTTATAATATTTTTATCGGTTGAACACATCGTATTGTCATTTTTAGGGTATGGGACATTACTGTCACATGCCCAGATAAAGGGTTAAAATAAATATTTAATTTCAAATAAAGAAAATAAAATACCCAAGCAATCATCTCTAGCATATCTCTTGCTATAAGATTATTGTATTTGTAGTTAGTTCTTTTACACATAATACGAGTATATAAGAGTGATTGACTGCTTTTGTGTTTGTGCTTACACACATTACGCACATATACAGTTTCAAAATTTCCATAAAAACCCAAAACAGAAATGAATGAAAAACCAAAATTTCTGTTGTATTTTTGATTTTTCTCGACCATTTGTGAACCGATCGTTCTGACTATTATTTCTGACAAAACTGTATACCACGTTTAGACAAAATAATCAAATAAATCGGCTCAGATTTTTGACTCATAGATTTGCCATTTATGGACCAATCCAGCTAAATTTCAAATACAATTAAAAAGCAGAAACAACTGACATATTGGTATACTAAACTTTTCTGTAGGTCTTTCAGTTACTTCAGAAAGTTGATTTTAACGGCTTGACAGACAAACGGACAGACATCGCCTATTATTTGACTCCGCTATTCATAAGTATTCGGAATATATACACTTTATAGGGTGACCCACGTACCGTGTAAAAATTACAAACGCAATCACAAAGTCACATATAGTTATGTACGACGCCCGTAGATTGATGTGTAGCGTGCTAACCTATCAATCTCGGTGTCGCAGGTTCGACGCCTGCCCAGACCCCGGAAGCCGATTATCAAGGTTACCAGTGCTCGTTAACAATTTTAATTTTCTTTAATTAATTTCTAATATTAATTATTAATAACAATAATAATAATAAAGCTACCTAATCTCTAAGGTCTTCTTTTTATTATTACGGCATGCATTTTTACTTATTTATTTTGTGTATCATTAATGCATCGTATTTTTCTATATCTTCAATCTCTTTTTTCCTTTGTTAATTTTACTTACTTGTCTGCTTGTTATCGCCACTTTGTTTTCGTCTCGTCTAGTTAATTTATGGATTTTCTAAAAGCTGTACGCTATTGAAATATATTTGGGTCATTCAGTGAAAGGTACATAAAAAACAAAAACAAAAAAAATGTTTTCAGATCATCAACATTTTGCAAACTTTTCCATAATATTCCTATACAGATACTGTTCTGTAATAAAAATCCTAAGACAGTATTAGTGTGTTAGTAATGCTGGTGAATAAGATTCATTATAACTGAATGCGTTGTCTTAATAATTTTAATTGAAAATTATGTATTCAAATTAATATTTATACCATCAATTTTTTTTAGTAAATTATAAAAAAAAACTAAACACTTAAAAAATAACTTCTATGGAAGCTTTATTAACTATGACTGGTTTTTACTACGCCACTGTGTAAATTTAATTTATTAAGCTCCCAGCATATTGATAATTTTTTGTTTAAAAAACAGAAATAAAATTTGCATATTTTTCTCTAATAAATATTTTTTTTTTTTTGCAAACAAAATTTTTAATTTTCATTCAAACTCGTTTATAAGGCTGACTGTGTTTTATTTTCTTTAAAAATAGCATAAAAATTGTCATAAAAAAAGAAGATCAACAAACTCTAACTAAAGTTGTTTAAAAAAAATTCTAATAAAAAGAAATATTATAATAGAAAACCAAATAAGAGTATAACAGAGGACTAAAAATAATTATTTGAATGTTTATTGGGAGAGAGAGAGAGAGCTTCACAAGTATGTGATATATCGTTATACAAGGTTAGGTAAGTCTAGGTCAGGTTGACAACGTGTTGCCTGTAGTAATCCATTTATTACCTTGTTGTGAATACCAGAGCATGAAGGGCGCCTTTCATTGTTTCAGAGCCCTTCTGCGAAGTGAATAACAGCTTCACTGCTGGTGACCCGAAGTAGCCATGCGAACACATTAAGGCAGAAGTTATTTTGAACTTCTGCAGAAATTTTATCAAATTCTACGTTGAGCTTCTGACAGGCACGAGAGTAAAATCGATGCAGAAAGAATACTGTTGGTTTTGTCAAAAAGGGCGCGCCAACGCAGTGGGACGCTGTCCCCAGAGAACCTGCAACAATCACGCGTCTCTCGAAAATCTGTGTGAAATACCTGTTTAAAAAAAGTGATAAAAAACAAAAATTTTAGTAAGAAACTAAGAAGTAAATAGAGGTGAACCAAATCACAAGAGTTTTTTGTTACCTTTTCATGCACATATTGCGTCCATTAGGGAAGCAGTTTCGCAGATACACAAGCAGCTCTTCTCCTACTAAATCCGTTGCCAAATTAAAAGATTCTACTTTAGTATTTAAGGATATAAAAGAAAAAAACACAAAGTTCCCAACTGGATGATGTGTCAAGCCGTTGGTTATTTTTAACCATGCAGGTTTAGCTCTTTACATATTCAAAAATATTGCGGAAATTTATGCTTTTTCTAACAAAAAAAGTTATTATAAATACACTACTAAAAAGGTAAATTTTTTATTATTATTGACCCTACTTCTGATGCAGTGAAAAAAATTAAATCCAAAAATATTATTTGTTTTAGAACTCTAAATGAAAAGAAAGTCAAATTTAAAAAAAAAATGTTTTGAAGGCAAGCTATTGATTAAAAGAAATTAGTTAATTAAAAATTATTTTCAATAACAATTTTATAAAATTTTCCTTTTTATGACATTTATTTTTTAATTTATTTACGTTTTCTCTTTTTAATACTGAAAATAACAACTTTTCTCACTTTTGAGCTGATATTTAAGGGCACAACAAAGAGTAGCATTTTGATTTTGACTTCATTAACGTGCAATCAATTTTTAATTGCGCAATTATTGAATATAAATTTGTATGGTACATTGAGCTCAATAAAGGCGATAATTGCATAAAATACTTAATTGCTCAATTAACGTGTATGTCTGAACAGCCTATTAAAGTTTGCTCTCTCATCATTGTTCAAATTCATGTTTCCTCTTAATTTTTGCAAAAAAAAAATAAAAAAAAATAAAAGAAACTTAAATAAAATTAAAGTTGGAAATAAAAAGTGGCCAAAAAAACTGAAAAAAATTTAAAGGCATAAAATATTCAAATTAAAAAAAAAAAATTAAGTAAAAAAAATATTAAAAAGTTTAAAATAAAAAAAGAAGAAATGAAGCTCGCTCCTTCTACGCCCATGGTTAAATCAAATTCTAAAGAACACATCTATTATTTAAATCACTTCAACAGCTCTTACCTTAACCTTAACGAGATCAAACAAAAGAAAAGCAGAAACGCCAACACGCATGAATAATAGAATATCAATTTACTGATTTTTTTTTTAATTCTTTTTTTTTTTTTTGAAGATCTTTCACAAGCTCTCTAAAAAGTTAACAGCAAAATAAATGGCAAAATAAAAAGCAAACATTTTCGTTAATAATGAAACAGTCCAAGAAGTGATTTGCTTGTCAAAACAAGCAGCGGATACAGCAACTGATAAACTAAAGTTAAAAATTAATTTTCAAATTACAGAAATCGAGGAAAACTTCCTAATAAAACTAGAGTTGAAGGAAAATTAAATGCTTAAATTTCAACAAAATAAAACTTAAAAAAAATATTTGAAAAAAAAATTTTTTAAATGAAAAACTGTCTAAAATTTACTTTCACAGCGGCAGCTGTACTTTTACTCTGCTGTTGTGGTACAGTGCAAGCTGAAGAAAAGGAGCAAGCAGACACTAAAGCTGAGGAAAATGTAAAAAGTAAGTAAATTAATTTAAGAAAATGATTAAAGTAACAAAAATTTATTCGTTATTGCAGGTGATGTACTTGCTACAGCTAGAAGTGCTACAGAAAGTCAAAAGGCAGAAGTTAAAACATCTGCTGGGGATTCTCCAAAGCACACGGTTGCGGACTTTATAATACATCCTGTCATAGCGGTAAAGCCACGTGTACTTGAAACTGAAAGTGGCAAGCAAGCTGACACTAGCTCTACTACATCATCACCTTGGCAATTTTTCCCCTTTAATGCTGGTCAAGGCTTAAGTTCTTGGGCAGACTGGTTTGGTAATCGTATACAGTTGCCGGGTTTTGTTGAGACCCCTGTACAGTCCACTACCACTACTACCACTGCCAAACCGGAAGTGGTTATAAGAATCCAACAAGGTCCCACTAGAAGACCTTGGAGAGCATTTTACAGCAACAATAATCGTCCCTATCGCAGAATACAAAGACCTAATCAGTTTAATGTTAATAATAACGCCCAAAATTATGATTCAGATGAGTATGACGATGATAATGATAATAATGAGCATGTGTTTAATGTTAGACGGGGAAATCGTAAAAGAGTCCAGAACAAGCAGCAAGATGTTGAAAACGAGAGCAGTAATAAAGAAACTGAAGGAGAGAAAAATGATAAAACCGAATCAACTCCTGCTAAGCAGCGTCCTAGAAATCCTAACAGAAAAACTATGAACAATCAGAGAAGATATTTCAACAATATGCAACGTCAGCGCTATCAAATGCTACAGGAATATGATGATTTTGAAGATAATGAGGAGAATGACGATGACGATAATGAAGAATTTAACTATAACCAGCAACGTTCCCAAAATGAGCTAAATTATAGTCAAACTGGCTCACAAAGTTTTCTTAATCGAATTAGAGAGTTGACTGGCCTAGCCTCAGCTAATGAGGAAGACAATTTCTCAAGAAGAATTCAGCCCCAAGCCATTTTATTAATTAATCCAGATGCCCCTGAAATTGTGCAAGTTGATGATGTTGAAGATAATGAGCATGTGATTAAAAAAAAACCTCCAGTTAAACCAAAAAGAAAAGATCAACCTATTCAATATATAACCATACCCTGGTCCCAACTTGATGGTTCTGTTAGCAAAAATCCGGCTCTTGTCAAAGAAGATAAAAAACAAAATGTCAATAAGAAAACGCCCATCTTAACAGTTGAAGCTGTTCCTGTATTAGCGGAATTTGAGGCCACTACTAAAAAGCCCAATAAAAAATCTCCCAGTAGAGTTACTGCCACCAAAACGAAATCTAAGCCCAATCGCATGCACGAAGTTGTTGTGGGTAATGATGATGATGATGACTCTAAAGCTCAATTTATTGTAATCGGTGATGATTTGAGTGAACGAAAATTAAGTCGCGAGGCTTTCAAGGAAATTTTGAGTTATTTTAATCAAAATCGTATGGCACGACAACTTGATAATGCTAGAGATTTTCCCACTGAAGACCAAGTGGAGAATATTTCCAATGATGAAGCACTCTTGGAGCAGGAACAGGAGTGAAGGGCCTGTAAATTGTTCTTAATATTGTAACTTTCAAGAAAAAAAGTATTAAATAAAAATATTTAGTGAATTAAAAAAATTAATTTGTTTCAATAGCACCAAGCCAACACTAATAACAGAAATTTTGAATACTTAAACTAAATTTTAAAATTGAATAAGAAAGCCTTAAAAATTTCCATATTTAAAGAAAATCTGGCTTAAGTCCATTTTATTTTGAAAAATGAGTTGGACTTATACCACTTTCAAAAATTAGCTTAAGCAAAAAATTCTTTTCGATCACAACATATTTTTAATTTACCAGTTTGTTAGAAAACCATATTTTAATCAGTTGACCCAATTCTTTAATTAATCAAGTATTTAATTTGAATTTTTTATAAATAACCATAAAACCAGTTGATATTATAAAATTTAAATTTAAATTTTAGCAAGTGTTTTTAAATAGCTAAGCATTTTTATTTTAAAATACTTAAAGACGCACATCTGTCGTAATTTAAGAATCGCAATCAATATGCACATAATTAACTACAAAAAAATCTTTTGTTTTACTAGAAGAGTTAAATATGAGCAAGACATAGATGAGCTACTTTTCAGTTTAAGAAGTGTCATTGACCTATTCCTGGAATTTATAATATTTCAAATTATTTAGTTGATCAAAATATTCCTTAGAAAATATATGTATATTTATGCTCCTCCATATTTTTATTATTATTATTTATCATTTGATATTAGAAATTAATTCTAAGATTAAATTTTTTTAACGAGCATGGGTGTTTTTAACCATTTTCTCCCAGGGTCTATACAGGAATTGAACCTTCGATCCCCAGATTGATAGGTTAGCGTGCTATCCACCAATCTAGAAAGCATTCTGTTCCTCCATAATATTCTGTGCTAATAAGGAAAAATCGCTTCGGTGGACTTAAGTAAAAATTTACTTGTTGTCTTAATGAACTCAATTACTTTTATTATTGTAGCTCAGAATTTGGTGGTACGATATAGTCACCATTTAACGAGATGGCAGTAACAATACAGTTTGCCAAAATCTAAATAAATTTTATAAGAATAACTTTTAGGGCTTTAAGGCAATAGTTGCAGCAAATAGACAAAGCAAGCTTTTTATTTCTCTCCAATAATAAATAAATATATTTTTATAATACAATCTCATGCTTAATAAGCTAGCCGTTCCAATAAAATTATTTTTTGTGTTTTTTTTTTTTTTTCTTTTGATATTTAAGAAAAATATTGAAAGTGAAAAATATGAAGGGTATATAAGACTCGGCACATCCTAATTTAACTTCTTTTTATTTAAAAAATTTGATTGTAAGTACCTATTTCTTTCTTAAAATTTTGTCATAATTTGTAATTGCATAGAAATAAATGTGTTTGGCTACAAGTGCAAAAATATACAAAACCACTCATAGAAATATTCAGTATAAAAATGACTTCTGGATAACGGAGCTTGACCATTTTTAATAAATTTTTTTTTTTTGTAATGAAAGGCCATTTTTGCATGATTTTTTTCTTTTTTGTGTGTTTGTTCCAACTCATTGGATTTTGTGGGAGATCTATTTCTCTCTTTATATATATGGCAATATAAACTGTGCATGTGCTCTCTATCATTCTCACTCTCTCAGAGAGCTTTAGTATACTAAAAAGCAGTTTCTTTACATATAGAACTATTTTAAAATAGAGACATTTTTTGGAAAATTTTGTTGTTTTTTTTTTTTTATACAATGGCTACATTATTAATGTGTTTAATAAACAGTTACTTTTTAGTAAACTAAGCCAACAACAAATATACGAGTTTCCATAATTTGTCATTACAGAGAATTTGATTGGTGAACAAGTGTAAAAATGGATGATGATTTAAGAATGTTAAAATGTGTGTAAGAAATATTCAATAAAGAAATGACTTTGAATTACAGGAGTTTGTTGATTTTTTTTAATGTAATTAAAGGTAAATTACTTGAGGCTAAATGGTAATTTAACTTAATAATAATTCTGTAACTAAAAGGTGATTTTATAAGAACTATCGGAAATTTAAAAAAAAAAAACACATAAAATTCAGAAAAATGCATGAAATATTTATTTGGATCGATAGTTGGGTCGATATAATTTAATGTTTGAAGATTATTTCATGCAAATGTTGGCCGCGGCTGCGCCTCAAATGGTCCATCCGCTTAGTCCAATTTTGGCATACTCTTTCCAACATTTCGGCCGGTATCTCACGAATAATGTTGGCAATGTTGGCTTCCAGTGCGTCAATTGAAGCGGGCTTGTCCCTATAGACATTAGCCTTAACATAGCCCCACAAAAAATAGTCTAGAGGCGTTAAATCGCACGATCTGGGCGGCCAATTGACTGGTCCCAAGCGTGAAATAAACTGTTCACCGAACTCGCCTCTCAATTGGTCCATTGTTTCGCGTGCTGTGTGGCATGTGGCACCGTCTTGTTGAAACCACATGTCATGCAAGTCAAGCTCTTCCATTTTGGGCAAAAAAAAGTTTGTTATCATCGCACGGTAGCGCTCACCATTCACAGTAACGTTGTGATTCGCATCATCTTTAAAGAAATACGGCCCAATGATGCCGCCAGCCCATAATCCGCACCAAACGGTTGTTTTTTGTGGATGCATTGGTAGCTCTTGCAATGCTTCTGGCTGCTCTTCACTCCAAATACGGCAGTTTTGCTTGTTCACGTATCCATTCAACCAGAAATGAGCCTCGTCGCTGAACACAATTCTTCGATAAAAAAGTGGATCTTCATCTAACTTTTCAAGAGCCCATTCACCAAAAATTTGGCGTTGTGGTAGGTCGTTTGGCTTCAATTCTTGCACCAGATGTATCTTATAAGGCTTCACACCCAAATCCTTCCTCAAAATTTTCCACGTAGTGGAGTAACAGAGGCCCAATTGCTGCGAACGGCGCCGAATCGATAATTCACGGTCATCACCAACACTGGCCGATACGGCTGCGATATTTTCTTCAGTTCGCACTCTATGTAAGCGTGTTGTAAATTGGTGCGAAATTTTGTTACAATAGCCCGAATAGAAGCCTCAGTAGGTCGATTAAACTGACCATAAAATGGAAGAAGCGCGCGATGAACTTTCTTAACAGAGCACGCATTTTGGTAATAAAATTCAATAATTTGCAAGCGTTGTTCGTTTGTAAGACGATTCATGATTAAATTATAGACCAAACTGAAGATGTTTGACAGTGACACAAGATACAAAACGTGCGTGAGCTGTCAAAACTAGTGTTGCCAAAAAGATAATAGCAAAAAAATCACTCTTTATATATAAGATTATAGATTTTTAAATGACAGAACACGAACTTTTTAAGGTTTAATTTTTTTTTTTTTTTTTTTAAATACATCAAGATCGAGATGGTGCGGTTCCATGGACTAGTAGGCTTTATTTAGGCAAATTTTGTTATTTTTTTCTAGCTCCTAGCAATGCTGGCCAAAAAGCCGCTTTTTCATATGTAAATTTCAACTTCAATCATAAGTGTGTGTGCGTATTTTTTTTAAAAATGGATGTCACACGTATACGTTGGGTGCGAATTTGACGAAAATAAAAACTAGTTTGATTTTTGTGCAAAATTTTTTTTTTATTGTTACATTATCTTGTTTTTTTTTTCTTGATGTGCAATCAGAATAAAAGTGTTTTTCCGACGGCAAAATATATTATTTTTATTTAATGTGTTTGTAAGTCTATACACATTAAAAAATACAGATAGTGAATAGTAGAGTTAAAGCTACCATTGGTGTGTCAGAACAAAAACTTCAATTAGCAACAACAAAATCTTATAGAAAAATGCCTATTGGTTTAAAAATTATTAACTGTAAGATTATATATGAAAAAATGGTTAAGCGCTGTTATTCAGATTTATGTAGATGCAAATAAGAAAATCAATAAATTAGTGGAATTTGGTTGCATATTCTTTCATATGAATAGCACTCTAATCTCATGTGTGAATGCTGAGAAACTTTTTGCTTTATTCAAATATTATGTTTGTTGGCTAGTGTCAGCTGAGAACTAAACCTACTTCCTTAATTAACTCGATAGTTATCGGAATTTCGATCGATATCTAATGCCGTAATTTGGCCCCGAAATTAATTTATTTGCTGTACAACAACAACAAAAAAAATACAATAATTGGAAAGGCTTTGTCGTCACTACTATTTCTTTATTTATATATACTTACTAGTATACATACATGTACTTAAGTATTTCTTTAGCTAAAGACTGTTCCCTTCTGAACGCTATTTTTATTCTGGTATAACCAATTATTTTTTTTTATTAGCATTTCAATACCACATAAAAATTAACCTTAAGCAAACTGTTTTTTAAGTATCTAAAGAAGGAAACCAACTAGAAAAATATTATAAAGTCTAAACTTAAAAATGTATAATTAATATTGAGATAAACATTACACATTCATTTGCATCCGTATGTTTGGCTCTTTAATTTAATAAATAATTATGTTAATCATTTCATATACGAAAATTTTTGAGGATTATGTTAATTTCTTTAAGCGGCACCGCAGTATTAGGTAAGGGCAAAATAAAATGCAAGAAACCATCCTAGTGAAGTACAGATTACAATTTATGATTGGAAATAAAAACGAAAAAAAAAATTAAATACAACATAGTAAATTATTTTGAATCTAAAAGGTTAATAAACAGTTATCTTTTTTGGTGCTTGTGATTTCGTTTGAAATTTCTGCATCGTACATGGGACACACTATAAAGTAGATATATATATTTTGGAACCTTATAAATAACGGAGTCGAATTAGCTTTGTCCCTTTTTCTGTCTGTCCGTCAAGTAGTTGAAATCAACTTTCTGTAGTCCCTAGAAAACGTTCAGAAAAGTATAACATATTGATCTATCAGTTGTTTCTGTCAGATTCTTGCTATTGGCTGAGCTATGAGTCAAAAATCGCGACTACCTAAATTTGTGACCATTTTTGTATTAAGCTTTATGCATATTTTGTTTAAACTACGAAACGGAATAAAATGACAGTCATAATAACAAAAAGATCGGTCTTCAAATGAGCCGGAAAAATCAAAAAAACTTAGGAATTTTTAGATTTTCATTAATTTTTGTGATGTTTATGTGTATGGACAAAATGGTTTCTTATACAGTTTTAATAGAAACAACAGTCGTAATGTCTATGCCAAAACTCAGGTTGATCTGTTCACAAATGGCCGAGAGAAATCCAAAATACAACCTATATTTCAGATTTTCATTAACCTTTTTTTGTTTTTTCTCTTATTTTTTTATAGAAATTTTTAAGCTGTGCATGTGCGTAATGTTGTACACAGACACATAAGCACAAAACCGTTTTATACATGTATGTGTGTATTTTGTATACCTATTCTGTGTGTAATGATAACACCACACAGTAACAAAAGGCACTACGGTGTAACAGAAGTACGAATACAGAAATCTTATTGAAAGAGGATTTTTTTGATTTTTGGCGTTAATTTGAAATTCTTTATTTGATAAAAATACTTAATTAAATACGTTTGGTTTAAAAAATATTTATAAACCTTTTACATTAACTTAAATTTATTTTGCATTCCTATTTAAATAGAATTTCTTTTAGTATTAATTTAAAAATTGAATGCCTACAAAAATTTTATTGCTTTTAAAAATAAGGTTCTCAGAAAAGATTTTTTCTTAGAACTCGTACTTTTAATTTCTTGAACTCAAATTAATTAATTTTTTAAGATTAATAAAAAAATTGCGTTGAAATAAACTTTTCATATCTTTTTTACTCTTATTGGTTCATTAATCTTGAGCTCGTATTATATAAATTTATCTCTATAACAATATTTCGTTCCAATAAACTAGTCGTTTTAATTAGATATATACGAGTAATTTTTTTTTTATTTAAGAAGAATGTGAAAAGTCATATATAAATATTTGGCTAACACAGTGAAGGGTATGTACGAGTACGACTCGGCACAACCGAATTTAACTTTTTTTTCTATAATACAAATAAAAAGACAGAACTATTTCCCTTATCCAAATTTTTTATTTTTTTTTTTTTTTATATAAAAACAAAGAAATTCCGTTTTCGCTTATATCAAAGACTATTAAACTATAAAGATATTCTACGTAGAAGAAAGTTTAAAAACAAAAATGAATAGCTGAAACAGATGAGGGGGGGAATATTTGAGCATGAGCATTTCAAATAAAAGTTTCTCTCATTTAGATACTGAGATAAACAGAGAATAAAAAAATAAACACATACTCAGCAAAATATAAATGCGCATGTATGTATGTATTTATAAACCTTAAAATGAATTTGATTTCTTTGATAGGTATGTTTTTTTTTTGCGAGATTTATGAAAATTTTCAACAAAAATTTGTTATTGTTTATGCTTGTAAAAATAAAATTTATCCTAGTTCGCAACGAATTTATGATTCATTAATTTGAACACATACATATAATTTGGTACACATACATATACAGTTTGTATATGGATGTACTGAAAAGTGAAATTGTGTAAATTCTTGCATTGAATCTTATTCTCTTGCATGTTATATTACTCTCTTACACTCTTTTAAATTCTCGCGCTCTCGTGGATATTACTAGCAATATCCATCAACGAATTTAGCACCAGAAAAAATTTACACTACGTAGAACATCTTCATAAGGTAAGATCACACGATTGCCGCAATACACCAATTATTGGCTTATTTGATATACCAATCGTGTGATTTTACAATTTATTGGCTCATACGGCAATCAACACCAATATTGTGCTTATTTGTCCCAATCAAATACAGCCCTGGTGCGGCAATCATGTGAACATTTGATAAACAACCAAGCGCCAATATAAATGTTACAAATACGCCAATATTTATTGTTTTCTCATGCGGCAATAGCAGAAGGCAATACGCGCCAACTTTTTGGTTTTTTTTTTTATTGTATCTTTTTTTTTATTTGTATCTTGCTTTTTAATGTATGGTGACACTAATTGTAACAATTCCTTAAAGGTTCCATCGCCCATATTGATAAAATTTTGAAATAAAAAATTTTGGTTTTCAATTTCACGAAATTCCATTAGTGTTTTTTGGTATGCGCCGTCTGTGCACCTTTTTTGTGAGCCACTCTCTGGTCCATACATTTCTTTTAATACTTCTCTTTTTCTTTTTTTCATATTTTGCTTTATAAAGTGCACACAATATAATTAAAGCTGATGCAACTTTCTTTTTTTTCAGCGAACAATTCATCTTTAAATAAAAGTAAACCAACAATTTTGTTTTTTATGTAAATAAACAAAACAGCTGATTTTGGGGTAATTGCCACAAGTTAAAACAATCGTGTGACAGTGTTGCGGCAAGTATTGCCACTGTATAGTTTAGCACCAACTACCGGCAATCAAATTTGTTTTGAAGGAGGCAATCGTGTGATGAGGAAAAAATTGATTGGGACAATTTCTTTATTGTGCACCAATTCAGCACAATAAAAATTGGTCAGAATTTATGCATTACGGCAATCGTGTAATCTTACCTTTAGTTTAATAGTCTTTGGTAAAACTTTTTCAAGTTCAATAAGAGCGGTTGCTAACGAAAAATTATGAAGAAAAGCAAAATACAATTTTTTCCAACTCAATTTCTTATAGTTTTGGTAAAAACAATAACAACAATAATTTGTTAAACAAAGTATGTATATGTATTGTATGTACATACATAAAACAACAACAATTTGATAACCGTAGTCCATTTTTGTATGCGTTTGATGTGAATGTGAATATTTTTGTTGAATAGGTAAGAATGGCCGGTCATTGACTAGTTATTTTATGCTGCTGTTTGTTTGTTTTGCCTTTTTTGTTGTTATTATTTTAATTAATTTAAAACAACAGGTTATTAATAAATTTTAATAAAAATATTTATACTTATTCACGCAAAACCAAAACAACAAAAAAAGAAAAAGAGTTAAGGATATTGACCCCAACTGAGATAAAGAGAAATTTGAATTTCTTAAAAAAAATTTTTAATTTTAAAACATACATATTAAAAAAGGCAAATTTTTTAAAATTGGAAACTTGTCCACAGCAAGATCAAAATAAAAATATTACAAAGTGAAATAACGTTTTCTTTAACATAGAATTTAAAAAAGTAGAACTTTATAGGTAGGCAATTATTACATACTCGTACATACTAAAGGGCTGCTCAAGCATACTTGTAATGCCTTACAAGCATTACATCATACATGTTTGTAATGCTGTGTGTTTTTTCAAGTATGCTTGTGCATTGCTGTAATACATACCTATAAAATTAGAAAAATTGTTCTTTGACCTTTTTAATTAACTATTACAATTTCAAAAATTGATTTTTTCGACGGCGAGGTTACACGAATAAATTGTTTAAATTTAAGTAAAAGAAGCATTTCTCATGCAGTACATACTAAAAATTCTCAAAAAATTTTCAAATCAGTTACTATTAAAAACGCTTGATTCATAACAAAATTTAATTTATAATGATTATCAGGGCAAGCTTTTTTTGGCATTTGCCACTTTTGCCATTTCTTCAATTATTTCGTTAAAAAGCCATTTTTAGTTCACTTTGCCATAAAATGCCATTTTTAGCAACCTAGAAGAGATTGTGAAATGTCAAACTGTTTTTATTTACTGGAACCACCCTGTTCAAATCATTAATTCAAAAGAGCTGGTTTCCACGATCGAACAAAAGTTTGAAAACACATGTATTTGTTGCTATCTCTGCAGCATTAACTAAAACAACCATATGTGTTCTCGAACAAAAGTTCGGTCGTGTAAACTAGCTCTAATGGTGTTAATCATACTGTCATTTTAACAATATATTCATCTTTTTTTTCCGTACATGATTTATATTTGGTAGTTTTTTTTATATAATATTCAATTCTATGAAAGTAACGTTATATTACAACAAAATATAAAAAAAGTAAACGAGTTGCAGTTCCGTTTTTTGGTTTTAAAATATATTTATATAATTTTAAGGAAATATCTGAAGTTTTAAACAATCTTAGCGAATATGATGCAGAATCTATTCGGTACGCTAAATTAATATTGCAAAAATCTGAACTAAAAAATGAATTGGTGTACATAAAAGAGCATTTTCAATGTATCTGCTCAAGTCTGCTAAAATTGCAAGCACGAGAAGTAAAAAAAAGTTTTAAATCGAAATACCGGACTACAAGTATTAATTAAAATAAAAAATATTATATGTAATAATTTCTATTTGGAATTTAAAAGTTTAACAAAATATTAATCTTTATTTGTGCTTAATTCCAGAAATTGTGTTGGTTTTAAAATTTATTCTTTTACTCATGATATTCTCATGAGTTATCTATTCAGTACAATAAGTACTGAAGGGGAGAGCATACCTATATGGACCATTTCATCAGACGCTACTCTGAATCCTCAGTAGGTTACTCCCAACGTTTCTTGCAAACATTAGAACCTTTATATTGTAAAAGCAATTGACTAAATAAGAATTATTAATCAATAGTTACAAAAAGATTCAAATATTCAAACAAAAAACTCAGTAAGCATTGAACTGAATAAATAAATAAATAAATAAATAAATAAATTAATTAATTAATAAATTTCCCAACCAAAAATATTATTTATTTTAATGCAAGTGAAACGGATGAATATATTGCAAACCTTTCCTCATCTGAACTTTTAGCATTCAAATTTGCTCCAGTTACTTCTTGCGATGTCGAAAGAGTGTTTTCCATTTATTCAACCGTGTTATGCGATAATAGAAAATCTTTTATTTTTGAAAACTTGAAGAAACATATTATTGTACATTGCAATCAAAACTTAATAATATAAATATTTCTTTTTGAAATAAATAAATAAATATTTCTTATAAAACAACGTGCTTTTTTTGCCAGTTTTACCATTTTGTGTGCCATTTATTACACTTTTTCGTGCCATTTTGCCAGCCATTTTTAAAATTTTTCGTGCCAAAAAAAAACTTGCCCTGATGATTATGGACATTGAGTTTTGAACAGAACTTAGGCCAAAGATTTTTTTAATCAATGAATATGGTGTTCACTATAACAATAAATTATCCAGCTTTTATTGTGAACAATATAATTAAATAAATAATTTTTTTTTAACTTTTTGTTTAATAATACACACTGGTTCACCCAAATTATTTGTTGAAAGAAATACACATTTTCATTATCACAATGAAGAGTGACTCAAACATCACCAACATTCTTTATTGTTCTAAATATGACAGCTCAGGTCAAAAGAAATGCCTTAAGCTATTTTTATAGTTTACCGTTTGTTAAGCAATTGCTCTAAAACTTAAATTTTGTTTCCTATGGCTTTTGATAATTAACCAATATTTTATTATATTTTCAAACAACAATAAAATGCACATAGAGGAATAACCATGGATTTTAAATTTAAAATTTTTTTTGTGATGCTTAAGGTTTCATAGTAAATTTGAAGACAAGTAGCTCCAATCGCTATAAATAACTTTTTTTTTAAACCAACTTGTAGCTCTCGGGCTTTAACGTTACATAAAAAAAAGAGCAGGTTAAGCCATATACTTTGCCATTACTCGAGAACTAAGTAGCTCTTGCTGAATAAATTTACAAAATTACACAGGAATCGGTAATAAAATAATCTCTAAATTTAATTTTATATTAGTTTTTAGCAGTCTTGTTTATACAATCTTATGGTAGGGACACAATTATTGCACTCAATAGAATTTTAATTAAAATGTTGGTCGGTATTCAATGCCGTAATAAGGCCCTTGTACTTACAACTAAAGAATGTAAATTCGTGCCTTTTTCACGAGTACATATACACGACTTTGGACCAGAGCAACGGAAAACTATTTCCAAAGTATTTTGGAGAGCGTATTTCAAATATGCACTTCTTTTTTATTAAATTTTCTCTAAACTCCAACATATAACGCTATTCCCTAAATGCAATAAGTAACACGATTTATTTATTTGATTATAAAGATAAACCTAAATTTCGCAATAAAATTAGCTTGAAGTCGTATCTTTAGTATTTTTCAATTGCCTCAAATTAAAAAAACTTTTTAATTTTGAAAGTTTGCTTAAAATAAATTAAGAAAAAAAAAGAAAATTTTCTTATATCATGAGTATCAAGCTAAATTACAACTCATTTGAAATCGTTAAATAACTTTTGATTTTATTTCCAATTAAGTGATGTTACCATATGCAAACGGCAGTATCGCAACATAATATTGTCTTTTATTGTTAATAAATATTTATATTTGCTTTATTTGGCATAAAATAAAAAGGTGTTTAACAAAGTAGTGCCTGACTTGTTTGATACATAATAAACTGTTAATTTTTATCTCGCCTTATTTTAAATAATTTTTTTTAAATCAAAAATTTCTTAATTTTGTATAAAAAACGTAATTTTTGGCTATAACTTTTACAGATTTAAAAAAAGTGTAGACACTACTTGTAGCAAAATTTTGTTGTGAAATTTCGCATTTTATTTTTTCAGAAATAAAACCAACCATTTTCAAGTAATGCTGGCTGACATACGAGTATATATGCGGCATCACCTCTTTAATTTAGTTATTATTTAGTATCTTAAAAAAACGAAGTTCAGATTTAAATTCAACGCTCTAAAATACTTTCGTAACAGTTTTGAGATTTACTGGCTTAGATATTGAGTTTCTTAAAAAATTTCACAATATCCAAGTTAACTAGAAATGAAAAAATATTTTCTAAAGCTTCAATAAGTCCCCTTTAGGCTTCCTCATTAAAATTATTATTTTTTTCTTTCAGCCACAAGTTTTGGTAAAAAAATTTATATATGTATACTCGTAATAGGTATGTACATCTGACTTCAGTGCCACAATTACCTACAGCATACTTATAATAATAATGTTTGGTTTTATCAATTAATTTTTGCTCTAACGTAATGCCAACAAAAAAGCCAGCCCAATCGTTATGATTATAACAATCTTTAAGCTTAAAGTGAGAGTGTGAGTGTGTTTATAACATTCTTGTTGAACAATAGAAAGCACACATTTTTTTTTTTAATTAATACACACAATCATTAACATTTTAAATTCTAAATTTATAATAAAAAACGTCTTGTTCACATACACACAGGTAAAATTTAAATTTATTTTCACGCGCACCAACATCTTTAAAGACACACAAGCACACGCCTTTCAACACAATTTTTGATCAGGTGAACAACCAACCAATTCAAGAACACACACTAGCACACACATACATTATTTGGTTTATTGTATGCCAAAATCAGTAATCAACTTAAAAGGTTAAAGAACTTTATTGTAGAGCACACACACTAAGCATGATTTGTAACAAGTAAGAAGTCTAAAATCATTTTATGTATGTATATTAAGGGAAAATAATTATTATACCCCGAGATGTGTGTACAGCAAAATGAATTTTACCAACCAACACAATAATATCTACCTTTGACCAAATTGCAATTATGTCAAGCCTAACAAAAACATTTACAAAATAAGTATACGAGTATGTTGGTATGTAAGTGCATTTTAATGCTTGTATGTTTCGTCACATGCAATTTTTGGTTAAATAGTAAAATAAATAAATTTAATTTTTATATGCTCTATAGCTTTTGCTTTTGCCATGAATTAAATGGGATGATGGACATGATTATGGCTCACAATATTTTTTGTAATCATAATTAATTTCACTGGTCAACACTGAAAAATTTTCCACAGGGTTTGTATTCATTTTCGATTAGTTAACGTGTGCTAATTGCGAAAATAACACTAGTTTTTTTTTTTTTTTTTTTTTTTTTGTAGCAGCTCTAAGGTTTAATCAAAAATGACGACTCTTTTTATACACTTTGTTTTATGCAGTTACTGTGGTTAAAGAAAACAATGTTTTTTGTAACATTTTCATGAATGAGTCGCCTGTTGTATATCCTGTTAAAAATTCCAGCAGCAATCAGCCATCATATATATGTCCCACCTTCCTTGGTAACGTTATTTCAATGCACTAACGTCTTGGAGCAACCTTTCATCTTGCTCTTCACTGTTATCTCCAAGGTTAACAGCAAATCAATCCAAATGACCATGTAAATAGTATAGTTTGATGCTCATGTTACATTTTAGGTGTTTTAAATTAGACAACATATCGTTAACTATTAGTAAATAGTGTCCTAGTTTATTATTCTCAAAAAAAAATTTTTTTTAAATAAATTTTATACTTAATTGAGGAAAACTCTTCACTCTGATGGAATGGTAGATGATTTCGCTCTTGACTGGGAGTGAAATTATAGTTAGATTCATGTCCTTCTTCTTCAATTTTTATGTTGTGACACTCAAAGCGGATTGATGATTTGGGTAGTACTGGTACTGGTCGCTGATCAGAACATCAGAAGATGACATCAAATATCACCACTTAGCTCAGTTTTGCAGAGTTTATCTTTATCTTATCAAAAATATTTAGCAATTCCCATGATGATTACGAGAATGCCAAATCAGGGTGTACTGAACTTAAGAACAAATCTTTTGCTTCTTTTCCTTTGCCTCAGAGAGGCAACACAATTTTGGCACACATTATTTGGCACCCATGATTTCTATAGATTAAAAACATAATATTTATTTTAAAGTAAATAAAATACTCAAATTTTACAAAGTTGGTTATAGTTTTATGATATTTTGCGAAGTTGCAGTCACAAAATCGGAGCGATTTTTATATGCAGGGTGGTTTAAAGGTCACGAATATTTTTATACCTTTCAAAATAAGTGAAAAGGGTATAGATACATTTGTCATTACGTGTGTATTTCTACACCGTACATGGGACACCCTATAAAGTACATATATTCTGGATCCTTATAAATAGCGGAGTCGATTTAGCGATGTCCACCTGTCCGTACATCCGTTCGTGTGGATGTTGAAATCAACTTTCTAAAGTTGATTGCAGTTTGCAATTGCAATTTAGCCTAATCGATTCATTAATAACTGAGCTATGAGCTTTGAAGTGCAACTACCCCTTTTTTACCATTTTTGGAGGGGTTTTTGGGTTTTTTATTTTTATTTTTTTTGTTTTATGGACATTTTTAAGCTGTAAATATGTGTAATGTTGTGCACATAAGCACAAAACCAGGAAGTCGGTCTTATAAAAACTTGTGTATGAATGTGTGTATTTTGTGTATTCTGTGTGTAGTAATGACACCACACAGTAACAGAATACAGAAATCTTATTGAAAGAGGATTTTTTGATTTTTGCCGTAAATTTGAATTCTATATAGGTATTAAAAAAAAATTATTTTTATTAATGTTTGTACTTTTTTTATATAACTTTTATTTTTCAGTTAATTCGACCTTTTTTCAAACGTCTAGCTTACTAAGCTTGAGGTCGTATTACAATATAATAATGTATTTTTATAGTGACATTTCTCTACAATAATATATAAATAAATTTTTATAATAAACTAGCTACTAGCCGTTTCAACTATAATTTTTTTTTTTTTTTTTTGATATTTAAGGTGAAAAGTGAAAGTTTTTAAAATTTTTCTTTATAGTGAAGGCTATATAAGACTCGGTACAGCCGAATTTAACTTCTTTATTTTATTGTACAGATATTATTCTTCGAACCGTGGTACACCGCCATGCTAATTTGACAACCAAGCAGTTCATATTTAGCGAAAAATAATAATAAACAAAAAAATTATTAAATTTTTACACTAATGTATGACTTTTGACCTACCCATAGATTTGTCTCTAATGCATTTTCAATATTTATTTCTATATATAATTCTAATCATAGTTATTTTTAAAATTCAGTCGAACTACAATACACATTTTCAAACCAGTCATTTTGAAACCGATAATATTCAAATCTACTTATTTTACTTCGCATTACAAAATTTGTTTTTGGCTTGCAATATCTGCCTGTTAGACCCAAAATGAAAAAAAACAAAGTACGTGAACTCTATAAACTAAAGTATGCTGAACCTGAAATTAGTTACATACATACATCTCTTGATCTAAATAGACCACATGGTATTTTTTTTAATGAAAAATATGTTTAGGTTATGTTAAACAGGGCACAGAAGAGGGCTCACTTGGGTCCTTTAATATGGACCATATTATACCCGAATATGAGGAAAATGTTATACCCGAATATGAGGAAAATGAAGAGGGACAGAGATGGGTATAGGAGAGTGAAAATAAGTAAATGGATAGTAAGAAAAGACGAAAAAGATGAGTCAGTTGTCTAAACCAATTGCTACTTCTAATGAAGCGCACATTTATAGTCGATATCGCAGTGAGACCCTTCAGGTGGCACTCCCTGGAGTAGAGCTTGGGTCGGCCAGGGCATAGCATTGGCAGAGATAGTATTTCACAGTTTCCTCCTCATCCTCGTATTGACTTCTACAGTAGTCATTTGATGGCAGAGTTGGCATTTGATGTGCAACAGTATTACATCAAAACTAAATAAATTGGTATATAACTCAAAGAAAACAACAATTTATAAATGAAAAGGTTTTGATATAGTCCGAGAAATGAACGAGGGGGAACGATTAAGATTGAATTGACATTGAAATATTTTTATGTGATAACTTTTTTACAATTTTGAAATTGATTTACATTTCATAGAATGAGGTCTTTCATTTGTTTGTACTATTTATTCTAACAAAATATTTGTACCGTAACCTTTTAATAAATAAAATAATAAATTCATAAGCTTTCAGAGCCCAACACTTCATACGGAACTTCACATGATTAACGATAATTAGAACAGGCACATTTTCTATCTCTCAAATTATTCGTTGAACTTAAGTTAACAATAAAAACAAAATGTACAAGTTAAATTCGGCTGTGCCAAGTCTTCTATACTCTTCGCTGTAGTGTAATAGTTATATTTTTTACTTTCTACATTCTTCTTAAATATAAAAAATATATATATACATATATAATATTATAAAATAGAAATGACAAATACTGATTTAAATAACTTTCTTTGAATACTTATTGTTTTGTTATCCTAAAATAAATAATTAATTTCAGTTCAAGAAATTCAAATTCACGAGATCTACATGAGGTACTTCCCCCATCGTATATCCGTTTAACAATGGGGTTCTGTTACCTGTTGAGGAAAACAAATGTAAAAAAAATTGCCTAAACTGTAAAATAAATATAATATGTGAAATTTGTTACATACCAAAACTTACTCGTATAAAATTACTTAATTTAAACTCAAACTATACCAACCTGCCTGTTAATTTTTAAACCTACCTACATAAATCTACCTGCAGATTTGTGAAACAATTCCCAACCCTATTTATATGTGGCTTTACTTACCTGTGCTTCATTGCCCATATTAAACCCTACAATAAAGCTGTAACTATTCCCATCTATTTCGTTATAAATACAAGGAAGTAATTTTATTGTTTATTTTTTCTTACACCATAATAACTACTTAATTATAATTGCTCCATCACCCCGAGCCAATTATAATTCAGATCTTCTTACAGCTGGCATCAGCCTCCGCCTAGCTGTAAGAAGAATTCGGCAGTGCTGAGTACGGATTACATAAATAGTTACTAAATTATAAATCCTCGTAATTGAGACATAAATATGCCTTAGGTTGAGTATTATTTTTTATGAACTCGCCTTCAGCAGTTGTTGAACGGAACCGATACTTGTTGAAGATATTAAAATTTTTGGCAACACTTATTCACACCAAATATTTACATACTTTCTTCTTCTTTTTAAATAATTGTAAAAACATTTATTTGCTCGGCTTTGCTGTTATAATTTTTAATTATTTTTTATTTTTTTTGCTTTGAGAATGCTAAAGCAACAACTGACCTACATTCTCTCATATTTATTTTCGACTACAAACATAACAAAAAAAAAAAAAAAAGTGAGGCTTAGTTAGTTCTGTACTTATACTGTTTAAATTAAATAAAGAGTGATTTTTTTGCTATTATCTTTTTGGCAACACTAGTTTTGACAGCTCACGCACGTTTTGTATCTTGTGTCACTGTCAAACATCTTCAGTTTGGTCTATAATTTAATCATGAATCGTCTTACAAACGAACAACGCTTGCAAATTATTGAATTTTATTACCAAAATGCGTGCTCTGTTAAGAAAGTTCATCGCGCGCTTCTTCCATTTTATGGTCAGTTTAATCGACCTACTGAGGCTTCTATTCGGGCTATTGTAACAAAATTTCGCACCAAATTTACATTGTTGGACATTAAACCACCAACACGCTTACGTAGAGTGCGAACTGAAGAAAATATCGCAGCCGTATCGGCCAGTGTTGGTGATGACCGTGAATTATCGATTCGGCGCCGTTCGCAGCAATTGGGCCTCTGTTACTCCACTACGTGGAAAATTTTGAGGAAGGATTTGGGTGTGAAGCCTTATAAGATACAACTGGTGCAAGAATTGAAGCCAAACGACCTACCACAACGCCAAATTTTTGGTGAATGGGCTCTTGAAAAGTTAGATGAAGATCCACTTTTTTATCGAAGAATTGTGTTCAGCGACGAGGCTCATTTCTGGTTGAATGGATACGTGAACAAGCAAAACTGCCGTATTTGGAGTGAAGAGCAGCCAGAAGCATTGCAAAAGCTACCAATGCATCCACAAAAAACAACCGTTTGGTGCGGATTATGGGCTGGCGGCATCATTGGGCCGTATTTCTTCAAAGATGATGCGAATCATAACGTTACTGTGAATGGTGAGCGCTACCGTGCGATGATAACAAACTTTTTTTTGCCCAAAATGGAAGAGCTTGACTTGCATGACATGTGGTTTCAACAAGACGGTGCCACATGCCACACAGCACGCGAAACAATGGACCAATTGAGAGGCGAGTTCGGTGAACAGTTTATTTCACGCTTGGGACCAGTCAATTGGCCGCCCAGATCGTGCGATTTAACGCCTCTAGACTATTTTTTGTGGGGCTATGTTAAGGCTAATGTCTATAGGGACAAGCCCGCTTCAATTGACGCACTGGAAGCCAACATTGCCAACATTATTCGTGAGATACCGGCCGAAATGTTGGAAAGAGTATGCCAAAATTGGACTAAGCGGATGGACCATTTGAGGCGCAGCCGCGGCCAACATTTGCATGAAATAATCTTCAAACATTAAATTATATCGACCCAACTATCGATCCAAATAAATATTTCATGCATTTTTCTGAATTTTATGTGTTTTTTTTTTTTAAATTTCCGATAGTTCTTATAAAATCACCTTTTATTAGTACTTTTTTGGCTTATGTGGCGGCCTGACAGACTTCAATTAGAATCATAACAATCCGTTTTTTAGGGACTCAAGTATTTATTTTTACAACTAGAAAATTATTGTTTGTTTTTAAATTAATGTAGGGTGTTCTGTAATATGCTGACATTTTAAATCGATTGATTTACAAAAACAAAACCAAAATTAAATTGATGTGTGTGTCCAGTTATACTATTTGATTTTAATTAAGTTAAAATTTTTATATCGTCATATTGTTTCAAGAAAGTCCTAAGTTACACTAAACAACGAAAATAAAAGGTAGAAGACAATAAACTCTAATAAGAAAAATTATTCAAACTTATTCAATTAAACAATGTTATTTTTAATTGTAAGAGTAAATTGATGTGGTGTATCATAACAAATCAAAAAGTCGAATTAAAATTTTATGTAACTTAAGGCTTTTTTCAAAACATATGACGATATAATAAAATTGTATTGTTTCATTGGCGTTTACAAAAATTTTGCATAATGAATAGACATATTTGAAAGTCTTGAGTACAAATTATTTATTTTGTGTGTTTTTTTTGTTATTGCTTAAAATTTGTTTTTGATAATTTAAAACCAGAACGCAGCCTACCACAGGCCTAACAATATTTCGTTTATTAAATTAACCAGTAATTTGTTGTTTATGTAAAACAATTTTTTTTACAAAATTTTAAACCTAAAAATGTTAGTATATGAACTAAAAAAAATTTTTTTGTATAAATAAGGGCCGAGTGAACTATGCTGTATCAGTATTTTATTAAAACTTACAAACTATTGAAGTTCAAATTTAACTAAGAAACTAAATTAAATACTTTCTATTTAAAACATTGTAATTTTATCCTTTGACAACTGCAGGATAGTCTGATATAATGGCTATAAGAAAAGCTTGTTTAATCCTGGCATTCCTTGCCGGAATTTTCTGCCAGTCAACAGGTGAATACTAAAACAACTACCAAATGCTTTCAAAATGGTATTTATGAGTATTCTGCAAATAAAATAATTTTTTTTAGCTTAAGGTCTTTTTTTTAAATAACTATGAACTTGAATTTCTATTTTTTTAATCTTATTTTAGGTCATATTCAAGTTGGTCAACATTTATTGGATAAAATTTCATCCTTAACGAATGCGAAACACCCTAAAAATTCCTCAGCAAAACCAACAATTATTGTTATACCGATACCAATTGTGGATACAACAGCAGACACTCCAATAGATACGCCGACAGACACTACAATAGATACTATAACCGATGATACAGATGATATTGACTACTCTGATAATATGGAAGATAATTCTGATGCTGATGCAGATGCTGACCCAGATCTTAACACAGAAGATGAGTTAGACCCTAATTCAGACGCTGATTCAGATGCTGATTTAGTTACTGATGCTGACTCTGACATTGATAGTGTTGCTAATATGAATAACAAGACAAATGAAATAGCAATTATTAGAAATCTCAATGAAAATGAACACGACAATTATTCAATTGCTAGTGCTGAATCGGCAGCATTAGATGACTTTAATGAATTCAATTTAGCTAATGGTCGTTTTTATAAGCAAAATCGTAAACAATATAAGCCTACAGCAAAACCAAAACTTAACAAGAAAACATCAAAGCGTAAAAATCAAAAACCAAAAAGTGAAAACAAAAATCGTCGTAAAAATAAAAATCGTCGCGAAAATATGCAGCGACGACAAATCCGTAATCTGATACGTATTGTGCAAGAAATGCGCCGATTATTAAAAAAAGGACATGGCAAACCCATCACAATTCGTTTCATACAAACAAATGAATCTCCTTAGTCATTTGTATTATTATTGAATCTTCTTTAATGCTTTAAGGCTTAATTAGTCAATAAAATGAATATTCATATTTAAAATGCACTTTAGTTATTTATTATTACTTAAAAATGTTTTTCTTTTGCTCAAGATTCTTAAATTTTCCTTTATAGAAAAACTTGAAACGTTGGCTAAGCGTGAAAATGTCCATAAAAAAAGGAGAGTAGTAAGTACTCGTATGTTCGAATAAACAATGTTATCATAGCAGGATCAGTGATGTTGCACTTGGGTGCCCTCGTAGATAAGTTGTAAAACAATTATTTTTTCTTGTATTAAAATATACGGCTAAATCTTTTTCTAATCATAATTAGAAATCGTACTATAGAAAGTGCTTTCCTCTTGATACCAATTAATACGAAAATGATTTTTTTTTGTAAAAACAAATAACATTTGAAGCGAATCTGCTTAGACAAGTGAATTAAGATAATATTATTTGATGGATTGCTTGTTTGTCGGCATGACACTTTATTTATAATCTCTTGTTCAGCAGAAAATTACCGTCATTAATTTTTTGCAAAAATTAAAAAAATATTTATATCTTTTTGTTATATTTGAAAGTTTTTTATTTTTAATTTAAATTTTACCTAAGCATTTTCAAAGAAAATAAAATAGATATATGATTAATGTTGTATGCTAATCATAAATTGTTGAAATAAAAAAATGAAACCTATAAATAATTTGTAAATTTGCGAAAAACTTATCAGTCTTCTCTAGCATACATTCTGAATAAGAATTTTCTGTACGAGTCAAATTTCTTTTAAATTAAATGATGTTATGAATATTTCAAGGATGCACTGGACACTGTTGCTACTTTCTGTGGCCTTAGTGTTAATTGAATTTGCCTGTAAGTTGTTTATTAAATCCTGGTAAATGTTTCAAAATGTTATAGGTTAATACATTTATAATAAATCATTGTTAGATGGTCATGACGAAAAATACAAATTTGGCTTAGTGCATGAGAATTTGGAACAGGCTCGTTTTTTTTCAGAAATTTGGAATAAGTTAGCTTCTAAACATCAAAAACTAACAACGGCTAAACCAATAAAACCTCCGCCACCTCCGCCACCTCCTCCACCACCACCTCCTCCACCGCCACCGCCACCACCATCTCCAACAAAGCCAACTACAACTTCCAGTACAACCTCGACTACATCTTCAACCACAGCTTTAACTACAGCTTTAACCACAGCATCGACTACAACTGCAAATCCACCTACCACCACAGCCCTAACAACACCTACAACCACAGCATTAAATACAGCTTCAAGCACAGTATCAACTACAGCTTCGACTACACCTACAACAATAGCCTCAACTACAGCTCCAACAACAGATCCTACAGCAGCACCATTACCCCCTCCAGTACGAAAACTACAACTAATAACAGATGACAACGAATATATATCGTCAGAAGATGATGAAACTCCCATTGTTGATTACTATTATTACGATAAAGATGAATATGTAGATGAAACCGAAGATGACAACAACTACTATAAACCCAATTTTCCACAATCTGCACGTGATTATCAACTAATAAGACAACTTTTTGATCGTTCTCAACTGGATAATGCTAATAAAAATGTAAATCAGCAAAGGCTTAAAATTAAAAAACTAAAACATAATCATCAGAACAAACGACGTCAAACGAAAAACCGTTACCGTCGTCGTAAGTTGCAAAGTCGCCGCAAGAATCAAAAGTTCAAACCGCAAAACAAAATAGGCCGCCCTCTCTATGGAAAACATCAAAAAGCAAAACATAAGCTAACACCAATTACAAAAATAATTATAGAGCATGTAAACTAATTACATAAATAAATCTGTAAAAAAAGATTAAATTAAAAATGTTTAAACAAAAAACTACCTTGTTTGAATTTACAACAAAAAAGGTTTCTACCAAACAAATAAATAAAATATGATATTTTCAAATAGGTCTCTCCTTAATGACTTCCTTCGAAAAAATGAACATTAACTATTTACTTAAAATCGTTTAGATTATTTAAAACAATGAAATAGTCGTCATCACTTAAAAGCCAGAAGAAACCGGTCACTCATATTTAACTGAAAAAGGGCTCGCTATCTTTGAAGTGATCGTTAGTCTGTCTTTCACAAAATAAGCATTTTAGAGTAGAAATTAATTGCAAGTCAGTTTGTAGCAACTCTTTTTCGTATTAATTAACTTGAAACTAATATTAACTAATAATTTAATTAATTAATAATTAATTTTTTAATTAAATCATTTTATCGAGGATTAAGGCATCGAAAATCAACTCACGTCACAAACTGCTGTAAATAAAAAAAGAGATTTTGTTAATGTGTATCTGAAGTCAAAAAAATTAATTTTTTAAACGTCTTTGACAAAAAATAAATAAGTCCTCAAGATGATATTATTACTAAAAAGTTAGCTTATTATTTTAAAATATAAATACATAAATTTGCCAAAAAGCTAAAGTTGTGCAGTTAAAAACAAACAATCAAATTCAAATTCCAAATCTCTGCAGAGAATACAGTAAAAGCAAATAATCTGAAACTTATGGAAATAGTTCTGATGATATGTGAATGTACATGCATACATTAAACAGCTAAAAGCTTTATAAAAACTTGATTTTCTTGATATGATGGATGGTGCATATGTGTCAGCATATTCAAATATACATACATAGGATTTTTATTTTGTTTTTATATTATTAAATCGAAACTATATGTCACTAATTTTTTCTTCATTTTCTTTCCGAAATTTATTCACAATTTATAATTGGTTTTTGTTAAAATTTTATAACTTTGCTTTTGAATATAGAACAGCACATACATGCATACATACTCGTAATTTAAAGATGCTGTTAAAAACGTTCTAAATTATTCATTAATTCTAGAATCTAACATTTTATGAGAAAAGTATATAAATAATGTGAAAATTTTTAAAAACTTAATAGTCTTTTGCTGCTACTCTTCCTTAAGATAACGTCCTAAAGAAGTCACCAGTCACATAGAATTTTTTCAAATAAGAAAAATAATATACACAAAAAAGATTTCACACATTAAAATTTTAATAAAATACTGCAAGCATGCGCATAAAGCTGCTGCTATTTATACTAGCTATTATTCTATTTCAATTAGCATGTAAGTAATAAAAGATGTGTTCATTAAAATGAAACATAATATGAATTGAATAATATTTGAAAAAAAAATATTTTAAAACAATTTTTAGATACACGTAATACTAAAAAAGTTTCTGGTCGTATTAAAGAGATTAGTAAAGGTAATGGGCGCTCTGAGCAAGGGGCTCCTCGTTTCATTTCAAATATTTGGAACAAATTAAAGCAAAAGTGGGAAAGAATAAAACCAACGACTGCAAAACCATCAATTATATCATCCACAATGCAACCATCAATCTCACAACAACTTCCACCACCACCACCACCACCTCCACCACCACCACCACCTCCACCACCACCACCACCACCACCGCCACCACCACCACCTCCACCACCGCCATCCTCAACAAGCACCGCAACACCGTCGCCCACACCATCAACTAAATCGACAACCCATGAAACACCGTCGCCTACACCAGTGACTAAATCGACAACAAACGCAACACCGTCCCCTACACCAGTGACTAAATCGACAACAAGTGCAACACCGTCGCCTACACCAGTGACTAAGTCGACAACAAGCGCAACACCGTCGCCTACACCAGTGACTAAGTCGACAACAAGCGCCACACCGTCGCCTACACCATCAACTAAATCGACAACAAGCGCAACACCGTCGCCTACACCAGTGACTAAGTCGACAACCAGCGCAACACCGTCGCCTACACCAGTGACTAAATCGACAACAAGTGCAACACCGTCGCCTACACCAGTGACTAAATCAACAACAAGTGCAACACCGTCGCCTACACCATCAACTAAATCGACAACAAGCGCAACACCGTCGCCTACACCAGGGACTAAGTCGACAACAAGTGCAACACTGTCGCCTACACCATCAACTAAATCAACAACAAGCGCAACACCGTCGCCTACACCAGTGACTAAGTCGACAACAAGCGCAACACCGTCGCCTACACCAGTGACTAAGTCGACAACAAGCGCCACACCGTCGCCTACACCATCAACTAAATCGACAACAAGCGCCACACCGTCACCTACACCAGTGACTAAGTCGACAACCAGCGCAACACCGTCGCCTACACCAGTGACTAAATCGACAACAAGTGCAACACCGTCGCCTACACCATCAACTAAATCAACAACAAGCGCAACACCGTCGCCTACAATAGTGACTAAGTCGACAACAAGCGCAACACCGTCGCCTACACCAGTGACTAAATCGACAACAAGTGCAACACCGTCGCCTACACCATCAACTAAATCAACAACAAGCGCAACACCGTCCCCTACACCAGTGACTAAGTCGACAACAAGTGCAACACCGTCGCCTACACCATCAACTAAATCAACAACAAGCGCAACACCGTCCCCTACACCAGTGACTAAGTCGACAACAAGCGCAACACCGTCGCCTACACCATCAACTAAATCGACAACAAGCGCAACACCGTCGCCTACACCAGTGACTAAGTCGACAACCAGCGCAACACCGTCGCCTACACCAGTGACTAAATCGACAACAAGTGCAACACCGTCGCCTACACCAGTGACTAAATCAACAACAAGTGCAACACCGTCGCCTACACCATCAACAAAATCGACAACAAGCGCAACACCGTCGCCTACACCAGGGACTAAGTCGACAACCAGCGCAACACCGTCGCCTACACCAGTGACTAAGTCGACAACAAGCGCCACACCGTCACCTACACCAGTGACTAAGTCGACAACCAGCGCAACACCGTCGCCTACACCAGTGACTAAGTCGACAACCAGCGCAACACCGTCACCTACACCAGTGACTAAGTCGACAACCAGCGCAACACCGTCGCCTACACCATCAACTAAATCGACAACAAGCGCAACACCGTCGCCTACACCAGTGACTAAATCGACAACAAGTGCAACACCGTCGCCTACACCAGTGACTAAGTCGACAACAAGTGCAACACCGTCGCCTACACCATCAACTAAATCAACAACAAGCGCAACACCGTCCCCTACACCAGTGACTAAGTCGACAACAAGCGCAACACCGTCGCCTACACCAGTGACTAAGTCGACAACAAGCGCAACACCGTCGCCTACACCAGTGACTAAGTCGACAACCAGCGCAACACCGTCGCCTACACCAGTGACTAAATCGACAACAAGTGCAACACCGTCGCCTACACCATCAACTAAATCAACAACAAGTGCAACACCGTCGACTACACCATCAACTAAATCGACAACAAGCGCAACACCGTCGCCTACACCAGTGACTAAGTCGAC
This sequence comes from Thelaira solivaga, assembly GCA_947397855.1. Taxonomy (NCBI): domain Eukaryota; kingdom Metazoa; phylum Arthropoda; class Insecta; order Diptera; family Tachinidae; genus Thelaira; species Thelaira solivaga. Next base: position 46,670,944 of record OX377612.1, read on the forward strand.
AACCAGCGCAACACCGTCGCCTACACCAGTGACTAAATCGACAACAAGTGCAACACCGTCGCCTACACCAGTGACTAAATCGACAACAAGTGCAACACCGTCGCCTACACCAGTGACTAAGTCGACAACCAGCGCAACACCGTCGCCTACACCAGTGACTAAATCGACAACAAGTGCAACACCGTCGCCTACACCAGTGACTAAGTCGACTACAAGCGCAACACCGTCGCCTACACCAGTGACTAAATCGACAACAAGTGCAACACCGTCGCCTACACCATCAACTAAATCGACAACAAGCGCAACACCGTCGCCTACACCAGTGACTAAGTCGACAACAAGCGCAACACCGTCGCCTACACCAGTGACTAAGTCGACAACCAGCGCAACACCGTCGCCTACACCAGTGACTAAATCGACAACAAGTGCAACACCGTCGCCTACACCATCAACTAAATCAACAACAAGTGCAACACCGTCGCCTACACCATCAACTAAATCGACAACAAGCGCAACACCGTCGCCTACACCAGTGACTAAGTCGACAACCAGCGCAACACCGTCGCCTACACCAGTGACTAAATCGACAACAAGTGCAACACCGTCGCCTACACCAGTGACTAAGTCGACAACCAGCGCAACACCGTCGCCTACACCATCAACTAAATCGACAACAAGCGCAACACCGTCGCCTACACCAGGGACTAAGTCGACAACCAGCGCAACACCGTCGCCTACACCAGTGACTAAGTCGACAACAAGCGCCACACCGTCACCTACACCAGTGACTAAGTCGACAACCAGCGCAACACCGTCGCCTACACCAGTGACTAAATCGACAACAAGTGCAACACCGTCGCCTACACCATCAACTAAATCAACAACAAGCGCAACACCGTCGCCTACACCATCAACTAAATCGACAACAAGCGCAACACCGTCGCCTACACCAGTGACTAAGTCGACAACCAGCGCAACACCGTCGCCTACACCAGTGACTAAATCGACAACAAGTGCAACACCGTCGCCTACACCAGTGACTAAATCAACAACAAGTGCAACACCGTCGCCTACACCATCAACTAAATCGACAACAAGCGCAACACCGTCGCCTACACCAGTGACTAAGTCGACAACAAGCGCAACACCGTCGCCTACACCAGTGACTAAGTCGACAACCAGCGCAACACCGTCGCCTACACCAGTGACTAAATCGACAACAAGTGCAACACCGTCACCTACACCAGTGACTAAGTCGACAACAAGCGCAACACCGTCGCCTACACCATCAACTAAATCAACAACAACCGCAACACCGTCCCCTACACCAGTGACTAAGTCAACAACAAGCGCAACACCGTCGCCTACACCAGTGACTAAATCGACAACAAGTGCAACACCGTCGCCTACACCATCAACTAAATCAACAACAAGTGCAACACCGTCGCCTACACCAGTGACTAAGTCGACAACAAGCGCCACACCGTCACCTACACCAGTGACTAAGTCGACAACAAGCGCAACACCGTCGCCTACACCATCAACTAAATCGACAACAAGCGCAACACCGTCGCCTACACCAGTGACTAAGTCGACAACCAGCGCAACACCGTCGCCTACACCAGTGACTAAATCGACAACAAGTGCAACACCGTCGCCTACACCATCAACTAAATCAACAACAAGTGCAACACCGTCGCCTACACCAGTGACTAAGTCGACAACAAGCGCAACACCGTCGCCTACACCAGTGACTAAGTCGACTACAAGCGCAACACCGTCGCCTACACCAGTGACTAAGTCGACAACAAGCGCAACACCGTCGCCTACACCAGTGACTAAGTCGACAACAAGCGCCACACCGTCGCCTACACCATCAACTAAATCGACAACAAGCGCAACACCGTCGCCTACACCAGTGACTAAGTCGACAACCAGCGCAACACCGTCGCCTACACCAGTGACTAAGTCGACAACCAGCGCAACACCGTCGCCTACACCAGTGACTAAATCGACAACAAGTGCAACACCGTCGCCTACACCAGTGACTAAATCGACAACAAGTGCAACACCGTCGCCTACACCAGTGACTAAGTCGACAACAAGCGCAACACCGTCGCCTACACCAGTGACTAAGTCGACAACAAGCGCCACACCGTCACCTACACCATCAACTAAATCGACAACAAGCGCAACACCGTCGCCTACACCAGTGACTAAGTCGACAACCAGCGCAACACCGTCGCCTACACCAGTGACTAAATCGACAACAAGTGCAACACCGTCGCCTACACCAGTGACTAAGTCGACAACCAGCGCAACACCGTCGCCTACACCATCAACTAAATCAACAACAACCGCAACACCGTCCCCTACACCAGTGACTAAGTCAACAACAAGCGCAACACCGTCGCCTACACCAGTGACTAAGTCGACAACCAGCGCAACACCGTCGCCTACACCAGTGACTAAGTCGACAACCAGCGCAACACCGTCGCCTACACCAGTGACTAAATCGACAACAAGTGCAACACCGTCGCCTACACCAGTGACTAAATCGACAACAAGTGCAACACCGTCGCCTACACCAGTGACTAAGTCGACAACCAGCGCAACACCGTCGCCTACACCAGTGACTAAATCGACAACAAGTGCAACACCGTCGCCTACACCAGTGACTAAATCGACAACACGCGCAACATTGTCGCCTACACCAGGGACTAAGTCGACAACAAGCGCAACACCGTCGCCTACACCAGTGACTAAGTCGACAACAAGCGCAACGCCGTCGCCTACACCAGTGACTAAATCGACAACAAGTGCAACACCGTCGCCTACACCAGTGACTAAGTCGACAACCAGCGCAACACCGTCCCCTACACCAGTGACTAAGTCGACAACCAGCGCAACACCGTCGCCTACACCAGTGACTAAATCGACAACAAGCGCAACATTGTCGCCTACACCAGGGACTAAGTCGACAACCAGCGCAACACCGTCGCCTACACCAGTGACTAAGTCGACAACCAGCGCAACACCGTCGCCTACACCAGTGACTAAATCGACAACAAGTGCAACACCGTCGCCTACACCATCAACTAAATCAACAACAAGTGCAACACCGTCGCCTACACCAGTGACTAAGTCGACAACAAGCGCAACACCGTCGCCTACACCAGTGACTAAGTCGACTACAAGCGCAACACCGTCGCCTACACCAGTGACTAAATCGACAACAAGTGCAACACCGTCGCCTACACCAGTGACTAAGTCGACAACAAGCGCAACACCGTCGCCTACACCAGTGACTAAGTCGACTACAAGCGCAACACCGTCGCCTACACCAGTGACTAAATCGACAACAAGTGCAACACCGTCGCCTACACCAGTGACTAAGTCGACAACAAGCGCAACACCGTCGCCTACACCAGTGACTAAGTCGACAACCAGCGCAACACCGTCGCCTACACCATCAACTAAATCAACAACAACCGCAACACCGTCCCCTACACCAGTGACTAAGTCAACAACAAGCGCAACACCGTCGCCTACACCAGTGACTAAGTCGACAACCAGCGCAACACCGTCCCCTACACCAGTGACTAAGTCGACAACCAGCGCAACACCGTCGCCTACACCAGTGACTAAGTCGACAACAAGCGCAACACCGTCGCCTACACCAGTGACTAAGTCGACAACCAGCGCAACACCGTCGCCTACACCAGTGACTAAGTCGACAACCAGCGCAACACCGTCGCCTACACCAGTGACTAAATCGACAACAAGTGCAACACCGTCGCCTACACCATCAACTAAATCAACAACAAGTGCAACACCGTCGCCTACACCAGTGACTAAGTCGACAACAAGCGCAACACCGTCGCCTACACCAGTGACTAAGTCGACTACAAGCGCAACACCGTCGCCTACACCAGTGACTAAATCGACAACAAGTGCAACACCGTCGCCTACACCAGTGACTAAGTCGACAACAAGCGCAACACCGTCGCCTACACCAGTGACTAAGTCGACTACAAGCGCAACACCGTCGCCTACACCAGTGACTAAGTCGACAACCAGCGCAACACCGTCGCCTACACCAGTGACTAAATCGACAACCAGCGCAACACCGTCGCCTACACCATCAACTAAATCGACAACAAGTGCAACACCGTCGCCTACACCAGTGACTAAGTCGACAACAAGCGCAACACCGTCGCCTACACCAGTGACTAAGTCGACAACCAGCGCAACACCGTCGCCTACACCAGTGACTAAATCGACAACAAGTGCAACACCGTCGCCTACACCAGTGACTAAATCGACAACAAGTGCAACACCGTCGCCTACACCAGTGACTAAGTCGACAACCAGCGCAACACCGTCGCCTACACCAGTGACTAAGTCGACAACAAGCGCAACACCGTCGCCTACACCAGTGACCAAGTCGACAACAAGCGCAACACCGTCCCCTACACCATCAACTAAATCGACAACAAGCGCAACACCGTCGCCTACACCAGTGACTAAGTCGACAACCAGCGCAACACCGTCGCCTACACCAGTGACTAAATCGACAACAAGTGCAACACCGTCGCCTACACCATCAACTAAATCAACAACAAGTGCAACACCGTCGCCTACACCAGTGACTAAGTCGACAACAAGCGCAACACCGTCGCCTACACCAGTGACTAAATCGACAACAAGTGCAACACCGTCGCCTACACCAGTGACTAAGTCGACAACAAGTGCAACACCGTCGCCTACACCAGTGACTAAATCGACAACAAGTGCAACACCGTCGCCTACACCAGTGACTAAGTCGACAACCAGCGCAACACCGTCGCCTACACCAGTGACTAAATCGACAACAAGTGCAACACCGTCGCCTACACCATCAACTAAATCAACAACAAGTGCAACACCGTCGCCTACACCAGTGACTAAGTCGACAACAAGCGCAACACCGTCGTCTACACCAGTGACTAAATCGACAACAAGTGCAACACCGTCGCCTACACCAGTGACTAAGTCGACAACCAGCGCAACACCGTCGCCTACACCAGTGACTAAGTCGACAACCAGCGCAACACCGTCGCCTACACCAGTGACTAAATCGACAACAAGTGCAACACCGTCGCCTACACCATCAACTAAATCAACAACAAGTGCAACACCGTCGCCTACACCATCAACTAAATCGACAACAAGCGCAACACCGTCGCCTACACCAGTGACTAAGTCGACAACCAGCGCAACACCGTCGCCTACACCAGTGACTAAATCGACAACAAGTGCAACACCGTCGCCTACACCAGTGACTAAATCGACAACAAGTGCAACACCGTCGCCTACACCAGTGACTAAGTCGACAACCAGCGCAACACCGTCGCCTACACCATCAACTAAATCAACAACAAGTGCAACACCGTCGCCTACACCAGTGACTAAGTCGACAACAAGCGCAACACCGTCGCCTACACCAGTGACTAAGTCGACTACAAGCGCAACACCGTCGCCTACACCAGTGACTAAATCGACAACAAGTGCAACACCGTCGCCTACACCAGTGACTAAATCGACAACAAGTGCAACACCGTCGCCTACACCAGTGACTAAATCGACAACAAGTGCAACACCGTCGCCTACACCAGTGACTAAGTCGACAACAAGCGCAACACCGTCGCCTACACCAGTGACTAAGTCGACAACAAGCGCCACACCGTCACCTACACCATCAACTAAATCGACAACAAGTGCAACACCGTCGCCTACACCAGTGACTAAGTCGACAACAAGCGCAACACCGTCGCCTACACCAGTGACTAAGTCGACTACAAGCGCAACACCGTCGCCTACACCAGTGACTAAATCGACAACAAGTGCAACACCGTCGCCTACACCAGTGACTAAGTCGACAACCAGCGCAACACCGTCGCCTACACCAGTGACTAAGTCGACAACCAGCGCAACACCGTCGCCTACACCAGTGACTAAATCGACAACCAGCGCAACACCGTCGCCTACACCATCAACTAAATCGACAACAAGTGCAACACCGTCGCCTACACCAGTGACTAAGTCGACAACAAGCGCAACACCGTCGCCTACACCAGTGACTAAGTCGACTACAAGCGCAACACCGTCGCCTACACCAGTGACTAAGTCCACAACAAGCGCAACACCGTCACCTACACCAGTGACTAAGTCGACAACAAGCGCAACACCGTCGCCTACACCAGTGACCAAGTCGACAACAAGCGCAGCACCGTCCCCTACACCATCAACTAAATCGACAACAAGCGCAACACCGTCGCCTACACCAGTGACTAAGTCGACAACCAGCGCAACACCGTCGCCTACACCAGTGACTAAGTCGACAACAAGCGCAACACCGTCGCCTACACCAGTGACTAAGTCGACAACCAGCGCAACACCGTCGCCTACACCAGTGACTAAATCGACAACAAGTGCAACACCGTCGCCTACACCAGTGACTAAGTCGACAACCAGCGCAACACCGTCGCCTACACCAGTGACTAAATCGACAACCAGCGCAACACCGTCGCCTACACCAGTGACTAAATCGACAACAAGTGCAACACCGTCGCCTACACCAGTGACTAAATCGACAACAAGCGCAACACCGTCGCCTACACCAGTGACTAAGTCGACAACCAGCGCAACACCGTCGCCTACACCAGTGACTAAATCGACAACAAGTGCAACACCGTCGCCTACACCAGTGACTAAGTCGACTACAAGCGCAACACCGTCGCCTACACCAGTGACTAAGTCGACAACAAGCGCAACACCGTCGCCTACACCAGTGACTAAGTCGACAACCAGCGCAACACCGTCGCCTACACCAGTGACTAAATCGACAACAAGTGCAACACCGTCGCCTACACCAGTGACTAAATCGACAACAAGCGCAACACCGTCGCCTACACCAGTGACTAAGTCGACAACCAGCGCAACACCGTCGCCTACACCAGTGACTAAATCGACAACAAGCGCAACACCGTCCCCTACACCATCAACTAAATCGACAACAAGCGCAACACCGTCGCCTACACCAGTGACTAAGTCGACAACCAGCGCAACACCGTCGCCTACACCAGTGACTAAATCGACAACAAGTGCAACACCGTCGCCTACACCAGTGACTAAATCGACAACAAGCGCAACACCGTCGCCTACACCAGTGACTAAGTCGACAACCAGCGCAACACCGTCGCCTACACCAGTGACTAAATCGACAACAAGCGCAACACCGTCCCCTACACCATCAACTAAATCGACAACAAGCGCAACACCGTCGCCTACACCAGTGACTAAGTCGACAACCAGCGCAACACCGTCGCCTACACCAGGGACTAAGTCGACAACAAGCGCAACACCGTCGCCTACACCAGTGACTAAGTCGACAACCAGCGCAACACCGTCGCCTACACCAGTGACTAAGTCGACAACCAGCGCAACACCGTCGCCTACACCAGTGACTAAATCGACAACAAGTGCAACACCGTCGCCTACACCATCAACTAAATCGACAACAAGCGCAACACCGTCGCCTACACCAGTGACTAAGTCGACAACAAGCGCAACACCGTCGCCTACACCAGTGACTAAGTCGACAACCAGCGCAACACCGTCGCCTACACCAGTGACTAAATCGACAACAAGCGCAACACCGTCGCCTACACCAGTGACTAAGTCGACAACCAGCGCAACACCGTCGCCTACACCAGTGACTAAATCGACAACAAGCGCAACACCGTCGCCTACACCAGTGACTAAGTCGACAACCAGCGCAACACCGTCGCCTACACCAGTGACTAAGTCGACAACAAGCGCAACACCGTCGCCTACACCAGTGACTAAGTCGACAACAAGCGCAACACCGTCGCCTACACCAGTGACTAAGTCGACAACAAGCGCAACACCGTCGCCTACACCAGTGACTAAGTCGACAACCAGCGCAACACCGTCGCCTACACCAGTGACTAAGTCGACAACAAGCGCAACACCGTCGCCTACACCAGTGACTAAGTCGACAACCAGCGCAACACCGTCGCCTACACCAGTGACTAAATCGACAACAAGCGCAACACCGTCGCCTACACCAGTGACTAAGTCGACAACCAGCGCAACACCGTCGCCTACACCAGTGACTAAATCGACAACAAGTGCAACACCGTCGCCTACACCAGGGACTAAGTCGACAACAAGCGCAACACCGTCGCCTACACCAGTGACTAAGTCGACAACAAGCGCAACACCGTCGCCTACACCAGTGACTAAGTCGACAACAAGCGCAACACCGTCGCCTACACCAGTGACTAAGTCGACAACCAGCGCAACACCGTCGCCTACACCAGTGACTAAATCGACAACAAGTGCAACACCGTCGCCTACACCAGTGACTAAATCGACAACAAGTGCAACACCGTCGCCCACACCAGTGACTAAGTCGACAACCAGCGCAACACCGTCGCCTACACCAGTGACTAAGTCGACAACAAGCGCAACACCGTCGCCTACACCAGTGACTAAGTCGACAACCAGCGCAACACCGTCGCCTACACCAGTGACTAAATCGACAACAAGTGCAACACCGTCGCCTACACCATCAACTAAATCAACAACAAGTGCAACACCGTCGCCTACACCATCAACTAAATCGACAACAAGTGCAACACCGTCGCCTACACCAGGGACTAAGTCGACAACAAGCGCAACACCGTCGCCTACACCAGTGACTAAGTCGACAACCAGCGCAACACCGTTGCCTACACCAGTGACTAAGTCGACAACCAGCGCAACACCGTCGCCTACACCAGTGACTAAATCGACAACAAGTGCAACACCGTCGCCTACACCATCAACTAAATCGACAACAAGCGCAACACCGTCGCCTACACCAGTGACTAAGTCGACAACAAGCGCAACACCGTCACCTACACCAGTGACTAAGTCGACAACCAGCGCAACACCGTCGCCTACACCAGTGACTAAATCGACAACAAGCGCAACACCGTCGCCTACACCAGTGACTAAGTCGACAACCAGCGCAACACCGTCGCCTACACCAGTGACTAAGTCGACAACCAGCGCAACACCGTCGCCTACACCAGTGACTAAGTCGACAACCAGCGCAACACCGTCGCCTACACCAGTGACTAAGTCGACAACAAGCGCAACACCGTCGCCTACACCAGTGACTAAGTCGACAACCAGCGCAACACCGTCGCCTACACCAGTGACTAAGTCGACAACAAGCGCAACACCGTCGCCTACACCAGTGACTAAGTCGACAACCAGCGCAACACCGTCGCCTACACCAGTGACTAAATCGACAACAAGCGCAACACCGTCGCCTACACCATCAACTAAATCAACAACAAGTGCAACACCGTCGCCTACACCATCAACTAAATCAACAACAAGCGCAACACCGTCGCCTACACCAGTGACTAAGTCGACAACCAGCGCAACACCGTCGCCTACACCAGTGACTAAGTCGACAACAAGCGCAACACCGTCGCCTACACCAGTGACTAAGTCGACAACCAGCGCAACACCGTCGCCTACACCAGTGACTAAATCGACAACAAGTGCAACACCGTCGCCTACACCATCAACTAAATCAACAACAAGTGCAACACCGTCGCCTACACCATCAACTAAATCGACAACAAGCGCAACACCGTCGCCTACACCAGGGACTAAGTCGACAACAAGCGCAACACCGTCGCCTACACCAGTGACTAAGTCGACAACAAGCGCAACACCGTCGCCTACACCAGTGACTAAGTCGACAACCAGCGCAACACCGTCGCCTACACCAGTGACTAAATCGACAACAAGTGCAACACCGTCGCCTACACCAGTGACTAAGTCGACTACAAGCGCAACACCGTCGCCTACACCATCAACTAAATCAACAACAAGCCCAACACCGTCGCCTACACCAGTGACTAAGTCGACAACCAGCGCAACACCGTCGCCTACACCAGTGACTAAATCGACAACAAGTGCAACACCGTCGCCTACACCAGTGACTAAGTCGACTACAAGCGCAACACCGTCGCCTACACCATCAACTAAATCAACAACAAGCGCAACACCGTCGCCTACACCAGTGACTAAGTCGACAACCAGCGCAACACCGTCGCCTACACCAGTGACTAAGTCGACAACAAGCGCAACACCGTCGCCTACACCAGTGACTAAGTCGACAACCAGCGCAACACCGTCGCCTACACCAGTGACTAAATCGACAACAAGTGCAACACCGTCGCCTACACCATCAACTAAATCAACAACAAGTGCAACACCGTCGCCTACACCAGTGACTAAATCGACAACAAGCGCAACACCGTCGCCTACACCAGTGACTAAGTCGACAACCAGCGCAACACCGTCGCCTACACCAGTGACTAAATCGACAACCAGCGCAACACCGTCGCCTACACCAGTGACTAAATCGACAACAAGTGCAACACCGTCGCCTACACCAGTGACTAAGTCGACTACAAGCGCAACACCGTCGCCTACACCATCAACTAAATCAACAACAAGCCCAACACCGTCGCCTACACCAGTGACTAAGTCGACAACCAGCGCAACACCGTCGCCTACACCAGTGACTAAATCGACAACAAGTGCAACACCGTCGCCTACACCAGTGACTAAGTCGACAACCAGCGCAACACCGTCGCCTACACCATCAACTAAATCAACAACAAGCGCAACACCGTCGCCTACACCAGTGACTAATTCGACAACCAGCGCAACACCGTCGCCTACACCAGTGACTAAGTCGACAACAAGCGCAACACCGTCGCCTACACCAGTGACTAAGTCGACAACCAGCGCAACACCGTCGCCTACACCAGTGACTAAATCGACAACAAGTGCAACACCGTCGCCTACACCATCAACTAAATCGACAACAAGCGCAACACCGTCGCCTACACCATCAACTAAATCGACAACAAGCGCAACACCGTCGCCTACACCAGTGACTAAGTCGACAACCAGCGCAACACCGTCGCCTACACCAGTGACTAAATCGACAACAAGTGCAACACCGTCGCCTACACCAGTGACTAAGTCGACTACAAGCGCAACACCGTCGCCTACACCATCAACTAAATCAACAACAAGCCCAACACCGTCGCCTACACCAGTGACTAAGTCGACAACCAGCGCAACACCGTCGCCTACACCAGTGACTAAATCGACAACAAGTGCAACACCGTCGCCTACACCAGTGACTAAGTCGACTACAAGCGCAACACCGTCGCCTACACCATCAACTAAATCAACAACAAGCGCAACACCGTCGCCTACACCAGTGACTAAGTCGACAACCAGCGCAACACCGTCGCCTACACCAGTGACTAAGTCGACAACAAGCGCAACACCGTCGCCTACACCAGTGACTAAGTCGACAACCAGCGCAACACCGTCGCCTACACCAGTGACTAAATCGACAACAAGTGCAACACCGTCGTCTACACCATCAACTAAATCAACAACAAGTGCAACACCGTCGCCTACACCATCAACTAAATCGACAACAAGCGCAACACCGTCGCCTACACCAGGGACTAAGTCGACAACAAGCGCAACACCGTCGCCTACACCAGTGACTAAGTCGACAACCAGCGCAACACCGTCGCCTACACCAGTGACTAAGTCGACAACCAGCGCAACACCGTCGCCTACACCAGTGACTAAATCGACAACAAGTGCAACACCGTCGCCTACACCATCAACTAAATCGACAACAAGCGCAACACCGTCGCCTACACCAGTGACTAAGTCGACAACAAGCGCAACACCGTCGCCTACACCAGTGACTAAGTCGACAACCAGCGCAACACCGTCGCCTACACCAGTGACTAAGTCGACAACAAGCGCAACACCGTCGCCTACACCAGTGACTAAGTCGACAACAAGCGCAACACCGTCGCCTACACCAGTGACTAAGTCGACAACAAGCGCAACACCGTCGCCTACACCAGTGACTAAGTCGACAACCAGCGCAACACCGTCGCCTACACCAGTGACTAAGTCGACAACAAGCGCAACACCGTCGCCAACACCAGTGACTAAGTCGACAACCAGCGCAACACCGTCGCCTACACCAGTGACTAAATCGACAACAAGCGCAACACCGTCGCCTACACCAGTGACTAAGTCGACAACCAGCGCAACACCGTCGCCTACACCAGTGACTAAATCGACAACAAGTGCAACACCGTCGCCTACACCAGGGACTAAGTCGACAACAAGCGCAACACCGTCGCCTACACCAGTGACTAAGTCGACAACAAGCGCAACACCGTCGCCTACACCAGTGACTAAGTCGACAACAAGCGCAACACCGTCGCCTACACCAGTGACTAAGTCGACAACCAGCGCAACACCGTCGCCTACACCAGTGACTAAATCGACAACAAGTGCAACACCGTCGCCTACACCAGTGACTAAATCGACAACAAGTGCAACACCGTCGCCTACACCAGTGACTAAGTCGACAACCAGCGCAACACCGTCGCCTACACCAGTGACTAAGTCGACAACAAGCGCAACACCGTCGCCTACACCAGTGACTAAGTCGACAACAAGCGCAACACCGTCGCCTACACCAGTGACTAAGTCGACAACAAGCGCAACACCGTCGCCTACACCAGTGACTAAGTCGACAACCAGCGCAACACCGTCGCCTACACCAGTGACTAAGTCGACAACAAGCGCAACACCGTCGCCTACACCAGTGACTAAGTCGACAACCAGCGCAACACCGTTGCCTACACCAGTGACTAAGTCGACAACAAGTGCAACACCGTCGCCTACACCATCAACTAAATCAACAACAAGTGCAACACCGTCGCCTACACCATCAACTAAATCGACAACAAGCGCAACACCGTCGCCTACACCAGGGACTAAGTCGACAACAAGCGCAACACCGTCGCCTACACCAGTGACTAAGTCGACAACCAGCGCAACACCGTTGCCTACACCAGTGACTAAGTCGACAACAAGCGCAACACCGTCGCCTACACCAGTGACTAAATCGACAACAAGTGCAACACCGTCGCCTACACCATCAACTAAATCGACAACAAGCGCAACACCGTCGCCTACACCAGTGACTAAGTCGACAACAAGCGCAACACCGTCGCCTACACCAGTGACTAAGTCGACAACCAGCGCAACACCGTCGCCTACACCAGTGACTAAATCGACAACAAGCGCAACACCGTCGCCTACACCAGTGACTAAGTCGACAACCAGCGCAACACCGTCGCCTACACCAGTGACTAAGTCGACAACCAGCGCAACACCGTCGCCTACACCAGTGACTAAGTCGACAACCAGCGCAACACCGTCGCCTACACCAGTGACTAAGTCGACAACAAGCGCAACACCGTCGCCTACACCAGTGACTAAGTCGACAACCAGCGCAACACCGTCGCCTACACCAGTGACTAAGTCGACAACAAGCGCAACACCGTCGCCTACACCAGTGACTAAGTCGACAACCAGCGCAACACCGTCGCCTACACCAGTGACTAAATCGACAACAAGCGCAACACCGTCGCCTACACCATCAACTAAATCAACAACAAGTGCAACACCGTCGCCTACACCATCAACTAAATCAACAACAAGCGCAACACCGTCGCCTACACCAGTGACTAAGTCGACAACCAGCGCAACACCGTCGCCTACACCAGTGACTAAATCGACAACAAGCGCAACACCGTCGCCTACACCATCAACTAAATCAACAACAAGTGCAACACCGTCGCCTACACCATCAACTAAATCAACAACAAGCGCAACACCGTCGCCTACACCAGTGACTAAGTCGACAACCAGCGCAACACCGTCGCCTACACCAGTGACTAAGTCGACAACAAGCGCAACACCGTCGCCTACACCAGTGACTAAGTCGACAACCAGCGCAACACCGTCGCCTACACCAGTGACTAAATCGACAACAAGTGCAACACCGTCGCCTACACCATCAACTAAATCAACAACAAGTGCAACACCGTCGCCTACACCATCAACTAAATCGACAACAAGCGCAACACCGTCGCCTACACCAGGGACTAAGTCGACAACAAGCGCAACACCGTCGCCTACACCAGTGACTAAGTCGACAACAAGCGCAACACCGTCGCCTACACCAGTGACTAAGTCGACAACAAGCGCAACACCGTCGCCTACACCAGTGACTAAGTCGACAACAAGCGCAACACCGTCGCCTACACCAGTGACTAAGTCGACAACCAGCGCAACACCGTCGCCTACACCAGTGACTAAGTCGACAACAAGCGCAACACCGTCGCCTACACCAGTGACTAAGTCGACAACCAGCGCAACACCGTCGCCTACACCAGTGACTAAATCGACAACAAGCGCAACACCGTCGCCTACACCAGTGACTAAGTCGACAACCAGCGCAACACCGTCGCCTACACCAGTGACTAAATCGACAACAAGTGCAACACCGTCGCCTACACCAGGGACTAAGTCGACAACAAGCGCAACACCGTCGCCTACACCAGTGACTAAGTCGACAACAAGCGCAACACCGTCGCCTACACCAGTGACTAAGTCGACAACAAGCGCAACACCGTCGCCTACACCAGTGACTAAGTCGACAACCAGCGCAACACCGTCGCCTACACCAGTGACTAAGTCGACAACAAGCGCAACACCGTCGCCTACACCAGTGACTAAGTCGACAACCAGCGCAACACCGTCGCCTACACCAGTGACTAAATCGACAACAAGCGCAACACCGTCGCCTACACCAGTGACTAAGTCGACAACCAGCGCAACACCGTCGCCTACACCAGTGACTAAATCGACAACAAGTGCAACACCGTCGCCTACACCAGGGACTAAGTCGACAACAAGCGCAACACCGTCGCCTACACCAGTGACTAAGTCGACAACAAGCGCAACACCGTCGCCTACACCAGTGACTAAGTCGACAACAAGCGCAACACCGTCGCCTACACCAGTGACTAAGTCGACAACCAGCGCAACACCGTCGCCTACACCAGTGACTAAGTCGACAACCAGCGCAACACCGTCGCCTACACCAGTGACTAAGTCGACAACCAGCGCAACACCGTCGCCTACACCAGTGACTAAGTCGACAACAAGCGCAACACCGTCGCCTACACCAGTGACTAAGTCGACAACCAGCGCAACACCGTCGCCTACACCAGTGACTAAGTCGACAACAAGCGCAACACCGTCGCCTACACCAGTGACTAAGTCGACAACCAGCGCAACACCGTCGCCTACACCAGTGACTAAGTCGACAACAAGCGCAACACCGTCGCCTACACCAGTGACTAAGTCGACAACCAGCGCAACACCGTCGCCTACACCAGTGACTAAATCGACAACAAGCGCAACACCGTCGCCTACACCATCAACTAAATCAACAACAAGTGCAACACCGTCGCCTACACCATCAACTAAATCAACAACAAGCGCAACACCGTCGCCTACACCAGTGACTAAGTCGACAACCAGCGCAACACCGTCGCCTACACCAGTGACTAAGTCGACAACAAGCGCAACACCGTCGCCTACACCAGTGACTAAGTCGACAACCAGCGCAACACCGTCGCCTACACCAGTGACTAAATCGACAACAAGTGCAACACCGTCGCCTACACCATCAACTAAATCAACAACAAGTGCAACACCGTCGCCTACACCATCAACTAAATCGACAACAAGCGCAACACCGTCGCCTACACCAGGGACTAAGTCGACAACAAGCGCAACACCGTCGCCTACACCAGTGACTAAGTCGACAACCAGCGCAACACCGTCGCCTACACCAGTGACTAAGTCGACAACAAGCGCAACACCGTCGCCTACACCAGTGACTAAGTCGACAACCAGCGCAACACCGTCGCCTACACCAGTGACTAAGTCGACAACCAGCGCAACACCGTCGCCTACACCAGTGACTAAGTCGACAACAAGCGCAACACCGTCGCCTACACCAGTGACTAAGTCGACAACCAGCGCAACACCGTCGCCTACACCAGTGACTAAATCGACAACAAGCGCAACACCGTCGCCTACACCATCAACTAAATCGACAACAAGCGCAACACCGTCGCCTACACCAGTGACTAAATCGACAACAAGCGCAACACCGTCGCCTACACCAGTGACTAAGTCGACAACCAGCGCAACACCGTCGCCTACACCAGTGACTAAGTCGACAACAAGCGCAACACCGTCGCCTACACCAGTGACTAAGTCGACAACCAGCGCAACACCGTCGCCTACACCAGTGACTAAATCGACAACAAGTGCAACACCGTCGCCTACACCAGGGACTAAGTCGACAACAAGCGCAACACCGTCGCCTACACCAGTGACTAAGTCGACAACCAGCGCAACACCGTCGCCTACACCAGTGACTAAATCGACAACAAGTGCAACACCGTCGCCTACACCAGGGACTAAGTCGACAACAAGCGCAACACCGTCGCCTACACCAGTGACTAAATCGACAACAAGTGCAACACCGTCGCCTACACCATCAACTAAATCAACAACAAGTGCAACACCGTCGCCTACACCATCAACTAAATCGACAACAAGTGCAACACCGTCGCCTACACCATCAACTAAATCAACAACAAGTGCAACACCGTCGCCTACACCATCAACTAAATCGACAACAAGCGCAACACCGTCGCCTACACCAGGGACTAAGTCGACAACAAGCGCAACACCGTCGCCTACACCAGTGACTAAGTCGACAACCAGCGCAACACCGTTGCCTACACCAGTGACTAAGTCGACAACCAGCGCAACACCGTCGCCTACACCAGTGACTAAATCGACAACAAGTGCAACACCGTCGCCTACACCATCAACTAAATCGACAACAAGCGCAACACCGTCGCCTACACCAGTGACTAAGTCGACAACAAGCGCAACACCGTCGCCTACACCAGTGACTAAGTCGACAACAAGCGCAACACCGTCGCCTACACCAGTGACTAAATCGACAACAAGCGCAACACCGTCGCCTACACCAGTGACTAAGTCGACAACCAGCGCAACACCGTCGCCTACACCAGTGACTAAGTCGACAACCAGCGCAACACCGTCGCCTACACCAGTGACTAAGTCGACAACCAGCGCAACACCGTCGCCTACACCAGTGACTAAGTCGACAACAAGCGCAACACCGTCGCCTACACCAGTGACTAAGTCGACAACCAGCGCAACACCGTCGCCTACACCAGTGACTAAGTCGACAACAAGCGCAACACCGTCGCCTACACCAGTGACTAAGTCGACAACCAGCGCAACACCGTCGCCTACACCAGTGACTAAATCGACAACAAGCGCAACACCGTCGCCTACACCATCAACTAAATCAACAACAAGTGCAACACCGTCGCCTACACCATCAACTAAATCAACAACAAGCGCAACACCGTCGCCTACACCAGTGACTAAGTCGACAACCAGCGCAACACCGTCGCCTACACCAGTGACTAAGTCGACAACAAGCGCAACACCGTCGCCTACACCAGTGACTAAGTCGACAACCAGCGCAACACCGTCGCCTACACCAGTGACTAAATCGACAACAAGTGCAACACCGTCGCCTACACCATCAACTAAATCAACAACAAGTGCAACACCGTCGCCTACACCATCAACTAAATCGACAACAAGCGCAACACCGTCGCCTACACCAGGGACTAAGTCGACAACAAGCGCAACACCGTCGCCTACACCAGTGACTAAGTCGACAACAAGCGCAACACCGTCGCCTACACCAGTGACTAAGTCGACAACAAGCGCAACACCGTCGCCTACACCAGTGACTAAGTCGACAACCAGCGCAACACCGTCGCCTACACCATCAACTAAATCGACAACAAGCGCAACACCGTCGCCTACACCAGTGACTAAGTCGACAACAAGCGCAACACCGTCGCCTACACCAGTGACTAAGTCGACAACCAGCGCAACACCGTCGCCTACACCAGTGACTAAGTCGACAACAAGCGCAACACCGTCGCCTACACCAGTGACTAAGTCGACAACCAGCGCAACACCGTCGCCTACACCAGTGACTAAGTCGACAACAAGCGCAACACCGTCGCCTACACCAGTGACTAAGTCGACAACCAGCGCAACACCGTCGCCTACACCAGTGACTAAGTCGACAACAAGCGCAACACCGTCGCCTACACCAGTGACTAAGTCGACAACCAGCGCAACACCGTCGCCTACACCAGTGACTAAATCGACAACAAGCGCAACACCGTCGCCTACACCATCAACTAAATCAACAACAAGTGCAACACCGTCGCCTACACCATCAACTAAATCAACAACAAGCGCAACACCGTCGCCTACACCAGTGACTAAGTCGACAACCAGCGCAACACCGTCGCCTACACCAGTGACTAAATCGACAACAAGTGCAACACCGTCGCCTACACCAGGGACTAAGTCGACAACAAGTGCAACACCGTCGCCTACACCATCAACTAAATCAACAACAAGTGCAACACCGTCGCCTACACCATCAACTAAATCGACAACAAGTGCAACACCGTCGCCTACACCATCAACTAAATCAACAACAAGTGCAACACCGTCGCCTACACCATCAACTAAATCGACAACAAGTGCAACACCGTCGCCTACACCATCAACTAAATCAACAACAAGTGCAACACCGTCGCCTACACCATCAACTAAATCGACAACAAGCGCAACACCGTCGCCTACACCAGGGACTAAGTCGACAACAAGCGCAACACCGTCGCCTACACCAGTGACTAAGTCGACAACCAGCGCAACACCGTTGCCTACACCAGTGACTAAGTCGACAACCAGCGCAACACCGTCGCCTACACCAGTGACTAAATCGACAACAAGTGCAACACCGTCGCCTACACCATCAACTAAATCGACAACAAGCGCAACACCGTCGCCTACACCAGTGACTAAGTCGACAACAAGCGCAACACCGTCGCCTACACCAGTGACTAAGTCGACAACAAGCGCAACACCGTCGCCTACACCAGTGACTAAATCGACAACAAGCGCAACACCGTCGCCTACACCAGTGACTAAGTCGACAACCAGCGCAACACCGTCGCCTACACCAGTGACTAAGTCGACAACCAGCGCAACACCGTCGCCTACACCAGTGACTAAGTCGACAACCAGCGCAACACCGTCGCCTACACCAGTGACTAAGTCGACAACAAGCGCAACACCGTCGCCTACACCAGTGACTAAGTCGACAACCAGCGCAACACCGTCGCCTACACCAGTGACTAAGTCGACAACAAGCGCAACACCGTCGCCTACACCAGTGACTAAGTCGACAACCAGCGCAACACCGTCGCCTACACCAGTGACTAAATCGACAACAAGCGCAACACCGTCGCCTACACCATCAACTAAATCAACAACAAGTGCAACACCGTCGCCTACACCATCAACTAAATCAACAACAAGCGCAACACCGTCGCCTACACCAGTGACTAAGTCGACAACCAGCGCAACACCGTCGCCTACACCAGTGACTAAGTCGACAACAAGCGCAACACCGTCGCCTACACCAGTGACTAAGTCGACAACCAGCGCAACACCGTCGCCTACACCAGTGACTAAATCGACAACAAGTGCAACACCGTCGCCTACACCATCAACTAAATCAACAACAAGTGCAACACCGTCGCCTACACCATCAACTAAATCGACAACAAGCGCAACACCGTCGCCTACACCAGGGACTAAGTCGACAACAAGCGCAACACCGTCGCCTACACCAGTGACTAAGTCGACAACAAGCGCAACACCGTCGCCTACACCAGTGACTAAGTCGACAACAAGCGCAACACCGTCGCCTACACCAGTGACTAAGTCGACAACCAGCGCAACACCGTCGCCTACACCATCAACTAAATCGACAACAAGCGCAACACCGTCGCCTACACCAGTGACTAAGTCGACAACAAGCGCAACACCGTCGCCTACACCAGTGACTAAGTCGACAACCAGCGCAACACCGTCGCCTACACCAGTGACTAAATCGACAACAAGCGCAACACCGTCGCCTACACCAGTGACTAAGTCGACAACCAGCGCAACACCGTCGCCTACACCAGTGACTAAGTCGACAACAAGCGCAACACCGTCGCCTACACCAGTGACTAAGTCGACAACAAGCGCAACACCGTCGCCTACACCAGTGACTAAGTCGACAACAAGCGCAACACCGTCGCCTACACCAGTGACTAAGTCGACAACCAGCGCAACACCGTCGCCTACACCAGTGACTAAGTCGACAACAAGCGCAACACCGTCGCCTACACCAGTGACTAAATCGACAACAAGTGCAA
This sequence comes from Thelaira solivaga, assembly GCA_947397855.1. Classification (NCBI taxonomy): domain Eukaryota; kingdom Metazoa; phylum Arthropoda; class Insecta; order Diptera; family Tachinidae; genus Thelaira; species Thelaira solivaga. The sequence goes on from OX377612.1 coordinate 46,691,409, forward strand.
CACCGTCGCCTACACCATCAACTAAATCAACAACAAGTGCAACACCGTCGCCTACACCATCAACTAAATCGACAACAAGTGCAACACCGTCGCCTACACCATCAACTAAATCAACAACAAGTGCAACACCGTCGCCTACACCATCAACTAAATCGACAACAAGCGCAACACCGTCGCCTACACCAGGGACTAAGTCGACAACAAGCGCAACACCGTCGCCTACACCAGTGACTAAGTCGACAACCAGCGCAACACCGTTGCCTACACCAGTGACTAAGTCGACAACCAGCGCAACACCGTCGCCTACACCAGTGACTAAATCGACAACAAGTGCAACACCGTCGCCTACACCATCAACTAAATCGACAACAAGCGCAACACCGTCGCCTACACCAGTGACTAAGTCGACAACAAGCGCAACACCGTCGCCTACACCAGTGACTAAGTCGACAACCAGCGCAACACCGTCGCCTACACCAGTGACTAAATCGACAACAAGCGCAACACCGTCGCCTACACCAGTGACTAAGTCGACAACCAGCGCAACACCGTCGCCTACACCAGTGACTAAGTCGACAACCAGCGCAACACCGTCGCCTACACCAGTGACTAAGTCGACAACCAGCGCAACACCGTCGCCTACACCAGTGACTAAGTCGACAACAAGCGCAACACCGTCGCCTACACCAGTGACTAAGTCGACAACCAGCGCAACACCGTCGCCTACACCAGTGACTAAGTCGACAACAAGCGCAACACCGTCGCCTACACCAGTGACTAAGTCGACAACCAGCGCAACACCGTCGCCTACACCAGTGACTAAATCGACAACAAGCGCAACACCGTCGCCTACACCATCAACTAAATCAACAACAAGTGCAACACCGTCGCCTACACCATCAACTAAATCAACAACAAGCGCAACACCGTCGCCTACACCAGTGACTAAGTCGACAACCAGCGCAACACCGTCGCCTACACCAGTGACTAAGTCGACAACAAGCGCAACACCGTCGCCTACACCAGTGACTAAGTCGACAACCAGCGCAACACCGTCGCCTACACCAGTGACTAAATCGACAACAAGTGCAACACCGTCGCCTACACCATCAACTAAATCAACAACAAGTGCAACACCGTCGCCTACACCATCAACTAAATCGACAACAAGCGCAACACCGTCGCCTACACCAGGGACTAAGTCGACAACAAGCGCAACACCGTCGCCTACACCAGTGACTAAGTCGACAACAAGCGCAACACCGTCGCCTACACCAGTGACTAAGTCGACAACAAGCGCAACACCGTCGCCTACACCAGTGACTAAGTCGACAACCAGCGCAACACCGTCGCCTACACCATCAACTAAATCGACAACAAGCGCAACACCGTCGCCTACACCAGTGACTAAGTCGACAACAAGCGCAACACCGTCGCCTACACCAGTGACTAAGTCGACAACCAGCGCAACACCGTCGCCTACACCAGTGACTAAATCGACAACAAGCGCAACACCGTCGCCTACACCAGTGACTAAGTCGACAACCAGCGCAACACCGTCGCCTACACCAGTGACTAAGTCGACAACAAGCGCAACACCGTCGCCTACACCAGTGACTAAGTCGACAACAAGCGCAACACCGTCGCCTACACCAGTGACTAAGTCGACAACAAGCGCAACACCGTCGCCTACACCAGTGACTAAGTCGACAACCAGCGCAACACCGTCGCCTACACCAGTGACTAAGTCGACAACAAGCGCAACACCGTCGCCTACACCAGTGACTAAGTCGACAACCAGCGCAACACCGTCGCCTACACCAGTGACTAAATCGACAACAAGCGCAACACCGTCGCCTACACCAGTGACTAAGTCGACAACCAGCGCAACACCGTCGCCTACACCAGTGACTAAATCGACAACAAGTGCAACACCGTCGCCTACACCAGGGACTAAGTCGACAACAAGCGCAACACCGTCGCCTACACCAGTGACTAAGTCGACAACAAGCGCAACACCGTCGCCTACACCAGTGACTAAGTCGACAACAAGCGCAACACCGTCGCCTACACCAGTGACTAAGTCGACAACCAGCGCAACACCGTCGCCTACACCAGTGACTAAATCGACAACAAGTGCAACACCGTCGCCTACACCATCAACTAAATCAACAACAAGTGCAACACCGTCGCCTACACCATCAACCAAATCGACAACAAGCGCAACACCGTCGCCTACACCAGGGACTAAGTCGACAACAAGCGCAACACCGTCGCTTACACCAGTGACTAAGTCGACAACCAGCGCAACACCGTCGCCTACACCAGTGACTAAATCGACAACAAGTGCAACACCGTCGCCTACACCAGTGACTAAGTCGACTACAAGCGCAACACCGTCGCCTACACCAGTGACTAAGTCGACAACAAGCGCAACACCGTCGCCTACACCAGTGACTAAGTCGACAACCAGCGCAACACCGTCGCCTACACCAGTGACTAAGTCGACAACAAGCGCAACACCGTCGCCTACACCAGTGACTAAGTCGACAACCAGCGCAACACCGTCGCCTACACCAGTGACTAAATCGACAACAAGCGCAACACCGTCGCCTACACCAGTGACTAAGTCGACAACCAGCGCAACACCGTCGCCTACACCAGTGACTAAATCGACAACAAGTGCAACACCGTCGCCTACACCAGGGACTAAGTCGACAACAAGCGCAACACCGTCGCCTACACCAGTGACTAAGTCGACAACAAGCGCAACACCGTCGCCTACACCAGTGACTAAGTCGACAACAAGCGCAACACCGTCGCCTACACCAGTGACTAAGTCGACAACCAGCGCAACACCGTCGCCTACACCAGTGACTAAATCGACAACAAGTGCAACACCGTCGCCTACACCATCAACTAAATCAACAACAAGTGCAACACCGTCGCCTACACCATCAACTAAATCGACAACAAGCGCAACACCGTCGCCTACACCAGTGACTAAGTCGACTACAAGAGCAACACCGTCGCCTACACCATCAACTAAATCAACAACAAGCGCCACACCGTCGCCTACACCAGTGACTAAATCGACAACAAGTGCAACACCGTCGCCTACACCAGGGACTAAGTCGACAACAAGCGCAACACCGTCGCCTACACCAGTGACTAAGTCGACAACAAGCGCAACACCGTCGCCTACACCAGTGACTAAGTCGACAACAAGCGCAACACCGTCGCCTACACCAGTGACTAAGTCGACAACCAGCGCAACACCGTCGCCTACACCAGTGACTAAATCGACAACAAGTGCAACACCGTCGCCTACACCATCAACTAAATCGACAACAAGCGCAACACCGTCGCCTACACCAGTGACTAAGTCGACAACCAGCGCAACACCGTCGCCTACACCAGTGACTAAGTCGACAACCAGCGCAACACCGTCGCCTACACCAGTGACTAAATCGACAACAAGCGCCACACCGTCGCCTACACCAGTGACTAAGTCGACTACAAGCGCAACACCGTCGCCTACACCATCAACTAAATCAACAACAAGCGCCACACCGTCGCCTACACCAGTGACTAAGTCGACTACAAGCGCAACACCGTCGCCTACACCATCAACTAAATCGACAACAAGCGCAACACCGTCGCCTACACCAGTGACTAAGTCGACAACCAGCGCAACACCGTCGCCTACACCAGTGACTAAGTCGACAACCAGCGCAACACCGTCGCCTACACCAGTGACTAAATCGACAACAAGCGCCACACCGTCGCCTACACCAGTGACTAAGTCGACTACAAGCGCAACACCGTCGCCTACACCAGTGACTAAATCGACAACAAGCGCCACACCGTCGCCTACACCAGTGACTAAGTCGACTACAAGAGCAACACCGTCGCCTACACCATCAACTAAATCAACAACAAGCGCCACACCGTCGCCTACACCAGTGACTAAATCGACAACAAGTGCAACACCGTCGCCTACACCAGTGACTAAGTCGACTACAAGCGCAACACCGTCGCCTACACCATCAACTAAATCAACAACAAGCGCCACACCGTCGCCTACACCAGTGACTAAGTCGACAACAAGCGCAACACCGTCGCCTACACCAGTGACTAAATCGACAACAAGCGCAACACCGTCGCCTACACCAGTGACTAAGTCGACAACCAGCGCAACACCGTCGCCTACACCAGTGACTAAGTCGACAACCAGCGCAACACCGTCGCCTACACCAGTGACTAAATCGACAACAAGTGCCACACCGTCGCCTACACCATCAACTAAATCAACAACAAGCGCCACACCGTCGCCTACACCAGTGACTAAGTCGACAACCAGCGCAACACCGTCGCCTACACCAGTGACTAAGTCGACAACCAGCGCAACACCGTCGCCTACACCAGTGACTAAATCGACAACAAGTGCAACACCGTCGCCTACACCATCAACTAAATCAACAACAAGCGCCACACCGTCGCCTACACCAGTGACTAAGTCGACAACCAGCGCAACACCGTCGCCTACACCAGTGACTAAATCGACAACAAGTGCAACACCGTCGCCTACACCAGTGACTAAGTCGACTACAAGCGCAACACCGTCGCCTACACCATCAACTAAATCAACAACAAGCGCAACACCGTCGCCTACACCAGTGACTAAGTCGACAACCAGCGCAACACCGTCGCCTACACCAGTGACTAAGTCGACAACAAGCGCAACACCGTCGCCTACACCAGTGACTAAGTCGACAACCAGCGCAACACCGTCGCCTACACCAGTGACTAAATCGACAACAAGTGCAACACCGTCGCCTACACCTTCAACTAAATCAACAACAAGTGCAACACCGTCGCCTACACCAGTGACTAAATCGACAACAAGTGCAACACCGTCGCCTACACCAGTGACTAAGTCGACTACAAGCGCAACACCGTCGCCTACACCATCAACTAAATCAACAACAAGCGCCACACCGTCGCCTACACCAGTGACTAAGTCGACAACAAGAGCAACACCGTCGCCTACACCAGTGACTAAATCGACAACAAGCGCAACACCGTCGCCTACACCAGTGACTAAGTCGACAACCAGCGCAACACCGTCGCCTACACCAGTGACTAAGTCGACAACCAGCGCAACACCGTCGCCTACACCAGTGACTAAATCGACAACAAGTGCAACACCGTCGCCTACACCATCAACTAAATCAACAACAAGCGCCACACCGTCGCCTACACCAGTGACTAAGTCGACAACAAGCGCAACACCGTCGCCTACACCAGTGACTAAGTCGACAACCAGCGCAACACCGTCGCCTACACCAGTGACTAAGTCGACAACAAGCGCAACACCGTCGCCTACACCAGTGACTAAGTCGACAACCAGCGCAACACCGTCGCCTACACCAGTGACTAAATCGACAACAAGCGCAACACCGTCGCCTACACCATCAACTAAATCAACAACAAGTGCAACACCGTCGCCTACACCATCAACTAAATCAACAACAAGCGCAACACCGTCGCCTACACCAGTGACTAAGTCGACAACCAGCGCAACACCGTCGCCTACACCAGTGACTAAGTCGACAACAAGCGCAACACCGTCGCCTACACCAGTGACTAAGTCGACAACCAGCGCAACACCGTCGCCTACACCAGTGACTAAATCGACAACAAGTGCAACACCGTCGCCTACACCATCAACTAAATCAACAACAAGTGCAACACCGTCGCCTACACCATCAACTAAATCGACAACAAGCGCAACACCGTCGCCTACACCAGGGACTAAGTCGACAACAAGCGCAACACCGTCGCCTACACCAGTGACTAAGTCGACAACCAGCGCAACACCGTCGCCTACACCAGTGACTAAGTCGACAACCAGCGCAACACCGTCGCCTACACCAGTGACTAAATCGACAACAAGTGCAACACCGTCGCCTACACCATCAACTAAATCGACAACAAGCGCAACACCGTCGCCTACACCAGTGACTAAGTCGACAACAAGCGCCACACCGTCGCCTACACCATCAACTAAATCGACAACAAGCGCAACACCGTCGCCTACACCAGTGACTAAGTCGACAACCAGCGCAACACCGTCGCCTACACCAGTGACTAAGTCGACAACCAGCGCAACACCGTCGCCTACACCAGTGACTAAATCGACAACAAGTGCAACACCGTCGCCTACACCAGGGACTAAGTCGACAACAAGTGCAACACCGTCGCCTACACCATCAACTAAATCAACAACAAGTGCAACACCGTCGCCTACACCATCAACTAAATCGACAACAAGTGCAACACCGTCGCCTACACCATCAACTAAATCAACAACAAGTGCAACACCGTCGCCTACACCATCAACTAAATCGACAACAAGTGCAACACCGTCGCCTACACCATCAACTAAATCAACAACAAGTGCAACACCGTCGCCTACACCATCAACTAAATCGACAACAAGTGCAACACCGTCGCCTACACCATCAACTAAATCAACAACAAGTGCAACACCGTCGCCTACACCATCAACTAAATCGACAACAAGCGCAACACCGTCGCCTACACCAGGGACTAAGTCGACAACAAGCGCAACACCGTCGCCTACACCAGTGACTAAGTCGACAACCAGCGCAACACCGTTGCCTACACCAGTGACTAAGTCGACAACCAGCGCAACACCGTCGCCTACACCAGTGACTAAATCGACAACAAGTGCAACACCGTCGCCTACACCATCAACTAAATCGACAACAAGCGCAACACCGTCGCCTACACCAGTGACTAAGTCGACAACAAGCGCAACACCGTCGCCTACACCAGTGACTAAGTCGACAACCAGCGCAACACCGTCGCCTACACCAGTGACTAAATCGACAACAAGCGCAACACCGTCGCCTACACCAGTGACTAAGTCGACAACCAGCGCAACACCGTCGCCTACACCAGTGACTAAGTCGACAACCAGCGCAACACCGTCGCCTACACCAGTGACTAAGTCGACAACCAGCGCAACACCGTCGCCTACACCAGTGACTAAGTCGACAACAAGCGCAACACCGTCGCCTACACCAGTGACTAAGTCGACAACCAGCGCAACACCGTCGCCTACACCAGTGACTAAGTCGACAACAAGCGCAACACCGTCGCCTACACCAGTGACTAAGTCGACAACCAGCGCAACACCGTCGCCTACACCAGTGACTAAATCGACAACAAGCGCAACACCGTCGCCTACACCATCAACTAAATCAACAACAAGTGCAACACCGTCGCCTACACCATCAACTAAATCAACAACAAGCGCAACACCGTCGCCTACACCAGTGACTAAGTCGACAACCAGCGCAACACCGTCGCCTACACCAGTGACTAAGTCGACAACAAGCGCAACACCGTCGCCTACACCAGTGACTAAGTCGACAACCAGCGCAACACCGTCGCCTACACCAGTGACTAAATCGACAACAAGTGCAACACCGTCGCCTACACCATCAACTAAATCAACAACAAGTGCAACACCGTCGCCTACACCATCAACTAAATCGACAACAAGCGCAACACCGTCGCCTACACCAGGGACTAAGTCGACAACAAGCGCAACACCGTCGCCTACACCAGTGACTAAGTCGACAACAAGCGCAACACCGTCGCCTACACCAGTGACTAAGTCGACAACAAGCGCAACACCGTCGCCTACACCAGTGACTAAGTCGACAACCAGCGCAACACCGTCGCCTACACCATCAACTAAATCGACAACAAGCGCAACACCGTCGCCTACACCAGTGACTAAGTCGACAACAAGCGCAACACCGTCGCCTACACCAGTGACTAAGTCGACAACCAGCGCAACACCGTCGCCTACACCAGTGACTAAATCGACAACAAGCGCAACACCGTCGCCTACACCAGTGACTAAGTCGACAACCAGCGCAACACCGTCGCCTACACCAGTGACTAAGTCGACAACAAGCGCAACACCGTCGCCTACACCAGTGACTAAGTCGACAACAAGCGCAACACCGTCGCCTACACCAGTGACTAAGTCGACAACAAGCGCAACACCGTCGCCTACACCAGTGACTAAGTCGACAACCAGCGCAACACCGTCGCCTACACCAGTGACTAAGTCGACAACAAGCGCAACACCGTCGCCTACACCAGTGACTAAGTCGACAACCAGCGCAACACCGTCGCCTACACCAGTGACTAAATCGACAACAAGCGCAACACCGTCGCCTACACCAGTGACTAAGTCGACAACCAGCGCAACACCGTCGCCTACACCAGTGACTAAATCGACAACAAGTGCAACACCGTCGCCTACACCAGGGACTAAGTCGACAACAAGCGCAACACCGTCGCCTACACCAGTGACTAAGTCGACAACAAGCGCAACACCGTCGCCTACACCAGTGACTAAGTCGACAACAAGCGCAACACCGTCGCCTACACCAGTGACTAAGTCGACAACCAGCGCAACACCGTCGCCTACACCAGTGACTAAATCGACAACAAGTGCAACACCGTCGCCTACACCATCAACTAAATCAACAACAAGTGCAACACCGTCGCCTACACCATCAACCAAATCGACAACAAGCGCAACACCGTCGCCTACACCAGGGACTAAGTCGACAACAAGCGCAACACCGTCGCTTACACCAGTGACTAAGTCGACAACCAGCGCAACACCGTCGCCTACACCAGTGACTAAATCGACAACAAGTGCAACACCGTCGCCTACACCAGTGACTAAATCGACACCAAGTGCAACACCGTCGCCTACACCAGCAACTAAATCAACAACAAGTGCAACACCGTCGCCTACACCAGTGACTAAGTCGACAACAAGCGCAACACCGTCGCCTACACCAGTGACTAAATCGACAACAAGTGCAACACCGTCGCCTACACCAGTGACTAAGTCGACAACCAGCGCAACACCGTCGCCTACACCAGTGACTAAATCGACAACAAGTGCAACACCGTCGCCTACACCAGTGACTAAGTCGACTACAAGCGCAACACCGTCGCCTACACCATCAACTAAATCAACAACAAGCGCAACACCGTCCCCTACACCAGTTACTAAGTCAACAACAAGCGCAACACCGTCGCCTACACCAGTGACTAAGTCGACAACAAGCGCAACACCGTCGCCTACACCAGTGACTAAGTCGACAACCAGCGCAACACCGTCGCCTACACCAGTGACTAAATCGACTACAAGTGCAACACCGTCGCCTACACCATCAACTAAATCAACAACAAGTGCAACACCGTCGCCTACACCATCAACTAAATCGACAACAAGCGCAACACCGTCGCCTACACCAGTGACTAAGTCGACAACCAGCGCAACACCGTCGCCTACACCATCAACTAAATCGACAACAAGCGCAACACCGTCGCCTACACCAGTGACTAAGTCGACAACCAGCGCAACACCGTCGCCTACACCAGTGACTAAATCGACAACAAGTGCAACACCGTCGCCTACACCAGTGACTAAGTCGACAACCAGCGCAACACCGTCGCCTACACCAGTGACTAAGTCGACAACCAGCGCAACACCGTCGCCTACACCAGTGACTAAATCGACAACAAGCGCAACACCGTCGCCTACACCAGTGACTAAGTCGACAACCAGCGCAACACCGTCGCCTACACCAGTGACTAAATCGACAACAAGTGCAACACCGTCGCCTACACCAGTGACTAAATCGACAACAAGTGCAACACCGTCGCCTACACCAGTGACTAAGTCGACAACCAGCGCAACACCGTCGCCTACACCAGTGACTAAATCGACAACAAGTGCAACACCGTCGCCTACACCAGTGACTAAGTCGACTACAAGCGCAACACCGTCGCCTACACCAGTGACTAAATCGACAACAAGTGCAACACCGTCGCCTACACCATCAACTAAATCGACAACAAGCGCAACACCGTCGCCTACACCAGTGACTAAGTCGACAACCAGCGCAACACCGTCGCCTACACCAGTGACTAAATCGACAACAAGCGCAACACCGTCGCCTACACCAGTGACTAAGTCCACAACAAGCGCAACACCGTCGCCTACACCAGTGACTAAGTCGACAACCAGCGCAACACCGTCGCCTACACCAGTGACTAAGTCGACAACAAGCGCAACACCGTCACCTACACCAGTGACTAAGTCGACAACAAGCGCAACACCGTCGCCTACACCAGTGACCAAGTCGACAACAAGCGCAACACCGTCGCCTACACCAGTGACTAAGTCGACAACAAGCGCAACACCGTCGCCTACACCAGTGACTAAATCGACAACAAGTGCAACACCGTCCCCTACACCATCAACTAAATCGACAACAAGCGCAACACCGTCGCCTACACCAGTGACTAAGTCGACAACCAGCGCAACACCGTCGCCTACACCAGTGACTAAATCGACTACAAGTGCAACACCGTCGCCTACACCAGTGACTAAATCGACAACAAGTGCAACACCGTCGCCTACACCAGTGACTATGTCGACTACAAGCGCAACACCGTCGCCTACACCAGTGACTAAGTCGACAACAAGCGCAACACCGTCACCTACACCAGTGACTAAGTCGACAACAAGCGCAACACCGTCGCCTACACCAGTGACCAAGTCGACAACAAGCGCAACACCGTCCCCTACACCATCAACTAAATCGACAACAAGCGCAACACCGTCGCCTACACCAGTGACTAAGTCGACAACCAGCGCAACACCGTCGCCTACACCAGTGACTAAATCGACAACAAGCGCAACACCGTCGCCTACACCAGTGACTAAGTCCACAACAAGCGCAACACCGTCACCTACACCAGTGACTAAGTCGACAACAAGCGCAACACCGTCGCCTACACCAGTGACCAAGTCGACAACAAGCGCAACACCGTCCCCTACACCATCAACTAAATCGACAACAAGCGCAACACCGTCGCCTACACCAGTGACTAAGTCGACAACCAGCGCAACACCGTCGCCTACACAAGTGACTAAATCGACAACAAGTGCAACACCGTCGCCTACACCAGTGACTAAGTCGACAACAAGCGCAACACCGTCGCCTACACCAGTGACTAAGTCGACTACAAGCGCAACACCGTCGCCTACACCAGTGACTAAGTCCACAACAAGCGCAATACCGTCACCTACACCAGTGACTAAATCGACTACAAGTGCAACACCGTCGCCTACACCAGTGACTAAATCGACAACAAGTGCAACACCGTCGCCTACACCAGTGACTATGTCGACTACAAGCGCAACACCGTCGCCTACACCAGTGACTAAGTCGACAACCAGCGCAACACCGTCGCCTACACCAGTGACTAAATCGACAACAAGTGCAACACCGTCGCCTACACCAGTGACTAAGTCGACAACAAGCGCAACACCGTCGCCTACACCAGTGACTAAGTCGACTACAAGCGCAACACCGTCGCCTACACCAGTGACTAAGTCGACTACAAGCGCAACACCGTCGCCTACCCCAGTGACTAAGTCCACAACAAGCGCAACACCGTCACCTACACCAGTGACTAAGTCGACAACAAGCGCAACACCGTCGCCTACACCAGTGACTAAATCGACAACAAGTGCAACACCGTCGCCTACACCATCAACTAAATCAACAACAAGTGCAACACCGTCGCCTACACCAGTGACTAAGTCGACAACAAGCGCAACACCGTCGCCTACACCAGTGACTAAATCGACAACAAGTGCAACACCGTCGCCTACACCAGTGACTAAGTCGACAACAAGTGCAACACCGTCGCCTACACCAGTGACTAAGTCGACAACCAGCGCAACACCGTCGCCTACACCAGTGACTAAATCGACAACAAGCGCAACACCGTCGCCTACACCAGTGACTAAGTCCACAACAAGCGCAACACCGTCACCTACACCAGTGACTAAGTCGACAACAAGCGCAACACCGTCGCCTACACCAGTGACCAAGTCGACAACAAGCGCAACACCGTCCCCTACACCATCAACTAAATCGACAACAAGCGCAACACCGTCGCCTACACCATCAACTAAATCAACAACAAGCGCAACACCGTCCCCTACACCAGTGACTAAGTCGACAACAAGCGCAACACCGTCGCCTACACCAGTGACTAAGTCGACAACAAGTGCAACACCGTCGCCTACACCATCAACTAAATCAACAACAAGCGCAACACCGTCCCCTACACCAGTGACTAAGTCGACAACAAGCGCAACACCGTCGCCTACAACAGTGACTAAGTCGACAACAAGTGCAACACCGTCGCCTACACCAGTGACTAAGTCGACAACCAGCGCAACACCGTCGCCTACACCAGTGACTAAATCGACAACAAGTGCAACACCGTCGCCTACACCAGTGACTAAGTCGACAACCAGCGCAACACCGTCCCCTACACCATCAACTAAATCGACAACAAGCGCAACACCGTCGCCTACACCAGTGACTAAATCGACAACAAGTGCAACACCGTCGCCTACGCCATCAACTAAATCAACAACAAGTGCAACACCGTCGCCTACACCAGTGACTAAGTCGACAACAAGCGCAACACCGTCGCCTACACCAGTGACTAAATCGACAACAAGTGCAACACCGTCGCCTACACCAGTGACTAAGTCGACAACCAGCGCAACACCGTCGCCTACACCAGTGACTAAATCGACAACAAGTGCAACACCGTCGCCTACACCATCAACTAAATCAACAACAAGCGCAACACCGTCCCCTACACCAGTGACTAAGTCGACAACAAGCGCAACACCGTCGCCTACACCAGTGACTAAGTCGACAACAAGTGCAACACCGTCGCCTACACCAGTGACTAAGTCGACAACCAGCGCAACACCGTCGCCTACACCAGTGACTAAATCGACAACAAGTGCAACACCGTCGCCTACACCAGTGACTAAGTCGACAACCAGCGCAACACCGTCCCCTACACCATCAACTAAATCGACAACAAGCGCAACACCGTCGCCTACACCAGTGACTAAATCGACAACAAGTGCAACACCGTCGCCTACGCCATCAACTAAATCAACAACAAGTGCAACACCGTCGCCTACACCAGTGACTAAGTCGACAACAAGCGCAACACCGTCGCCTACACCAGTGACTAAATCGACAACAAGTGCAACACCGTCGCCTACACCATCAACTAAATCAACAACAAGTGCAACACCGTCGCCTACACCATCAACTAAATCGACAACAAGCGCAACACCGTCGCCTACACCAGTGACTAAGTCGACAACAAGCGCAACACCGTCGCCTACACCAGTGACTAAGTCGACAACCAGCGCAACACCGTCGCCTACACCAGTGACTAAATCGACAACAAGTGCAACACCGTCGCCTACACCAGTGACTAAGTCGACTACAAGCGCAACACCGTCGCCTACACCAGTGACTAAATCGACAACAAGTGCAACACCGTCGCCTACACCAGTGACTAAGTCGACAACCAGCGCAACACCGTCGCCTACACCAGTGACTAAATCGACAACAAGTGCAACACCGTCGCCTACACCAGTGACTAAGTCGACTACAAGCGCAACACCGTCGCCTACACCATCAACTAAATCAACAACAAGCCCAACACCGTCGCCTACACCAGTGACTAAGTCGACAACCAGCGCAACACCGTCGCCTACACCAGTGACTAAATCGACAACAAGTGCAACACCGTCGCCTACACCAGTGACTAAGTCGACTACAAGCGCAACACCGTCGCCTACACCATCAACTAAATCAACAACAAGCGCAACACCGTCGCCTACACCAGTGACTAAGTCGACAACCAGCGCAACACCGTCGCCTACACCAGTGACTAAGTCGACAACCAGCGCAACACCGTCGCCTACACCAGTGACTAAGTCGACAACAAGCGCAACACCGTCACCTACACCAGTGACTAAGTCGACAACAAGCGCAACACCGTCACCTACACCAGTGACCAAGTCGACAACAAGCGCAACACCGTCCCCTACACCATCAACTAAATCGACAACAAGCGCAACACCGTCGCCTACACCAGTGACTAAGTCGACAACCAGCGCAACACCGTCGCCTACACCAGTGACTAAGTCCACAACAAGCGCAACACCGTCACCTACACCAGTGACTAAGTCGACAACAAGCGCAACACCGTCGCCTACACCAGTGACCAAGTCGACAACAAGCGCAACACCGTCCCCTACACCATCAACTAAATCGACAACAAGCGCAACACCGTCGCCTACACCAGTGACTAAGTCGACAACCAGCGCAACACCGTCGCCTACACCAGTGACTAAGTCCACAACAAGCGCAACACCGTCACCTACACCAGTGACTAAGTCGACAACAAGCGCAACACCGTCGCCTACACCAGTGACTAAATCGACAACAAGTGCAACACCGTCGCCTACACCAGTGACTAAGTCGACTACAAACGCAACACCGTCGCCTACACCATCAACTAAATCAACAACAAGCCCAACACCGTCGCCTACACCAGTGACTAAGTCGACAACCAGCGCAACACCGTCGCCTACACCAGTGACTAAATCGACAACAAGTGCAACACCGTCGCCTACACCAGTGACTAAGTCGACTACAAGCGCAACACCGTCGCCTACACCATCAACTAAATCAACAACAAGCGCAACACCGTCGCCTACACCAGTGACTAAGTCGACAACCAGCGCAACACCGTCGCCTACACCAGTGACTAAGTCGACAACCAGCGCAACACCGTCGCCTACACCAGTGACTAAATCGACAACAAGTGCAACACCGTCGCCTACACCAGTGACTAAGTCGACTACAAGCGCAACACCGTCGCCTACACCAGTGACTAAGTCGACAACCAGCGCAACACCGTCGCCTACACCAGTGACTAAGTCCACAACAAGCGCAACACCGTCACCTACACCAGTGACTAAGTCGACAACCAGCGCAACACCGTCGCCTACACCAGTGACTAAGTCCACAACAAGCGCAACACCGTCACCTACACCAGTGACTAAGTCGACAACAAGCGCAACACCGTCGCCTACCCCAGTGACTAAGTCCACAACAAGCGCAACACCGTCACCTACACCAGTGACTAAGTCGACAACAAGCGCAACACCGTCGCCTACACCAGTGACTAAATCGACAACAAGTGCAACACCGTCGCCTACACCATCAACTAAATCAACAACAAGTGCAACACCGTCGCCTACACCAGTGACTAAGTCGACAACAAGCGCAACACCGTCGCCTACACCAGTGACTAAATCGACAACAAGTGCAACACCGTCGCCTACACCAGTGACTAAGTCGACAACAAGTGCAACACCGTCGCCTACACCAGTGACTAAGTCGACAACCAGCGCAACACCGTCGCCTACACCAGTGACTAAATCGACAACAAGCGCAACACCGTCGCCTACACCAGTGACTAAGTCCACAACAAGCGCAACACCGTCACCTACACCAGTGACTAAGTCGACAACAAGCGCAACACCGTCGCCTACACCAGTGACCAAGTCGACAACAAGCGCAACACCGTCCCCTACACCATCAACTAAATCGACAACAAGCGCAACACCGTCGCCTACACCATCAACTAAATCAACAACAAGCGCAACACCGTCCCCTACACCAGTGACTAAGTCGACAACAAGCGCAACACCGTCGCCTACACCAGTGACTAAGTCGACAACAAGTGCAACACCGTCGCCTACACCATCAACTAAATCAACAACAAGCGCAACACCGTCCCCTACACCAGTGACTAAGTCGACAACAAGCGCAACACCGTCGCCTACACCAGTGACTAAGTCGACAACAAGTGCAACACCGTCGCCTACACCAGTGACTAAGTCGACAACCAGCGCAACACCGTCGCCTACACCAGTGACTAAATCGACAACAAGTGCAACACCGTCGCCTACACCAGTGACTAAGTCGACAACCAGCGCAACACCGTCCCCTACACCATCAACTAAATCGACAACAAGCGCAACACCGTCGCCTACACCAGTGACTAAATCGACAACAAGTGCAACACCGTCGCCTACGCCATCAACTAAATCAACAACAAGTGCAACACCGTCGCCTACACCAGTGACTAAGTCGACAACAAGCGCAACACCGTCGCCTACACCAGTGAATAAATCGACAACAAGTGCAACACCGTCGCCTACACCAGTGACTAAGTCGACAACCAGCGCAACACCGTCGCCTACACCAGTGACTAAATCGACAACAAGTGCAACACCGTCGCCTACACCATCAACTAAATCAACAACAAGCGCAACACCGTCCCCTACACCAGTGACTAAGTCGACAACAAGCGCAACACCGTCGCCTACACCAGTGACTAAGTCGACAACAAGTGCAACACCGTCGCCTACACCAGTGACTAAGTCGACAACCAGCGCAACACCGTCGCCTACACCAGTGACTAAATCGACAACAAGTGCAACACCGTCGCCTACACCAGTGACTAAGTCGACAACCAGCGCAACACCGTCCCCTACACCATCAACTAAATCGACAACAAGCGCAACACCGTCGCCTACACCAGTGACTAAATCGACAACAAGTGCAACAACGTCGCCTACGCCATCAACTAAATCAACAACAAGTGCAACACCGTCGCCTACACCAGTGACTAAGTCGACAACAAGCGCAACACCGTCGCCTACACCAGTGACTAAATCGACAACAAGTGCAACACCGTCGCCTACACCAGTGACTAAGTCGACAACCAGCGCAACACCGTCGCCTACACCAGTGACTAAATCGACAACAAGTGCAACACCGTCGCCTACACCATCAACTAAATCAACAACAAGCGCAACACCGTCCCCTACACCAGTGACTAAGTCGACAACAAGCGCAACACCGTCGCCTACACCAGTGACTAAGTCGACAACAAGCGCAACACCGTGGCCTACACCAGTGACTAAGTCGACAACCAGCGCAACACCGTCGCCTACACCAGTGACTAAGTCGACAACCAGCGCAACACCGTCGCCTACACCAGTGACTAAATCGACAACAAGTGCAACACCGTCGCCTACACCATCAACTAAATCAACAACAAGTGCAACACCGTCGCCTACACCATCAACTAAATCGACAACAAGCGCAACACCGTCGCCTACACCAGTGACTAAGTCGACAACAAGCGCAACACCGTCGCCTACACCAGTGACTAAGTCGACAACCAGCGCAGCACCGTCGCCTACACCAGTGACTAAATCGACAACAAGCGCAACACCGTCGCCTACACCAGTGACTAAGTCGACAACCAGCGCAACACCGTCGCCTACACCAGTGACTAAATCGACAACAAGTGCAACACCGTCGCCTACACCAGTGACTAAGTCGACTACAAGCGCAACACCGTCGCCTACACCAGTGACTAAATCGACAACAAGTGCAACACCGTCGCCTACACCAGTGACTAAGTCGACAACCAGCGCAACACCGTCGCCTACACCAGTGACTAAATCGACAACAAGTGCAACACCGTCGCCTACACCAGTGACTAAGTCGACTACAAGCGCAACACCGTCGCCTACACCATCAACTAAATCAACAACAAGCCCAACACCGTCGCCTACACCAGTGACTAAGTCGACAACCAGCGCAACACCGTCGCCTACACCAGTGACTAAATCGACAACAAGTGCAACACCGTCGCCTACACCAGTGACTAAGTCGACTACAAGCGCAACACCGTCGCCTACACCATCAACTAAATCAACAACAAGCGCAACACCGTCGCCTACACCAGTGACTAAGTCGACAACCAGCGCAACACCGTCGCCTACACCAGTGACTAAGTCGACAACCAGCGCAACACCGTCGCCTACACCAGTGACTAAGTCGACAACAAGCGCAACACCGTCACCTACACCAGTGACTAAGTCGACAACAAGCGCAACACCGTCACCTACACCAGTGACCAAGTCGACAACAAGCGCAACACCGTCCCCTACACCATCAACTAAATCGACAACAAGCGCAACACCGTCGCCTACACCAGTGACTAAGTCGACAACCAGCGCAACACCGTCGCCTACACCAGTGACTAAGTCCACAACAAGCGCAACACCGTCACCTACACCAGTGACTAAGTCGACAACAAGCGCAACACCGTCGCCTACACCAGTGACCAAGTCGACAACAAGCGCAACACCGTCCCCTACACCATCAACTAAATCGACAACAAGCGCAACACCGTCGCCTACACCAGTGACTAAGTCGACAACCAGCGCAACACCGTCGCCTACACCAGTGACTAAATCGACAACAAGTGCAACACCGTCGCCTACACCAGTGACTAAGTCGACAACAAGCGCAACACCGTCGCCTACACCAGTGACTAAGTCGACTACAAGCGCAACACCGTCGCCTACACCAGTGACTAAGTCCACAACAAGCGCAACACCGTCACCTACACCAGTGACTAAGTCGACAACAAGCGCAACACCGTCGCCTACACCAGTGACTAAATCGACAACAAGTGCAACACCGTCGCCTACACCATCAACTAAATCAACAACAAGTGCAACACCGTCGCCTACACCAGTGACTAAGTCGACAACAAGCGCAACACCGTCGCCTACACCAGTGACTAAATCGACAACAAGTGCAACACCGTCGCCTACACCAGTGACTAAGTCGACAACAAGTGCAACACCGTCGCCTACACCAGTGACTAAGTCGACAACCAGCGCAACACCGTCGCCTACACCAGTGACTAAATCGACAACAAGCGCAACACCGTCGCCTACACCAGTGACTAAGTCCACAACAAGCGCAACACCGTCACCTACACCAGTGACTAAGTCGACAACAAGCGCAACACCGTCACCTACACCAGTGACTAAGTCGACAACAAGCGCAACACCGTCGCCTACACCAGTGACCAAGTCGACAACAAGCGCAACACCGTCCCCTACACCATCAACTAAATCGACAACAAGCGCAACACCGTCGCCTACACCAGTGACTAAGTCGACAACCAGCGCAACACCGTCGCCTACACCAGTGACTAAATCGACTACAAGTGCAACACCGTCGCCTACACCAGTGACTAAATCGACAACAAGTGCAACACCGTCGCCTACACCAGTGACTAAGTCGACAACAAGCGCAACACCGTCACCTACACCAGTGACTAAGTCGACAACCAGCGCAACACCGTCGCCTACACCAGTGACTAAGTCCACAACAAGCGCAACACCGTCACCTACACCAGTGACTAAGTCGACAACCAGCGCAACACCGTCGCCTACACCAGTGACTAAATCGACAACAAGTGCAACACCGTCGCCTACACCAGTGACTAAGTCGACAACAAGCGCAACACCGTCGCCTACACCAGTGACTAAGTCGACTACAAGCGCAACACCGTCGCCTACACCAGTGACTAAGTCCACAACAAGCGCAACACCGTCACCTACACCAGTGACTAAGTCGACAACAAGCGCAACACCGTCGCCTACACCAGTGACCAAGTCGACAACAAGCGCAACACCGTCCCCTACACCATCAACTAAATCGACAACAAGCGCAACACCGTCGCCTACACCAGTGACTAAGTCGACAACCAGCGCAACACCGTCGCCTACACCAGTGACTAAATCGACAACAAGCGCAACACCGTCGCCTACACCAGTGACTAAGTCCACAACAAGCGCAACACCGTCACCTACACCAGTGACTAAGTCGACAACAAGCGCAACACCGTCGCCTACACCAGTGACCAAGTCGACAACAAGCGCAACACCGTCCCCTACACCATCAACTAAATCGACAACAAGCGCAACACCGTCGCCTACACCAGTGACTAAGTCGACAACCAGCGCAACACCGTCGCCTACACAAGTGACTAAATCGACAACAAGTGCAACACCGTCGCCTACACCAGTGACTAAGTCGACAACAAGCGCAACACCGTCGCCTACACCAGTGACTAAGTCGACTACAAGCGCAACACCGTCGCCTACACCAGTGACTAAGTCCACAACAAGCGCAATACCGTCACCTACACCAGTGACTAAATCGACTACAAGTGCAACACCGTCGCCTACACCAGTGACTAAATCGACAACAAGTGCAACACCGTCGCCTACACCAGTGACTATGTCGACTACAAGCGCAACACCGTCGCCTACACCAGTGACTAAGTCGACAACCAGCGCAACACCGTCGCCTACACCAATGACTAAATCGACAACAAGTGCAACACCGTCGCCTACACCAGTGACTAAGACGACAACAAGCGCAACACCGTCGCCTACACCAGTGACTAAGTCGACTACAAGCGCAACACCGTCGCCTACACCAGTGACTAAGTCGACTACAAGCGCAACACCGTCGCCTACCCCAGTGACTAAGTCCACAACAAGCGCAACACCGTCACCTACACCAGTGACTAAGTCGACAACAAGCGCAACACCGTCGCCTACACCAGTGACTAAATCGACAACAAGTGCAACACCGTCGCCTACACCATCAACTAAATCAACAACAAGTGCAACACCGTCGCCTACACCAGTGACTAAGTCGACAACAAGCGCAACACCGTCGCCTACACCAGTGACTAAATCGACAACAAGTGCAACACCGTCGCCTACACCAGTGACTAAGTCGACAACAAGTGCAACACCGTCGCCTACACCAGTGACTAAGTCGACAACCAGCGCAACACCGTCGCCTACACCAGTGACTAAATCGACAACAAGCGCAACACCGTCGCCTACACCAGTGACTAAGTCCACAACAAGCGCAACACCGTCACCTACACCAGTGACTAAGTCGACAACAAGCGCAACACCGTCGCCTACACCAGTGACCAAGTCGACAACAAGCGCAACACCGTCCCCTACACCATCAACTAAATCGACAACAAGCGCAACACCGTCGCCTACACCATCAACTAAATCAACAACAAGCGCAACACCGTCCCCTACACCAGTGACTAAGTCGACAACAAGCGCAACACCGTCGCCTACACCAGTGACTAAGTCGACAACAAGTGCAACACCGTCGCCTACACCATCAACTAAATCAACAACAAGCGCAACACCGTCCCCTACACCAGTGACTAAGTCGACAACAAGCGCAACACCGTCGCCTACACCAGTGACTAAGTCGACAACAAGTGCAACACCGTCGCCTACACCAGTGACTAAGTCGACAACCAGCGCAACACCGTCGCCTACACCAGTGACTAAATCGACAACAAGTGCAACACCGTCGCCTACACCAGTGACTAAGTCGACAACCAGCGCAACACCGTCCCCTACACCATCAACTAAATCGACAACAAGCGCAACACCGTCGCCTACACCAGTGACTAAATCGACAACAAGTGCAACACCGTCGCCTACGCCATCAACTAAATCAACAACAAGTGCAACACCGTCGCCTACACCAGTGACTAAGTCGACAACAAGCGCAACACCGTCGCCTACACCAGTGACTAAATCGACAACAAGTGCAACACCGTCGCCTACACCAGTGACTAAGTCGACAACCAGCGCAACACCGTCGCCTACACCAGTGACTAAATCGACAACAAGTGCAACACCGTCGCCTACACCATCAACTAAATCAACAACAAGCGCAACACCGTCCCCTACACCAGTGACTAAGTCGACAACAAGCGCAACACCGTCGCCTACACCAGTGACTAAGTCGACAACAAGTGCAACACCGTCGCCTACACCAGTGACTAAGTCGACAACCAGCGCAACACCGTCGCCTACACCAGTGACTAAATCGACAACAAGTGCAACACCGTCGCCTACACCAGTGACTAAGTCGACAACCAGCGCAACACCGTCCCCTACACCATCAACTAAATCGACAACAAGCGCAACACCGTCGCCTACACCAGTGACTAAATCGACAACAAGTGCAACACCGTCGCCTACGCCATCAACTAAATCAACAACAAGTGCAACACCGTCGCCTACACCAGTGACTAAGTCGACAACAAGCGCAACACCGTCGCCTACACCAGTGACTAAATCGACAACAAGTGCAACACCGTCGCCTACACCAGTGACTAAGTCGACAACCAGCGCAACACCGTCGCCTACACCAGTGACTAAATCGACAACAAGTGCAACACCGTCGCCTACACCATCAACTAAATCAACAACAAGCGCAACACCGTCCCCTACACCAGTGACTAAGTCGACAACAAGCGCAACACCGTCGCCTACACCAGTGACTAAGTCGACAACAAGCGCAACACCGTGGCCTACACCAGTGACTAAGTCGACAACCAGCGCAACACCGTCGCCTACACCAGTGACTAAGTCGACAACCAGCGCAACACCGTCGCCTACACCAGTGACTAAATCGACAACAAGTGCAACACCGTCGCCTACACCATCAACTAAATCAACAACAAGTGCAACACCGTCGCCTACACCATCAACTAAATCGACAACAAGCGCAACACCGTCGCCTACACCAGTGACTAAGTCGACAACAAGCGCAACACCGTCGCCTACACCAGTGACTAAGTCGACAACCAGCGCAGCACCGTCGCCTACACCAGTGACTAAATCGACAACAAGCGCAACACCGTCGCCTACACCAGTGACTAAGTCGACAACCAGCGCAACACCGTCGCCTACACCAGTGACTAAATCGACAACAAGTGCAACACCGTCGCCTACACCAGTGACTAAGTCGACTACAAGCGCAACACCGTCGCCTACACCAGTGACTAAATCGACAACAAGTGCAACACCGTCGCCTACACCAGTGACTAAGTCGACAACCAGCGCAACACCGTCGCCTACACCAGTGACTAAATCGACAACAAGTGCAACACCGTCGCCTACACCAGTGACTAAGTCGACTACAAGCGCAACACCGTCGCCTACACCATCAACTAAATCAACAACAAGCCCAACACCGTCGCCTACACCAGTGACTAAGTCGACAACCAGCGCAACACCGTCGCCTACACCAGTGACTAAATCGACAACAAGTGCAACACCGTCGCCTACACCAGTGACTAAGTCGACTACAAGCGCAACACCGTCGCCTACACCATCAACTAAATCAACAACAAGCGCAACACCGTCGCCTACACCAGTGACTAAGTCGACAACCAGCGCAACACCGTCGCCTACACCAGTGACTAAGTCGACAACCAGCGCAACACCGTCGCCTACACCAGTGACTAAGTCGACAACAAGCGCAACACCGTCACCTACACCAGTGACTAAGTCGACAACAAGCGCAACACCGTCACCTACACCAGTGACCAAGTCGACAACAAGCGCAACACCGTCCCGTACACCATCAACTAAATCGACAACAAGCGCAACACCGTCGCCTACACCAGTGACTAAGTCGACAACCAGCGCAACACCGTCGCCTACACCAGTGACTAAGTCCACAACAAGCGCAACACCGTCACCTACACCAGTGACTAAGTCGACAACAAGCGCAACACCGTCGCCTACACCAGTGACCAAGTCGACAACAAGCGCAACACCGTCCCCTACACCATCAACTAAATCGACAACAAGCGCAACACCGTCGCCTACACCAGTGACTAAGTCGACAACCAGCGCAACACCGTCGCCTACACCAGTGACTAAATCGACAACAAGTGCAACACCGTCGCCTACACCAGTGACTAAGTCGACAACAAGCGCAACACCGTCGCCTACACCAGTGACTAAGTCGACTACAAGCGCAACACCGTCGCCTACACCAGTGACTAAGTCCACAACAAGCGCAACACCGTCACCTACACCAGTGACTAAGTCGACAACAAGCGCAACACCGTCGCCTACACCAGTGACCAAGTCGACAACAAGCGCAACACCGTCCCCTACACCATCAACTAAATCGACAACAAGCGCAACACCGTCGCCTACACCAGTGACTAAGTCGACAACCAGCGCAACACCGTCGCCTACACCAGTGACTAAATCGACAACAAGTGCAACACCGTCGCCTACACCAGTGACTAAGTCGACAACAAGTGCAACACCGTCGCCTACACCAGTGACTAAGTCGACAACCAGCGCAACACCGTCGCCTACACCAGTGACTAAATCGACAACAAGCGCAACACCGTCGCCTACACCAGTGACCAAGTCGACAACAAGCGCAACACCGTCCCCTACACCATCAACTAAATCGACAACAAGCGCAACACCGTCGCCTACCCCAGTGACTAAGTCCACAACAAGCGCAACACCGTCACCTACACCAGTGACTAAATCGACAACCAGCGCAACACCGTCGCCTACACCAGTGACTAAATCGACAACAAGCGCAACACCGTCGCCTACACCAGTGACTAAGTCCACAACAAGCGCAACACCGTCACCTACACCAGTGACTAAGTCGACAACAAGCGCAACACCGTCACCTACACCAGTGACCAAGTCGACAACAAGCGCAACACCGTCCCCTACACCATCAACTAAATCGACAACAAGCGCAACACCGTCGCCTACACCAGTGACTAAGTCGACAACCAGCGCAACACCGTCGCCTACACCAGTGACTAAATCGACAACAAGTGCAACACCGTCGCCTACACCAGTGACTAAGTCGACAACAAGCGCAACACCGTCGCCTACACCAGTGACTAAGTCGACTACAAGCGCAACACCGTCGCCTACCCCAGTGACTAAGTCCACAACAAGCGCAACACCGTCACCTACACCAGTGACTAAGTCGACAACAAGCGCAACACCGTCGCCTACACCAGTGACTAAATCGACAACAAGTGCAACACCGTCGCCTACACCATCAACTAAATCAACAACAAGTGCAACACCGTCGCCTACACCAGTGACTAAGTCGACAACAAGCGCAACACCGTCGCCTACACCAGTGACTAAATCGACAACAAGTGCAACACCGTCGCCTACACCAGTGACTAAGTCGACAACAAGTGCAACACCGTCGCCTACACCAGTGACTAAGTCGACAACCAGCGCAACACCGTCGCCTACACCAGTGACTAAATCGACAACAAGCGCAACACCGTCGCCTACACCAGTGACTAAGTCCACAACAAGCGCAACACCGTCACCTACACCAGTGACTAAGTCGACAACAAGCGCAACACCGTCACCTACACCAGTGACTAAGTCGACAACAAGCGCAACACCGTCGCCTACACCAGTGACCAAGTCGACAACAAGCGCAACACCGTCCCCTACACCATCAACTAAATCGACAACAAGCGCAACACCGTCGCCTACACCAGTGACTAAGTCGACAACCAGCGCAACACCGTCGCCTACACCAGTGACTAAATCGACTACAAGTGCAACACCGTCGCCTACACCAGTGACTAAATCGACAACAAGTGCAACACCGTCGCCTACACCAGTGACTAAGTCGACAACAAGCGCAACACCGTCACCTACACCAGTGACTAAGTCGACAACCAGCGCAACACCGTCGCCTACACCAGTGACTAAGTCCACAACAAGCGCAACACCGTCACCTACACCAGTGACTAAGTCGACAACCAGCGCAACACCGTCGCCTACACCAGTGACTAAATCGACAACAAGTGCAACACCGTCGCCTACACCAGTGACTAAGTCGACAACAAGCGCAACACCGTCGCCTACACCAGTGACTAAGTCGACTACAAGCGCAACACCGTCGCCTACACCAGTGACTAAATCGACAACAAGTGCAACACCGTCGCCTACACCAGTGACTAAGTCGACTACAAGCGCAACACCGTCGCCTACACCATCAACTAAATCAACAACAAGCCCAACACCGTCGCCTACACCAGTGACTAAGTCGACAACCAGCGCAACACCGTCGCCTACACCAGTGACTAAATCGACAACAAGTGCAACACCGTCGCCTACACCATCAACTAAATCAACAACAAGCGCAACACCGTCGCCTACACCAGTGACTAAGTCGACAACAAGCGCAACACCGTCGCCTACACCAGTGACTAAGTCGACAACAAGTGCAACACCGTCGCCTACACCAGTGACTAAATCGACAACAAGTGCAACACCGTCGCCTACACCATCAACTAAATCAACAACAAGTGCAACACCGTCGCCTACACCATCAACTAAATCGACAACAAGCGCCACACCGTCGCCTACACCATCAACTAAATCAACAACAAGCGCAACACCGTCGCCTACACCAGTGACTAAGTCGACAACAAGTGCAACACCGTCGCCTACACCAGTGACTAAATCGACAACAAGTGCAACACCGTCGCCTACACCAGTGACTAAATCAACAACAAGCGCAACACCGTCGCCTACACCAGTGACTAAGTCGACAACAAGTGCAACACCGTCGCCTACACCAGTGACTAAGTCGACAACAAGCGCCACACCGTCGCCTACACCAGTGACTAAGTCGACAACAAGCGCAACACCGTCGCCTACACCAGTGACCAAGTCGACAACCAGCGCAACACCGTCGCCTACACCAGTGACTAAATCGACAACAAGTGCAACACCGTCGCCTACACCAGTGACTAAGTCGACTACAAGCGCAACACCGTCGCCTACACCATCAACTAAATCAACAACAAGCCCAACACCGTCGCCTACACCAGTGACTAAGTCGACAACCAGCGCAACACCGTCGCCTACACCAGTGACTAAATCGACAACAAGTGCAACACCGTCGCCTACACCAGTGACTAAGTCGACTACAAGCGCAACACCGTCGCCTACACCATCAACTAAATCAACAACAAGCGCAACACCGTCGCCTACACCAGTGACTAAGTCGACAACCAGCGCAACACCGTCGCCTACACCAGTGACTAAGTCGACAACAAGCGCAACACCGTCGCCTACACCAGTGACTAAGTCGACAACCAGCGCAACACCGTCGCCTACACCAGTGACTAAATCGACAACAAGTGCAACACCGTCGCCTACACCATCAACTAAATCAACAACAAGTGCAACACCGTCGCCTACACCATCAACTAAATCGACAACAAGCGCCACACCGTCGCCTACACCAGTGACTAAGTCGACAACCAGCGCAACACCGTCGCCTACACCAGTGACTAAATCGACAACAAGTGCAACACCGTCGCCTACACCAGTGACTAAGTCGACAACCAGCGCAACACCGTCGCCTACACCAGTGACTAAATCGACAACAAGTGCAACACCGTCGCCTACACCAGTGACTAAGTCGACTACAAGCGCAACACCGTCGCCTACACCAGTGACTAAGTCGACAACAAGCGCAACACCGTCGCCTACACCAGTGACTAAATCGACAACAAGTGCAACACCGTCGCCTACACCATCAACTAAATCAACAACAAGCGCAACACCGTCGCCTACACCAGTGACTAAGTCGACAACAAGCGCAACACCGTCGCCTACACCAGTGACTAAGTCGACAACAAGTGCAACACCGTCGCCTACACCAGTGACTAAATCGACAACAAGTGCAACACCGTCGCCTACACCATCAACTAAATCAACAACAAGTGCAACACCGTCGCCTACACCATCAACTAAATCGACAACAAGCGCCACACCGTCGCCTACACCATCAACTAAATCAACAACAAGCGCAACACCGTCGCCTACACCAGTGACTAAGTCGACAACAAGTGCAACACCGTCGCCTACACCAGTGACTAAATCGACAACAAGTGCAACACCGTCGCCTACACCAGTGACTAAGTCGACAACCAGCGCAACACCGTCGCCTACACCAGTGACTAAGTCGACAACAAGCGCAACACCGTCGCCTACACCAGTGACTAAATCGACAACAAGTGCAACACCGTCGCCTACACCATCAACTAAATCAACAACAAGCGCAACACCGTCGCCTACACCAGTGACTAAGTCGACAACAAGCGCAACACCGTCGCCTACACCAGTGACTAAGTCGACAACAAGTGCAACACCGTCGCCTACACCAGTGACTAAATCGACAACAAGTGCAACACCGTCGCCTACACCATCAACTAAATCAACAACAAGTGCAACACCGTCGCCTACACCATCAACTAAATCGACAACAAGCGCCACACCGTCGCCTACACCATCAACTAAATCAACAACAAGCGCAACACCGTCGCCTACACCAGTGACTAAGTCGACAACAAGTGCAACACCGTCGCCTACACCAGTGACTAAATCGACAACAAGTGCAACACCGTCGCCTACACCAGTGACTAAGTCGACAACCAGCGCAACACCGTCGCCTACACCAGTGACTAAGTCGACAACAAGCGCAACACCGTCGCCTACACCAGTGACTAAGTCGACAACAAGTGCAACACCGTCGCCTACACCAGTGACTAAATCGACAACCAGCGCAACACCGTCGCCTACACCAGTGACTAAGTCGACAACAAGCGCAACACCGTCGCCTACACCAGTGACTAAATCGACAACAAGTGCAACACCGTCGCCTACACCAGTGACTAAGTCGACAACCAGCGCAACACCGTCGCCTACACCAGTGACTAAGTCGACAACAAGTGCAACACCGTCACCTACACCAGTGACTAAGTCGACAACCAGCGCAACACCGTCGCCTACACCAGTGACTAAGTCGACAACAAGCGCAATACCGTCGCCTACACCAGTGACTAAGTCGACAACAAGCGCAACACCGTCGCCTACACCAGTGACTAAGTCGACAACCAGCGCAACACCGTCGCCTACACCAGTGACTAAATCGACAACAAGTGCAACACCGTCGCCTACACCAGTGACTAAGTCGACAACAAGTGCAACACCGTCACCTACACCAGTGACTAAGTCGACAACAAGTGCAACACCGTCGCCTACACCAGTGACTAAATCGACAACAAGTGCAACACCGTCGCCTACACCAGTGACTAAATCAACAACAAGCGCAACACCGTCGCCTACACCAGTGACTAAGTCGACAACAAGTGCAACACCGTCGCCTACACCAGTGACTAAGTCGACAACAAGCGCCACACCGTCGCCTACACCAGTGACTAAATCGACAACAAGTGCAACACCGTCGCCTACACCAGTGACTAAGTCGACAACAAGTGCAACACCGTCACCTACACCAGTGACTAAATCGACAACAAGCGCCACACCGTCGCCTACACCAGTGACTAAGTCGACAACCAGCGCAACACCGTCGCCTACACCAGTGACTAAATCGACAACAAGTGCAACACCGTCGCCTACACCAGTGACTAAGTCGACAACAAGTGCAACACCGTCACCTACACCAGTGACTAAGTCGACAACCAGCGCAACACCGTCGCCTACACCAGTGACTAAGTCGACAACCAGCGCAACACCGTCGCCTACACCAGTGACTAAATCGACAACAAGTGCAACACCGTCGCCTACACCAGTGACTAAGTCGACAACAAGCGCCAAACCGTCGCCTACACCAGTGACTAAATCGACAACAAGTGCAACACCGTCGCCTACACCAGTGACTAAGTCGACAACAAGTGCAACACCGTCACCTACACCAGTGACTAAGTCGACAACCAGCGCAACACCGTCGCCTACACCAGTGACTAAGTCGACAACCAGCGCAACACCGTCGCCTACACCAGTGACTAAGTCGACAACAAGTGCAACACCGTCGCCTACACCAGTGACTAAATCGACAACAAGCGCAACACCGTCGCCTACACCAGTGACTAAATCAACAACAAGCGCAACACCGTCGCCTACACCAGTGACTAAGTCGACAACAAGCGCAACACCGTCCCCTACACCATCAACTAAATCGACAACCAGCGCAACACCGTCGCCTACACCAGTGACTAAATCGACAACAAGCGCAACACCGTCGCCTACACCAGTGACTAAATCGACAACAAGCGCAACACCGTCGCCTACACCAGTGACTAAATCAACAACAAGCGCAACACCGTCGCCTACACCAGTGACTAAGTCGACAACAAGCGCAACACCGTCCCCTACACCATCAACTAAATCGACAACCAGCGCAACACCGTCGCCTACACCAGAGACTAAATCGACAACAAGCGCAACACCGTCACCTACACCAGTGACTAAATCAACAACAAGCGCAACACCGTCGCCTACACCAGTGACTAAGTCGACAACAAGTGCAACACCGTCGCCTACACCAGTGACTAAATCGACAACAAGCGCAACACCGTCGCCTACACCAGTGACTAAGTCGACAACAAGCGCAACACCGTCCCCTACACCATCAACTAAATCGACAACCAGCGCAACACCGTCGCCTACACCAGTGACTAAATCGACAACAAGCGCAACACCGTCACCTAAACCAGTGACTAAATCAACAACAAGCGCAACACCGTCGCCTACACCAGTGACTAAGTCGACAACAAGTGCAACACCGTCGCCTACACCAGTGACTAAATCGACAACCAGCGCAACACCGTCGCCTACACCAGTGACTAAATCGACAACAAGTGCAACACCGTCGCCTACACCAGTGACTAAATCGACAACAAGCGCAACACCGTCGCCTACACCAGTGACTAAATCGACAACAAGTGCAACACCGTCGCCTACACCAGTGACTAAGTCGACAACAAGTGCAACACCGTCGCCTACACCAGTGACTAAATCGACAACAAGCGCAACACCGTCGCCTACACCAGTGACTAAATCAACAACAAGCGCAACACCGTCGCCTACACCAGTGACTAAGTCGACAACAAGCGCAACACCGTCCCCTACACCATCAACTAAATCGACAACAAGCGCAACACCGTCGCCTACACCAGTGACTAAATCGACAACAAGTGCAACACCGTCGCCTACACCAGTGACTAAATCAACAACAAGCGCAACAAAGTCGCCTACACCAGTTACTAAGTCGACAACAAGCGCCACACCGTCGCCTACACCAGTGACTAAATCGACAACAAGTGCAACACCGTCGCCTACACCAGTGACTAAGTCGACAACAAGCGCAACACCGTCGCCTATACCAGTGACTAAATCAACAACAAGCGCAACACCGTCGCCTACAACAGTGACTAAGTCGACAACAAGCGCCACACCGTCGCCTACACCAGTGACTAAGTCGACAACCAGCGCAACACCGTCGCCTACACCAGTGACTAAATCGACAACCAGCGCAACACCGTCGCCTACACCAGTGACTAAGTCGACAACAAGCGCCACACCGTCGCCTACACCAGTGACTAAATCAACAACAAGTGCAACACCGTCGCCTACACCAGTGACTAAGTCGACAACCAGCGCAACACCGTCGCCTACACCAGTGACTAAATCGACAACAAGTGCAACACCGTCGCCTACACCAGTGACTAAGTCGACTACAAGCGCAACACCGTCGAATACACCATCAACTAAATCAACAACAAGCGCCACACCGTCGCCTACACCAGTGACTAAGTCGACAACAAGCGCAACACCGTCGCCTACACCAGTGACTAAATCGACAACAAGTGCAACACCGTCGCCTACACCATCAACTAAATCGACAACAAGCGCAACACCGTCGCCTACACCAGTGACTAAGTCGACAACCAGCGCAACACCGTCGCCTACACCAGTGACTAAATCGACAACAAGTGCAACACCGTCGCCTACACCAGTGACTAAGTCGACAACCAGCGCAACACCGTCGCCTACACCAGTGACTAAATCGACAACAAGTGCAACACCGTCGCCTACACCAGTGACTAAGTCGACTACAAGCGCAACACCGTCGCCTACACCAGTGACTAAGTCGACAACAAGCGCAACACCGTCGCCTACACCAGTGACTAAATCGACAACAAGTGCAACACCGTCGCCTACACCAGTGACTAAGTCGACAACCAGCGCAACACCGTCGCCTACACCAGTGACTAAATCGACAACAAGTGCAACACCGTCGCCTACACCAGTGACTAAGTCGACTACAAGCGCAACACCGTCGCCTACACCAGTGACTAAGTCGACTACAAGCGCAACACCGTCGCCTACACCAGTGACTAAGTCGACAACCAGCGCAACACCGTCGCCTACACCAGTGACTAAATCGACAACAAGTGCAACACCGTCGCCTACACCAGTGACTAAGTCGACTACAAGCGCAACACCGTCGCCTACACCAGTGACTAAGTCGACAACAAGCGCAACACCGTCGCCTACACCAGTGACTAAATCGACAACAAGTGCAACACCGTCGCCTACACCATCAACTAAATCAACAACAAGCGCAACACCGTCGCCTACACCAGTGACTAAGTCGACAACAAGCGCAACACCGTCGCCTACACCAGTGACTAAGTCGACAACAAGTGCAACACCGTCGCCTACACCAGTGACTAAATCGACAACAAGTGCAACACCGTCGCCTACACCATCAACTAAATCAACAACAAGTGCAACACCGTCGCCTACACCATCAACTAAATCGACAACAAGCGCCACACCGTCGCCTACACCATCAACTAAATCAACAACAAGCGCAACACCGTCGCCTACACCAGTGACTAAATCGACAACAAGTGCAACACCGTCGCCTACACCAGTGACTAAGTCGACAACAAGTGCAACACCGTCGCCTACACCAGTGACTAAATCGACAACAAGCGCAACACCGTCGCCTACACCAGTGACTAAATCGACAACAAGTGCAACACCGTCGCCTACACCAGTGACTAAATCGACAACAAGTGCAACACCGTCGCCTACACCAGTGACTAAATCGACAACCAGCGCAACACCGTCGCCTACACCAGTGACTAAATCGACAACCAGCGCAACACCGTCGCCTACACCAGTGACTAAATCGACAACAAGTGCAACACCGTCGCCTACACCAGTGACTAAATCGACAACAAGCGCAACACCGTCGCCTACACCAGTGACTAAATCGACAACAAGTGCAACACCGTCGCCTACACCAGTGACTAAATCGACAACAAGTGCAACACCGTCGCCTACACCAGTGACTAAATCGACAACAAGCGCAACACCGTCGCCTACACCAGTGACTAAATCGACAACAAGTGCAACACCGTCGCCTACACCAGTGACTAAGTCGACAACAAGTGCAACACCGTCGCCTACACCAGTGACTAAATCGACAACAAGCGCAACACCGTCGCCTACACCAGTGACTAAGTCGACAACAAGTGCAACACCGTCGCCTACACCAGTGACTAAGTCGACAACAAGCGCAACACCGTCGCCTACACCAGTCACTAAGTCGACAACAAGTGCAACACCGTCACCTACACCAGTGACTAAGTCGACAACAAGTGCAACACCGTCGCCTACACCAGTGACTAAATCGACAACAAGTGCAACACCGTCGCCTACACCAGTGACTAAATCAACAACAAGCGCAACACCGTCGCCTACACCAGTGACTAAGTCGACAACAAGTGCAACACCGTCGCCTACACCAGTGACTAAGTCGACAACAAGCGCCACACCGTCGCCTACACCAGTGACTAAGTCGACAACAAGTGCAACACCGTCACCTACACCAGTGACTAAATCGACAACAAGCGCCACACCGTCGCCTACACCAGTGACTAAGTCGACAACCAGCGCAACACCGTCGCCTACACCAGTGACTAAATCGACAACAAGTGCAACACCGTCGCCTACACCAGTGACTAAGTCGACAACAAGTGCAACACCGTCACCTACACCAGTGACTAAGTCGACAACCAGCGCAACACCGTCGCCTACACCAGTGACTAAGTCGACAACCAGCGCAACACCGTCGCCTACACCAGTGACTAAATCGACAACAAGTGCAACACCGTCGCCTACACCAGTGACTAAGTCGACAACAAGCGCCACACCGTCGCCTACACCAGTGACTAAATCGACAACAAGTGCAACACCGTCGCCTACACCAGTGACTAAGTCGACAACAAGTGCAACACCGTCACCTACACCAGTGACTAAGTCGACAACCAGCGCAACACCGTCGCCTACACCAGTGACTAAGTCGACAACCAGCGCAACACCGTCGCCTACACCAGTGACTAAGTCGACAACAAGTGCAACACCGTCGCCTACACCAGTGACTAAATCGACAACAAGCGCAACACCGTCGCCTACACCAGTGACTAAATCAACAACAAGCGCAACACCGTCGCCTACACCAGTGACTAAGTCGACAACAAGCGCAACACCGTCCCCTACACCATCAACTAAATCGACAACCAGCGCAACACCGTCGCCTACACCAGTGACTAAATCGACAACAAGCGCAACACCGTCGCCTACACCAGTGACTAAATCGACAACAAGCGCAACACCGTCGCCTACACCAGTGACTAAATCAACAACAAGCGCAACACCGTCGCCTACACCAGTGACTAAGTCGACAACAAGCGCAACACCGTCCCCTACACCATCAACTAAATCGACAACCAGCGCAACACCGTCGCCTACACCAGAGACTAAATCGACAACAAGCGCAACACCGTCACCTACACCAGTGACTAAATCAACAACAAGCGCAACACCGTCGCCTACACCAGTGACTAAGTCGACAACAAGTGCAACACCGTCGCCTACACCAGTGACTAAATCGACAACAAGCGCAACACCGTCGCCTACACCAGTGACTAAGTCGACAACAAGCGCAACACCGTCCCCTACACCATCAACTAAATCGACAACCAGCGCAACACCGTCGCCTACACCAGTGACTAAATCGACAACAAGCGCAACACCGTCACCTACACCAGTGACTAAATCAACAACAAGCGCAACACCGTCGCCTACACCAGTGACTAAGTCGACAACAAGTGCAACACCGTCGCCTACACCAGTGACTAAATCGACAACCAGCGCAACACCGTCGCCTACACCAGTGACTAAATCGACAACAAGTGCAACACCGTCGCCTACACCAGTGACTAAATCGACAACAAGCGCAACACCGTCGCCTACACCAGTGACTAAATCGACAACAAGTGCAACACCGTCGCCTACACCAGTGACTAAGTCGACAACAAGTGCAACACCGTCGCCTACACCAGTGACTAAATCGACAACAAGCGCAACACCGTCGCCTACACCAGTGACTAAATCAACAACAAGCGCAACACCGTCGCCTACACCAGTGACTAAGTCGACAACAAGCGCAACACCGTCCCCTACACCATCAACTAAATCGACAACAAGCGCAACACCGTCGCCTACACCAGTGACTAAATCGACAACAAGTGCAACACCGTCGCCTACACCAGTGACTAAATCAACAACA
Organism: Thelaira solivaga; assembly: GCA_947397855.1. NCBI lineage: Eukaryota > Metazoa > Arthropoda > Insecta > Diptera > Tachinidae > Thelaira > Thelaira solivaga. The sequence goes on from OX377612.1 coordinate 46,726,724, forward strand.
AGCGCAACAAAGTCGCCTACACCAGTTACTAAGTCGACAACAAGCGCCACACCGTCGCCTACACCAGTGACTAAATCGACAACAAGTGCAACACCGTCGCCTACACCAGTGACTAAGTCGACAACAAGCGCAACACCGTCGCCTATACCAGTGACTAAATCAACAACAAGCGCAACACCGTCGCCTACACCAGTGACTAAGTCGACAACAAGCGCCACACCGTCGCCTACACCAGTGACTAAGTCGACAACCAGCGCAACACCGTCGCCTACACCAGTGACTAAATCGACAACCAGCGCAACACCGTCGCCTACACCAGTGACTAAGTCGACAACAAGCGCCACACCGTCGCCTACACCAGTGACTAAATCAACAACAAGTGCAACACCGTCGCCTACACCAGTGACTAAGTCGACAACCAGCGCAACACCGTCGCCTACACCAGTGACTAAATCGACAACAAGTGCAACACCGTCGCCTACACCAGTGACTAAGTCGACTACAAGCGCAACACCGTCGAATACACCATCAACTAAATCAACAACAAGCGCCACACCGTCGCCTACACCAGTGACTAAGTCGACAACAAGCGCAACACCGTCGCCTACACCAGTGACTAAATCGACAACAAGTGCAACACCGTCGCCTACACCATCAACTAAATCGACAACAAGCGCAACACCGTCGCCTACACCAGTGACTAAGTCGACAACCAGCGCAACACCGTCGCCTACACCAGTGACTAAATCGACAACAAGTGCAACACCGTCGCCTACACCAGTGACTAAGTCGACAACCAGCGCAACACCGTCGCCTACACCAGTGACTAAGTCGACAACCAGCGCAACACCGTCGCCTACACCAGTGACTAAATCGACAACAAGCGCAACACCGTCGCCTACACCATCAACTAAATCAACAACAAGCGCAACACCGTCGCCTACACCAGTGACTAAGTCGACAACCAGCGCAACACCGTCGCCTACACCAGTGACTAAGTCGACAACAAGCGCAACACCGTCGCCTACACCAGTGACTAAGTCGACAACCAGCGCAACACCGTCGCCTACACCAGTGACTAAATCGACAACAAGTGCAACACCGTCGCCTACACCAGTGACTAAGTCGACAACAAGCGCCACACCGTCGCCTACACCAGTGACTAAATCGACAACAAGTGCAACACCGTCGCCTACACCAGTGACTGAATCGACAACAAGTGCAACACCGTCGCCAACACCAGTGACTAAGTCGACAACAAGCGCCACACCGTCGCCTACACCAGTGACTAAGTCGACAACAAGTGCAACACCGTCACCTACACCAGTGACTAAGTCGACAACCAGCGCAACACCGTCGCCTACACCAGTGACTAAATCGACAACAAGTGCAACACCGTCGCCTACACCAGTGACTAAGTCTACAACAAGTGCAACACCGTCACCTACACCAGTGACTAAGTCGACAACCAGCGCAACACCGTCGCCTACACCAGTGACTAAGTCGACAACAAGCGCAACACCGTCCCCTACACCATCAACTAAATCGACAACCAGCGCAACACCGTCGCCTACACAAGTGACTAAGTCGACAACAAGTGCAACACCGTCCCCTACACCATCAACTAAATCGACAACCAGCGCAACACCGTCGCCTACACCAGTGACTAAATCGACAACAAGCGCAACACCGTCGCCTACACCAGTGACTAAATCAACAACAAGCGCAACACCGTCGCCTACACCAGTGACTAAATCAACAACAAGCGCAACACCGTCGCCTACACCAGTGACTAAGTCGACAACAAGTGCAACACCGTCGCCTACACCAGTGACTAAATCGACAACAAGCGCAACACCGTCGCCTACACCAGTGACTAAATCAACAACAAGCGCAACACCGTCGCCTACACCAGTGACTAAGTCGACAACCAGCGCAACACCGTCGCCTACACCAGTGACTAAATCGACAACAAGTGCAACACCGTCCCCTACACCATCAACTAAATCGACAACCAGCGCAACACCGTCGCCTACACCAGTGACTAAATCGACAACAAGCGCAACACCGTCGCCTACACCAGTGACTAAATCAACAACAAGCGAGACACCGTCGCCTACACCAGTGACTAAGTCGACAACAAGTGCAACACCGTCGCCTACACCAGTGACTAAGTCGACAACAAGTGCAACACCGTCACCTACACCAGAGACTAAGTCGACAACCAGCGCAACACCGTCGCCTACACCAGTGACTAAGTCGACAACAAGCGCAACACCGTCGCCTACACCAGTGACTAAGTCGACAACAAGTGCAACACCGTCCCCTACACCATCAACTAAGTCGACAACCAGCGCAACACCGTCGCCTACACCAGTGACTAAATCAACAACAAGCGCAACACCGTCGCCTACACCAGTGACTAAATCAACAACAAGCGCAACACCGTCGCCTACACCAGTGACTAAATCGACAACCAGCGCAACACCGTCGCCTACACCAGTGACTAAGTCGACAACCAGCGCAACACCGTCGCCTACACCAGTGACTAAATCGACAACAAGTGCAACACCGTCGCCTACACCAGTGACTAAGTCGACAACAAGTGCAACACCGTCCCCTACACCATCAACTAAATCGACAACCAGCGCAACACCGTCGCCTACACCAGTGACTAAATCGACAACAAGCGCAACACCGTCGCCTACACCAGTGACTAAATCAACAACAAGCGCAACACCGTCGCCTACACCAGTGACTAAATCAACAACAAGCGCAACACCGTCGCCTACACCAGTGACTAAGTCGACAACAAGTGCAACACCGTCGCCTACACCAGTGACTAAATCGACAACAAGTGCAACACCGTCGCCTACACCAGTGACTAAGTCGACAACCAGCGCAACACCGTCGCCTACACCAGTGACTAAATCGACAACAAGTGCAACACCGTCGCCTACACCAGTGACTAAGTCGACAACCAGCGCAACACCGTCGCCTACACCAGTGACTAAGTCGACAACAAGTGCAACACCGTCGCCTACACCAGTGACTAAATCGACAACAAGTGCAACACCGTCGCCTACACCAGTGACTAAGTCGACAACAAGTGCAACACCATCGCCTACACCAGTGACTAAGTCGACAACCAGCGCAACACCGTCGCCTACACCAGTGACTAAGTCGACAACAAGTGCAACACCGTCGCCTACACCAGTGACTAAATCGACAACAAGCGCAACACCGTCGCCTACACCAGTGACTAAATCAACAACAAGCGCAACACCGTCGCCTACACCAGTGACTAAGTCGACAACCAGCGTAACACCGTCGCCTACACCAATGACTAAATCGACAACAAGTGCAACACCGTCGCCTACACCAGTGACTAAGTCGACAACAAGTGCAACACCGTCCCCTACACCATCAACTAAATCGACAACCAGCGCAACACCGTCGCCTACACCAGTGACTAAATCGACAACAAGCGCAACACCGTCGCCTACACCATCAACTAAATCAACAACAAGCGCAACACCGTCGCCTACACCAGTGACTAAATCAACAACAAGCGCAACACCGTCGCCTACACCAGTGACTAAGTCGACAACAAGTGCAACACCGTCGCCTACACCAGTGACTAAGTCGACAACAAGTGCAACACCGTCGCCTACACCAGTGACTAAATCGACAACAAGTGCAACACCGTCCCCTACACCATCAACTAAATCGACAACCAGCGCAACACCGTCGCCTACACCAGTGACTAAATCGACAACAAGCGCAACACCGTCGCCTACACCATCAACTAAATCAACAACAAGCGCAACACCGTCGCCTACACCAGTGACTAAATCAACAACAAGCGCAACACCGTCGCCTACACCAGTGACTAAGTCGACAACAAGTGCAACACCGTCGCCTACACCAGTGACTAAGTCGACAACAAGTGCAACACCGTCGCCTACACCAGTGACTAAATCGACAACAAGTGCAACACCGTCGCCTACACCAGTGACTAAGTCGACAACAAGTGCAACACCGTCCCCTACACCATCAACTAAATCGACAACCAGCGCAACACCGTCGCCTACACCAGTGACTAAATCGACAACAAGCGCAACACCGTCGCCTACACCAGTGACTAAATCAACAACAAGCGCAACACCGTCGCCTACACCAGTGACTAAATCAACAACAAGCGCAACACCGTCGCCTACACCAGTGACTAAGTCGACAACCAGCGCAACACCGTCGCCTACACCAGTGACTAAATCGACAACAAGCGCAACACCGTCGCCTACACCATCAACTAAATCAACAACAAGCGCAACACCGTCGCCTACACCAGTGACTAAGTCGACAACCAGCGCAACACCGTCGCCTACACCAGTGACTAAGTCGACAACAAGCGCAACACCGTCGCCTACACCAGTGACTAAGTCGACAACCAGCGCAACACCGTCGCCTACACCAGTGACTAAATCGACAACAAGTGCAACACCGTCGCCTACACCAGTGACTAAGTCGACAACAAGCGCCACACCGTCGCCTACACCAGTGACTAAATCGACAACAAGTGCAACACCGTCGCCTACACCAGTGACTGAATCGACAACAAGTGCAACACCGTCGCCAACACCAGTGACTAAGTCGACAACAAGCGCCACACCGTCGCCTACACCAGTGACTAAGTCGACAACAAGTGCAACACCGTCACCTACACCAGTGACTAAGTCGACAACCAGCGCAACACCGTCGCCTACACCAGTGACTAAATCGACAACAAGTGCAACACCGTCGCCTACACCAGTGACTAAGTCTACAACAAGTGCAACACCGTCACCTACACCAGTGACTAAGTCGACAACCAGCGCAACACCGTCGCCTACACCAGTGACTAAGTCGACAACAAGCGCAACACCGTCCCCTACACCATCAACTAAATCGACAACCAGCGCAACACCGTCGCCTACACAAGTGACTAAGTCGACAACAAGTGCAACACCGTCCCCTACACCATCAACTAAATCGACAACCAGCGCAACACCGTCGCCTACACCAGTGACTAAATCGACAACAAGCGCAACACCGTCGCCTACACCAGTGACTAAATCAACAACAAGCGCAACACCGTCGCCTACACCAGTGACTAAATCAACAACAAGCGCAACACCGTCGCCTACACCAGTGACTAAGTCGACAACAAGTGCAACACCGTCGCCTACACCAGTGACTAAATCGACAACAAGCGCAACACCGTCGCCTACACCAGTGACTAAATCAACAACAAGCGCAACACCGTCGCCTACACCAGTGACTAAGTCGACAACCAGCGCAACACCGTCGCCTACACCAGTGACTAAATCGACAACAAGTGCAACACCGTCCCCTACACCATCAACTAAATCGACAACCAGCGCAACACCGTCGCCTACACCAGTGACTAAATCGACAACAAGCGCAACACCGTCGCCTACACCAGTGACTAAATCAACAACAAGCGAGACACCGTCGCCTACACCAGTGACTAAGTCGACAACAAGTGCAACACCGTCGCCTACACCAGTGACTAAGTCGACAACAAGTGCAACACCGTCACCTACACCAGAGACTAAGTCGACAACCAGCGCAACACCGTCGCCTACACCAGTGACTAAGTCGACAACAAGCGCAACACCGTCGCCTACACCAGTGACTAAGTCGACAACAAGTGCAACACCGTCCCCTACACCATCAACTAAGTCGACAACCAGCGCAACACCGTCGCCTACACCAGTGACTAAATCAACAACAAGCGCAACACCGTCGCCTACACCAGTGACTAAATCAACAACAAGCGCAACACCGTCGCCTACACCAGTGACTAAATCGACAACCAGCGCAACACCGTCGCCTACACCAGTGACTAAGTCGACAACCAGCGCAACACCGTCGCCTACACCAGTGACTAAATCGACAACAAGTGCAACACCGTCGCCTACACCAGTGACTAAGTCGACAACAAGTGCAACACCGTCCCCTACACCATCAACTAAATCGACAACCAGCGCAACACCGTCGCCTACACCAGTGACTAAATCGACAACAAGCGCAACACCGTCGCCTACACCAGTGACTAAATCAACAACAAGCGCAACACCGTCGCCTACACCAGTGACTAAATCAACAACAAGCGCAACACCGTCGCCTACACCAGTGACTAAGTCGACAACAAGTGCAACACCGTCGCCTACACCAGTGACTAAATCGACAACAAGTGCAACACCGTCGCCTACACCAGTGACTAAGTCGACAACCAGCGCAACACCGTCGCCTACACCAGTGACTAAATCGACAACAAGTGCAACACCGTCGCCTACACCAGTGACTAAGTCGACAACCAGCGCAACACCGTCGCCTACACCAGTGACTAAGTCGACAACAAGTGCAACACCGTCGCCTACACCAGTGACTAAATCGACAACAAGTGCAACACCGTCGCCTACACCAGTGACTAAGTCGACAACAAGTGCAACACCATCGCCTACACCAGTGACTAAGTCGACAACCAGCGCAACACCGTCGCCTACACCAGTGACTAAGTCGACAACAAGTGCAACACCGTCGCCTACACCAGTGACTAAATCGACAACAAGCGCAACACCGTCGCCTACACCAGTGACTAAATCAACAACAAGCGCAACACCGTCGCCTACACCAGTGACTAAGTCGACAACCAGCGTAACACCGTCGCCTACACCAATGACTAAATCGACAACAAGTGCAACACCGTCGCCTACACCAGTGACTAAGTCGACAACAAGTGCAACACCGTCCCCTACACCATCAACTAAATCGACAACCAGCGCAACACCGTCGCCTACACCAGTGACTAAATCGACAACAAGCGCAACACCGTCGCCTACACCATCAACTAAATCAACAACAAGCGCAACACCGTCGCCTACACCAGTGACTAAATCAACAACAAGCGCAACACCGTCGCCTACACCAGTGACTAAGTCGACAACAAGTGCAACACCGTCGCCTACACCAGTGACTAAATCGACAACAAGCGCAACACCGTCGCCTACACCAGTGACTAAGTCGACAACAAGTGCAACACCGTCGCCTACACCAGTGACTAAATCGACAACAAGCGCAACACCGTCGCCTACACCAGTGACTAAATCAACAACAAGCGCAACACCGTCGCCTACACCAGTGACTAAGTCGACAACCAGCGCAACACCGTCGCCTACACCAGTGACTAAATCGACAACAAGTGCAACACCGTCGCCTACACCAGTGACTAAGTCGACAACAAGTGCAACACCGTCCCCTACACCATCAACTAAATCGACAACCAGCGCAACACCGTCGCCTACACCAGTGACTAAATCGACAACAAGCGCAACACCGTCGCCTACACCAGTGACTAAATCGACAACAAGCGCAACACCGTCGCCTACACCAGTGACTAAATCGACAACAAGTGCAACACCGTCGCCTACACCAGTGACTAAGTCGACAACCAGCGCAACACCGTCGCCTACACCAGTGACTAAGTCGACAACAAGTGCAACACCGTCCCCTACACCATCAACTAAATCGACAACCAGCGCAACACCGTCGCCTACACCAGTGACTAAGTCGACAACCAGCGCAACACCGTCGCCTACACCAGTGACTAAGTCGACAACAAGTGCAACACCGTCGCCTACACCAGTGACTAAGTCGACAACAAGTGCAACACCGTCGCCTACACCAGTGACTAAGTCGACAACAAGTGCAACACCGTCCCCTACACCATCAACTAAATCGACAACCAGCGCAACACCGTCGCCTACACCAGTGACTAAGTCGACAACCAGCGCAACACCGTCGCCTACACCAGTGACTAAGTCGACAACAAGTGCAACACCGTCCCCTACACCATCAACTAAATCGACAACCAGCGCAACACCGTCGCCTACACCAGTGACTAAATCGACAACAAGCGCAACACCGTCGCCTACACCAGTGACTAAATCGACAACAAGCGCAACACCGTCGCCTACACCAGTGACTAAATCGACAACAAGTGCAACACCGTCGCCTACACCAATGACTAAATCGACAACAAGTGCAACACCGTCGCCTACACCAGTGACTAAGTCGACAACAAGTGCAACACCGTCCCCTACACCATCAACTAAATCGACAACCAGCGCAACACCGTCGCCTACACCAGTGACTAAGTCGACAACCAGCGCAACACCGTCGCCTACACCAGTGACTAAGTCGACAACAAGTGCAACACCGTCGCCTACACCAGTGACTAAGTCGACAACAAGTGCAACACCGTCGCCTACACCAGTGACTAAGTCGACAACAAGTGCAACACCGTCGCCTACACCAGTGACTAAATCAACAACAAGCGCAACACCGTCGCCTACACCAGTGACTAAGTCGACAACAAGTGCAACACCGTCGCCTACACCAGTGACTAAGTCGACAACAAGTGCAACACCGTCACCTACACCAGTGACTAAGTCGACACCCAGCGCAACACCGTCGCCTACACCAGTGACTAAGTCGACAACAAGCGCAACACCGTCGCCTACACCAGTGACTAAGTCGACAACAAGTGCAACACCGTCGCCTACACCAGTGACTAAGTCGACAACCAGCGCAACACCGTCGCCTACACCAGTGACTAAATCGACAACAAGTGCAACACCGTCGCCTACACCAGTGACTAAGTCGACAACCAGCGCAACACCGTCGCCTACACCAGTGACTAAGTCGACAACAAGTGCAACACCGTCGCCTACACCAGTGACTAAATCGACAACAAGTGCAACACCGTCGCCTACACCAGTGACTAAGTCGACAACAAGTGCAACACCGTCCCCTACACCATCAACTAAATCGACAACCAGCGCAACACCGTCGCCTACACCAGTGACTAAATCGACAACAAGCGCAACACCGTCGCCTACACCATCAACTAAATCAACAACAAGCGCAACACCGTCGCCTACACCAGTGACTAAATCAACAACAAGCGCAACACCGTCGCCTACACCAGTGACTAAGTCGACAACAAGTGCAACACCGTCCCCTACACCATCAACTAAATCGACAACCAGCGCAACACCGTCGCCTACACCAGTGACTAAATCGACAACAAGCGCAACACCGTCGCCTACACCATCAACTAAATCAACAACAAGCGCAACACCGTCGCCTACACCAGTGACTAAATCAACAACAAGCGCAACACCGTCGCCTACACCAGTGACTAAGTCGACAACAAGCGCCACACCGTCGCCTACACCAGTGACTAAGTCGACAACCAGCGCAACACCGTCGCCTACACCAGTGACTAAATCGACAACAAGTGCAACACCGTCGCCTACACCAGTGACTAAGTCGACAACCAGCGCAACACCGTCGCCTACACCAGTGACTAAGTCGACAACCAGCGCAACACCGTCGCCTACACCAGTGACTAAATCGACAACAAGCGCAACACCGTCGCCTACACCATCAACTAAATCAACAACAAGCGCAACACCGTCGCCTACACCAGTGACTAAGTCGACAACCAGCGCAACACCGTCGCCTACACCAGTGACTAAGTCGACAACAAGCGCAACACCGTCGCCTACACCAGTGACTAAGTCGACAACCAGCGCAACACCGTCGCCTACACCAGTGACTAAATCGACAACAAGTGCAACACCGTCGCCTACACCAGTGACTAAGTCGACAACAAGCGCCACACCGTCGCCTACACCAGTGACTAAATCGACAACAAGTGCAACACCGTCGCCTACACCAGTGACTGAATCGACAACAAGTGCAACACCGTCGCCTACACCAGTGACTAAGTCGACAACAAGCGCCACACCGTCGCCTACACCAGTGACTAAGTCGACAACAAGTGCAACACCGTCACCTACACCAGTGACTAAGTCGACAACCAGCGCAACACCGTCGCCTACACCAGTGACTAAATCGACAACAAGTGCAACACCGTCGCCTACACCAGTGACTAAGTCTACAACAAGTGCAACACCGTCGCCTACACCAGTGACTAAATCAACAACAAGTGCAACACCGTCGCCTACACCATCAACTAAATCAACAACAAGTGCAACACCGTCGCCTACACCAGTGACTAAATCGACAACAAGCGCAACACCGTCGCCTACACCAGTGACTAAGTCGACAACAAGCGCAACACCGTCGCCTACACCAGTGACTAAATCAACAACAAGTGCAACACCGTCGCCTACACCATCAACTAAATCAACAACAAGTGCAACACCGTCGCCTACACCAGTGACTAAATCGACAACAAGCGCAACACCGTCGCCTACACCAGTGACTAAGTCGACAACAAGCGCAACAACGTCCCCTACACCAGTGACTAAGTCGACAACCAGCGCAACACCGTCGCCTACACCAGTGACTAAGTCGACAACCAGCGCAACACCGTCGCCTACACCAGTGACTAAGTCGACAACAAGTGCAACACCGTCGCCTACACCAGTGACTAAATCGACAACAAGTGCAACACCGTCGCCTACACCAGTGACTAAGTCGACAACCAGCGCAACACCGTCGCCTACACCAGTGACTAAATCAACAACAAGTGCAACACCGTCGCCTACACCATCAACTAAATCAACAACAAGTGCAACACCGTCGCCTACACCATCAACTAAATCAACAACAAGTGCAACACCGTCGCCTACACCAGTGACTAAGTCGACAACAAGCGCAACAACGTCCCCTACACCAGTGACTAAGTCGACAACCAGCGCAACACCGTCGCCTACACCAGTGACTAAGTCGACAACCAGCGCAACACCGTCGCCTACACCAGTGACTAAGTCGACAACAAGTGCAACACCGTCGCCTACACCAGTGACTAAATCGACAACAAGTGCAACACCGTCGCCTACACCAGTGACTAAGTCGACAACCAGCGCAACACCGTCGCCTACACCAGTGACTAAGTCGACAACAAGCGCAACACCGTCGCCTACACCAGTGACTAAATCAACAACAAGTGCAACACCGTCGCCTACACCATCAACTAAATCAACAACAAGTGCAACACCGTCGCCTACACCAGTGACTAAGTCGACAACAAGCGCAACAACGTCCCCTACACCAGTGACTAAGTCGACAACAAGCGCAACACCGTCGCCTACACCAGTGACTAAGTCGACAACCAGCGCAACACCGTCGCCTACACCAGTGACTAAGTCGACAACCAGCGCAACACCGTCGCCTACACCAGTGACTAAGTCGACAACAAGTGCAACACCGTCGCCTACACCAGTGACTAAATCGACAACAAGTGCAACACCGTCGCCTACACCAGTGACTAAGTCGACAACCAGCGCAACACCGTCGCCTACACCAGTGACTAAATCAACAACAAGTGCAACACCGTCGCCTACACCATCAACTAAATCAACAACAAGTGCAACACCGTCGCCTACACCAGTGACTAAATCGACAACAAGCGCAACACCGTCGCCTACACCAGTGACTAAGTCGACAACAAGCGCAACAACGTCCCCTACACCAGTGACTAAGTCGACAACAAGCGCAACACCGTCGCCTACACCAGTGACTAAATCAACAACAAGTGCAACACCGTCGCCTACACCAGTGACTAAGTCGACAACCAGCGCAACACCGTCGGCTACACCAGTGACTAAGTCGACTACAAGTGCAACACCGTCGCCTACACCAGTGACTAAATCCACAACAAGTGCAACACCGTCGCCTACACCAGTGACTAAGTCGACAACCAGCGCAACACCGTCGCCTACACCAGTGACTAAGTCGACAACCAGCGCCACACCGTCGCCTACACCAGTGACTAAATCGACAACAAGTGCAACACCGTCGCCTACACCAGTGACTAAGTCGACAACAAGCGCAACACCGTCGCCTACACCAGTGACTAAGTCGACAACCAGCGCAACACCGTCGCCTACACCAGTGACTAAATCGACAACAAGCGCAACACCGTCGCCTACACCAGTGACTAAGTCGACAACCAGCGCAACACCGTCGCCTACACCAGTGACTAAATCGACAACAAGCGCAACACCGTCGCCTACACCAGTGACTAAGTCGACAACCAGCGCAACACCGTCGCCTACACCAGTGACTAAATCGACAACAAGTGCAACACCGTCCCCTACACCAGTGACTAAGTCGACAACAAACGCAACACCGTCGCCTACACCAGTGACTAAGTCGACAACCAGCGCAACACCGTCGCCTACACCAGTGACTAAATCGACAACAAGCGCAACACCGTCGCCTACACCAGTGACTAAGTCGACAACCAGCGCAACACCGTCGCCTACACCAGTGACTAAATCGACAACAAGTGCAACACCGTCCCCTACACCAGTGACTAAGTCGACAACAAACGCAACACCGTCGCCTACACCAGTGACTAAATCGACAACAAGCGCAACACCGTCGCCTACACCAGTGACTAAGTCGACAACCAGCGCAACACCGTCGCCTACACCAGTGACTAAATCGACAACAAGTGCAACACCGTCCCCTACACCAGTGACTAAATCGACAACAAGTGCAACACCGTCCCCTACACCAGTGACTAAGTCGACAACAAGCGCAACACCGTCGCCTACACCAGTGACTAAATCGACAACAAGCGCAACACCGTCGCCTACACCAGTGACTAAGTCGACAACCAGCGCAACACCGTCGCCTACACCAGTGACTAAATCGACAACAAGCGCAACACCGTCGCCTACACCAGTGACTAAGTCGACAACCAGCGCAACACCGTCGCCTACACCAGTGACTAAATCGACAACAAGTGCAACACCGTCCCCTACACCAGTGACTAAGTCGACAACAAGCGCAACACCGTCGCCTACACCAGTGACTAAGTCGACAACCAGCGCAACACCGTCGCCTACACCAGCGACTAAATCGACAACAAGTGCAACACCGTCGCCTACACCAGTGACTAAGTCGACAACCAGCGCAACACCGTCGCCTACACCAGTGACTAAGTCGACAACAAGTGCAACACCGTCGCCTACACCAGTGACTAAGTCGACAACCAGCGCAACACCGTCGCCTACACCAGCGACTAAATCGACAACAAGTGCAACACCGTCGCCTACACCAGTGACTAAGTCGACAACCAGCGCAACACCGTCGCCTACACCAGTGACTAAATCGACAACAAGTGCAACACCGTCGCCTACATCAGTGACTAAGTCGACAACAAGTGCAACACCGTCGCCTACACCAGTGACTAAGTCGACAACCAGCGCAACACCGTCGCCTACACCAGTGACTAAATCGACAACAAGCGCAACACCGTCGCCTACACCAGTGACTAAGTCGACAACCAGCGCAACACCGTCGCCTACACCAGTGACTAAATCGACAACAAGTGCAACACCGTCCCCTACACCAGTGACTAAGTCGACAACAAACGCAACACCGTCGCCTACACCAGTGACTAAATCGACAACAAGCGCAACACCGTCGCCTACACCAGTGACTAAGTCGACAACCAGCGCAACACCGTCGCCTACACCAGTGACTAAGTCGACAACAAGTGCAACACCGTCGCCTACACCAGTGACTAAATCGACAACAAGTGCAACACCGTCGCCTACACCAGTGACTAAGTCGACAACCAGCGCAACACCGTCGCCTACACCAGTGACTAAATCAACAACAAGTGCAACACCGTCGCCTACACCATCAACTAAATCAACAACAAGTGCAACACCGTCGCCTACACCATCAACTAAATCAACAACAAGTGCAACACCGTCGCCTACACCAGTGACTAAGTCGACAACAAGCGCAACAACGTCCCCTACACCAGTGACTAAGTCGACAACCAGCGCAACACCGTCGCCTACACCAGTGACTAAGTCGACAACCAGCGCAACACCGTCGCCTACACCAGTGACTAAGTCGACAACAAGTGCAACACCGTCGCCTACACCAGTGACTAAATCGACAACAAGTGCAACACCGTCGCCTACACCAGTGACTAAGTCGACAACCAGCGCAACACCGTCGCCTACACCAGTGACTAAGTCGACAACAAGCGCAACACCGTCGCCTACACCAGTGACTAAATCAACAACAAGTGCAACACCGTCGCCTACACCATCAACTAAATCAACAACAAGTGCAACACCGTCGCCTACACCAGTGACTAAGTCGACAACAAGCGCAACAACGTCCCCTACACCAGTGACTAAGTCGACAACAAGCGCAACACCGTCGCCTACACCAGTGACTAAGTCGACAACCAGCGCAACACCGTCGCCTACACCAGTGACTAAGTCGACAACCAGCGCAACACCGTCGCCTACACCAGTGACTAAGTCGACAACAAGTGCAACACCGTCGCCTACACCAGTGACTAAATCGACAACAAGTGCAACACCGTCGCCTACACCAGTGACTAAGTCGACAACCAGCGCAACACCGTCGCCTACACCAGTGACTAAATCAACAACAAGTGCAACACCGTCGCCTACACCATCAACTAAATCAACAACAAGTGCAACACCGTCGCCTACACCAGTGACTAAATCGACAACAAGCGCAACACCGTCGCCTACACCAGTGACTAAGTCGACAACAAGCGCAACAACGTCCCCTACACCAGTGACTAAGTCGACAACAAGCGCAACACCGTCGCCTACACCAGTGACTAAATCAACAACAAGTGCAACACCGTCGCCTACACCAGTGACTAAGTCGACAACCAGCGCAACACCGTCGGCTACACCAGTGACTAAGTCGACTACAAGTGCAACACCGTCGCCTACACCAGTGACTAAATCCACAACAAGTGCAACACCGTCGCCTACACCAGTGACTAAGTCGACAACCAGCGCAACACCGTCGCCTACACCAGTGACTAAGTCGACAACCAGCGCCACACCGTCGCCTACACCAGTGACTAAATCGACAACAAGTGCAACACCGTCGCCTACACCAGTGACTAAGTCGACAACAAGCGCAACACCGTCGCCTACACCAGTGACTAAGTCGACAACCAGCGCAACACCGTCGCCTACACCAGTGACTAAATCGACAACAAGCGCAACACCGTCGCCTACACCAGTGACTAAGTCGACAACCAGCGCAACACCGTCGCCTACACCAGTGACTAAATCGACAACAAGCGCAACACCGTCGCCTACACCAGTGACTAAGTCGACAACCAGCGCAACACCGTCGCCTACACCAGTGACTAAATCGACAACAAGTGCAACACCGTCCCCTACACCAGTGACTAAGTCGACAACAAACGCAACACCGTCGCCTACACCAGTGACTAAGTCGACAACCAGCGCAACACCGTCGCCTACACCAGTGACTAAATCGACAACAAGCGCAACACCGTCGCCTACACCAGTGACTAAGTCGACAACCAGCGCAACACCGTCGCCTACACCAGTGACTAAATCGACAACAAGTGCAACACCGTCCCCTACACCAGTGACTAAGTCGACAACAAACGCAACACCGTCGCCTACACCAGTGACTAAATCGACAACAAGCGCAACACCGTCGCCTACACCAGTGACTAAGTCGACAACCAGCGCAACACCGTCGCCTACACCAGTGACTAAATCGACAACAAGTGCAACACCGTCCCCTACACCAGTGACTAAATCGACAACAAGTGCAACACCGTCCCCTACACCAGTGACTAAGTCGACAACAAGCGCAACACCGTCGCCTACACCAGTGACTAAATCGACAACAAGCGCAACACCGTCGCCTACACCAGTGACTAAGTCGACAACCAGCGCAACACCGTCGCCTACACCAGTGACTAAATCGACAACAAGCGCAACACCGTCGCCTACACCAGTGACTAAGTCGACAACCAGCGCAACACCGTCGCCTACACCAGTGACTAAATCGACAACAAGTGCAACACCGTCCCCTACACCAGTGACTAAGTCGACAACAAGCGCAACACCGTCGCCTACACCAGTGACTAAGTCGACAACCAGCGCAACACCGTCGCCTACACCAGCGACTAAATCGACAACAAGTGCAACACCGTCGCCTACACCAGTGACTAAGTCGACAACCAGCGCAACACCGTCGCCTACACCAGTGACTAAGTCGACAACAAGTGCAACACCGTCGCCTACACCAGTGACTAAGTCGACAACCAGCGCAACACCGTCGCCTACACCAGCGACTAAATCGACAACAAGTGCAACACCGTCGCCTACACCAGTGACTAAGTCGACAACCAGCGCAACACCGTCGCCTACACCAGTGACTAAATCGACAACAAGTGCAACACCGTCGCCTACATCAGTGACTAAGTCGACAACAAGTGCAACACCGTCGCCTACACCAGTGACTAAGTCGACAACCAGCGCAACACCGTCGCCTACACCAGTGACTAAATCGACAACAAGCGCAACACCGTCGCCTACACCAGTGACTAAGTCGACAACCAGCGCAACACCGTCGCCTACACCAGTGACTAAATCGACAACAAGTGCAACACCGTCCCCTACACCAGTGACTAAGTCGACAACAAGCGCAACACCGTCGCCTACACCAGTGACTAAGTCGACAACCAGCGCAACACCGTCGCCTACACCAGCGACTAAATCGACAACAAGTGCAACACCGTCGCCTACACCAGTGACTAAGTCGACAACCAGCGCAACACCGTCCCCTACACCAGTGACTAAATCGACAACAAGTGCAACACCGTCGCCTACACCAGTGACTAAGTCGACAACCAGCGCAACACCGTCGCCTACACCAGCGACTAAATCGACAACAAGTGCAACACCGTCGCCTACACCAGTGACTAAGTCGACAACCAGCGCAACACCGTCGCCTACACCAGTGACTAAATCGACAACAAGTGCAACACCGTCGCCTACATCAGTGACTAAGTCGACAACAAGTGCAACACCGTCGCCTACACCAGTGACTAAGTCGACAACCAGCGCAACACCGTCGCCTACACCAGTGACTAAATCGACAACAAGCGCAACACCGTCGCCTACACCAGTGACTAAGTCGACAACAAGTGCAACACCGTCGCCTACACCAGTGACTAAGTCGACAACCAGCGCAACACCGTCGCCTACACCAGTGACTAAATCGACAACAAGTGCAACACCGTCGCCTACACCAGTGACTAAGTCGACAACAAGTGCAACACCGTCGCCTACACCAGTGACTAAGTCGACAACCAGCGCAACACCGTCGCCTACACCAGTGACTAAGTCGACAACAAGTGCAACACCGTCGCCTACACCAGTGACTAAATCGACAACAAGTGCAACACCGTCGCCTACACCAGTGACTAAGTCGACAACCAGCGCAACACCGTCGCCTACACCAGTGACTAAGTCGACAACAAGTGCAACACCGTCGCCTACACCAGTGACTAAATCGACAACAAGTGCAACACCGTCGCCTACACCAGTGACTAAGTCGACAACCAGCGCAACACCGTCCCCTACACCATCAACTAAATCGACAACAAGCGCAACACCGTCGCCTACACCAGTGACTAAGTCGACTACAAGCGCAACACCGTCGCCTACACCAGTGACTAAGTCGACAACCAGCGCAACACCGTCGCCTACACCAGTGACTAAGTCGACAACAAGTGCAACACCGTCGCCTACACCAGTGACTAAATCGACAACAAGTGCAACACCGTCGCCTACACCAGTGACTAAGTCGACAACCAGCGCAACACCGTCGCCTACACCAGTGACTAAGTCGACAACAAGTGCAACACCGTCGCCTACACCAGTGACTAAATCGACAACAAGTGCAACACCGTCGCCTACACCAGTGACTAAGTCGACAACAAGTGCAACACCGTCGCCTACACCAGTGACTAAGTCGACAACCAGCGCAACACCGTCGCCTACACCAGTGACTAAGTCGACAACAAGTGCAACACCGTCGCCTACATCAGTGACTAAGTCGACAACAAGTGCAACACCGTCGCCTACACCAGTGACTAAGTCGACAACCAGCGCAACACCGTCGCCTACACCAGTGACTAAGTCGACAACAAGTGCAACACCGTCGCCTACACCAGTGACTAAATCGACAACAAGTGCAACACCGTCGCCTACACCAGTGACTAAGTCGACAACCAGCGCAACACCGTCGCCTACACCAGTGACTAAATCGACAACAAGTGCAACACCGTCGCCTACACCAGTGACTAAGTCGACAACAAGCGCCACACCGTCGCCTACACCAGTGACTAAATCGACAACAAGTGCAACACCGTCGCTTACACCAGTGACTAAGTCGACAACAAGCGCAACACCGTCGCCTACACCAGTGACTAAATCAACAACAAGTGCAACACCATCGCCTACACCAGTGACTAAGTCGACAACCAGCGCAACACCGTCGCCTACACCAGTGACTAAGTCAGCAACAAGCGCAACACCGTCGCCTACACCAGTGACTAAATCGACAACAAGTGCAACACCGTCGCCTACACCAGTAACTAAGTCGACAACCAGCGCAACACCGTCGCCTACACCAGTGACTAAGTCGACAACCAGCGCAACACCGTCGCCTACACCAGTGACTAAATCGACAACAAGTGCAACACCGTCGCCTACACCAGTGACTAAGTCGACAACAAGTGCAACACCGTCGCCTACACCAGTGACTAAGTCGACAACCAGCGCAACACCGTCGCCTACACCAGTGACTAAGTCGACAACAAGTGCAACACCGTCGCCTACACCAGTGACTAAATCGACAACAAGTGCAACACCGTCGCCTACACCAGTGACTAAGTCGACAACCAGCGCAACACCGTCGCCTACACCAGTGACTAAGTCGACAACCAGCGCAACACCGTCGCCTACACCAGTGACTAAGTCGACAACAAGTGCAACACCGTCGCCTACACCAGTGACTAAATCGACAACAAGTGCAACACCGTCGCCTACACCAGTGACTAAGTCGACAACAAGTGCAACACCGTCGCCTACACCAGTGACTAAGTCGACAACCAGCGCAACACCGTCGCCTACACCAGTGACTAAGTCGACAACAAGTGCAACACCGTCGCCTACACCAGTGACTAAGTCGACAACCAGCGCAACACCGTCGCCTACACCAGTGACTAAGTCGACAACAAGTGCAACACCGTCGCCTACACCAGTGACTAAATCGACAACAAGTGCAACACCGTCGCCTACACCAGTGACTAAGTCGACTACAAGCGCAACACCGTCGCCTACACCAGTGACTAAATCGACAACAAGTGCAACACCGTCGCCTACACCAGTGACTAAGTCGACAACAAGTGCAACACCGTCGCCTACACCAGTGACTAAGTCGACAACCAGCGCAACACCGTCGCCTACACCAGTGACTAAGTCGACAACAAGTGCAACACCGTCTCCTACACCAGTGACTAAATCGACAACAAGTGCAACACCGTCGCCTACACTAGTGACTAAATCGACAACAAGCGCAACACCGTCGCCTACACCAGTGACTAAATCGACAACAAGCGCAACACCGTCGCCTACACCAGTGACTAAGTCGACTACAAGCGCAACACCGTCGCCTACACCAGTGACTAAATCGACAACAAGTGCAACACCGTCGCCTACACCAGTGACTAAGTCGACAACCAGCGCAACACCGTCGCCTACACCAGTGACTAAGTCAGCAACAAGCGCAACACCGTCGCCTACACCAGTGACTAAATCGACAACAAGTGCAACACCGTCGCCTACACC
Source organism: Thelaira solivaga (assembly GCA_947397855.1). Classification (NCBI taxonomy): domain Eukaryota; kingdom Metazoa; phylum Arthropoda; class Insecta; order Diptera; family Tachinidae; genus Thelaira; species Thelaira solivaga. The sequence continues at coordinate 46,746,529 of OX377612.1, forward strand.
AGTAACTAAGTCGACAACCAGCGCAACACCGTCGCCTACACCAGTGACTAAGTCAACAACAAGCGTAACACCTTCGCCTACACCAGTGACTAAATCGACAACAAGCGCAACACCGTCGCCTACACCAGTGACTAAATCGACAACAAGCGCAACACCGTCCCCTACACCATCAACTAAATCGACAACAAGCGCAACACCGTCGCCTACACCAGTGACTAAGTCGACTACAAGCGCAACACCGTCGCCTACACCATCAACTAAATCGACAACAAGCGCAACACCGTCGCCTACACCAGTGACTAAGTCGACAACAAGCGCAACACCGTCGCCTACACCAGTGACTAAGTCGACTACAAGCGCAACACCGTCGCCTACACCATCAACTAAATCGACAACAAGCGCAACACCGTCGCCTACACCAGTGACTAAGTCGACAACAAGCGCAACACCGTCGCCTACACCAGTGACTAAGTCGACAGCAAGCGCAACACCGTCCCCTACACCATCAACTAAGTCGACAACAAGCGCAACACCGTCGCCTACACCATCAACTAAATCAACAACAAGCGCAACACCGTCCCCTACACCAGTGACTAAATCAACAACAAGCGCAACACCGTCGCCTACACCAGTGACTAAGTCGACAACTAGCGCAACACCGTCGCCTACACCATCAACTAAATCAACAACAAGCGCAACACCGTCCCCTACACCATCAACTAAATCAACAACAAGCGCAACACCGTCCCCTACACCAGTGACTAAATCAACAACAAACGCAACACCGTCGCCTACACCAGTGACTAAATCAACAACAAGCGCAACACCGTCGCCTACACCAGTGACTAAGTCGACAACTAGCGCAACACCGTCGCCTACACCATCAACTAAATCAACAACAAGCGCAACACCGTCCCCTACACCAGTGACTAAATCAACAACAAACGCAACACCGTCGCCTACACCAGTGACTAAATCGACAACAAGTGCAACACCGTCGCCTACACCATCAACTAAGTCAACAACAAGCGCAACACCATCGCCTACACCAGTGACTAAATCGACAACAAGCGCAACACCGTCGCCTACACCATCAACTAAATCAACAACAAGCGCAACACCGTCTCCTACACCAGTGACAAAATCGACAACAAGTGCAACACCGTCGCCTACACCAGTGACTAAGTCGACAACCAGCGCAACACCGTCCCCTACACCATCAACTAAATCAACAACAAGCGCAACACCGTCCCCTACACCAGTGACTAAGTCGACAACCAGCGCAACACCGTCGCCTACACCAGTGACTAAGTCGACAACCAGCGTAACACCGTCCCCTACACCATCAACTAAATCAACAACAAGCGCAACACCGTCGCCTACACCAGTGACTAAGTCGACAACCAGCGCAACACCGTCGCCTACACCAGTGACTAAGTCGACAACAAGCGCAACACCGTCGCCTACACCATCAACTAAATCAACAACAAGCGCAACACCGTCGCCTACACCAGTGACTAAATCGACAACAAACGCAACACCGTCGTCTACACCATCAACTAAGTCAACAACAAGCGCAACACCGTCTCCTACACCAGTGACTAAATCGACAACAAGTGCAACACCGTCGCCTACACCAGTGACTAAGTCGACAACCAGCGCAACACCGTCCCCTACACCATCAACTAAATCAACAACAAGCGCAACACCGTCCCCTACACCAGTGACTAAGTCGACAACCAGCGCAACACCGTCGCCTACACCAGTGACTAAGTCGACAACCAGCGCAACACCGTCGCCTATACCAGTGACTAAGTCGACAACAAGCGCAACACCGTCGCCTACACCAGTGACTAAGTCGACAACCAGCGCAACACCGTCGCCTACACCAGTGACTAAGTCGACAACAAGCGCAACACCGTCGCCTACACCATCAACTAAATCAACAACAAGCGCAACACCGTCGCCTACACCAGTGACTAAGTCGACAACAAGCGCAACACCGTCGCCTACACCAGTGACTAAATCAACAACAAGCGCAACACCGTCGCCTACACCAGTGACTAAGTCGACAACTAGCGCAACACCGTCGCCTACACCATCAACTAAATCAACAACAAGCGCAACACCGTCCCCTACACCAGTGACTAAATCAACAACAAACGCAACACCGTCGCCTACACCAGTGACTAAATCGACAACAAGTGCAACACCGTCGCCTACACCAGTGACTAAGTCGACTACAAGCGCAACACCGTCGCCTACACCATCAACTAAATCGACAACAAGCGCAACACCGTCGCCTACACCAGTGACTAAATCGACAACAAGTGCAACACCGTCGCCTACACCATCAACTAAGTCAACAACAAGCGCAACACCATCGCCTACACCAGTGACTAAATCGACAACAAGCGCAACACCGTCGCCTACACCATCAACTAAATCAACAACAAGCGCAACACCGTCTCCTACACCAGTGACTAAATCGACAACAAGTGCAACACCGTCGCCTACACCAGTGACTAAGTCGACAACCAGCGCAACACCGTCGCCTACACCAGTGACTAAATCGACAACAAGTGCAACACCGTCGCCTACACCAGTGACTAAGTCGACTACAAGCGCAACACCGTCGCCTACACCATCAACTAAATCGACAACAAGCGCAACACCGTCGCCTACACCAGTGACTAAGTCGACAACTAGCGCAACACCGTCGCCTACACCATCAACTAAATCAACAACAAGCGCAACACCGTCCCCTACACCAGTGACTAAATCAACAACAAACGCAACACCGTCGCCTACACCAGTGACTAAATCGACAACAAGTGCAACACCGTCGCCTACACCATCAACTAAGTCAACAACAAGCGCAACACCATCGCCTACACCAGTGACTAAATCGACAACAAGCGCAACACCGTCGCCTACACCATCAACTAAATCAACAACAAGCGCAACACCGTCTCCTACACCAGTGACTAAATCGACAACAAGTGCAACACCGTCGCCTACACCAGTGACTAAGTCGACAACCAGCGCAACACCGTCCCCTACACCATCAACTAAATCAACAACAAGCGCAACACCGTCCCCTACACCAGTGACTAAGTCGACAACCAGCGCAACACCGTCGCCTACACCAGTGACTAAGTCGACAACCAGCGCAACACCGTCCCCTACACCATCAACTAAATCAACAACAAGCGCAACACCGTCGCCTACACCAGTGACTAAGTCGACAACCAGCGCAACACCGTCGCCTACACCAGTGACTAAGTCGACAACAAGCGCAACACCGTCGCCTACACCATCAACTAAATCAACAACAAGCGCAACACCGTCGCCTACACCAGTGACTAAATCGACAACAAACGCAACACCGTCGTCTACACCATCAACTAAGTCAACAACAAGCGCAACACCGTCTCCTACACCAGTGACTAAATCGACAACAAGTGCAACACCGTCGCCTACACCAGTGACTAAGTCGACAACCAGCGCAACACCGTCCCCTACACCATCAACTAAATCAACAACAAGCGCAACACCGTCCCCTACACCAGTGACTAAGTCGACAACCAGCGCAACACCGTCGCCTACACCAGTGACTAAATCAACAACAAGTGCAACACCGTCGCCTACACCAGTGACTAAATCGACAACAAGTGCAACACCGTCGCCTACACCAGTGACTAAGTCGACAACCAGCGCAACACCGTCCCCTACACCATCAACTAAATCAACAACAAGCGCAACACCGTCCCCTACACCAGTGACTAAATCGACAACAAGTGCAACACCGTCGCCTACACCAGTGACTAAGTCGACAACCAGCGCAACACCGTCCCCTACACCATCAACTAAATCAACAACAAGCGCAACACCGTCCCCTACACCAGTGACTAAGTCGACAACCAGCGCAACACCGTCGCCTACACCAGTGACTAAGTCGACTACAAGTGCAACACCGTCGCCTACACCATCAACTAAATCGACAACAAGCGCAACAACGTCGCCTACACCAGTGACTAAGTCGACAACAAGCGCAACACCGTCGCCTACACCAGTGACTAAATCGACAACAAGTGCAACACCGTCGCCTACACCAGTGACTAAGTCGACAACAAGCGCAACACCGTCGCCTACACCATCAACTAAATCGACAACAAGCGCAACACCGTCGCCTACACCAGTGACTAAATCGACAACAAGCGCAACACCGTCGCCTACACCAGTGACTAAATCGACAACAAGCGCAACACCGTCGCCTACACCAGTGACTAAATCGACAACAAGCGCAACACCGTCTCCTACACCAGTGACTAAATCGACAACAAGCGCAACACCGTCGCCTACACCAGTGACTAAATCAACAACAAGCGCAACACCGTCGCCTACACCAGTGACTAAGTCGACAACAAGCGCAACACCGTCGCCTACACCAGTGACTAAGTCGACAACAAGTGCAACACCGTCGCCTACACCAGTGACTAAGTCGACAACAAGCGCAACACCGTCGCCTACACCAGTGACTAAGTCGACTACAAGCGCAACACCGTCGCCTACACCATCAACTAAATCGACAACAAGCGCAACACCGTCGCCTACACCAGTGACTAAATCGACAACAAGTGCAACACCGTCGCCTACACCAGTGACTAAGTCGACAACCAGCGCAACACCGTCCCCTACACCATCAACTAAATCGACAACAAGCGCAACACCGTCGCCTACACCATCAACTAAATCGACAACAAGCGCAACACCGTCGCCTACACCAGTGACTAAGTCGACAACGAGCGCAACACCGTCGCCTACACCATCAACTAAATCGACAAGAAGCGCAACACCGTCGCCTACACCAGTGACTAAGTCGACAACAAGCGCAACACCGTCGCCTACACCAGTGACTAAGTCGACTACAAGCGCAACACCGTCGCCTACACCATCAACTAAATCGACAACAAGCGCAACACCGTCGCCTACACCAGTGACTAAGTCGACAACAAGCGCAACACCGTCGCCTACACCAGTGACTAAGTCGACAACAAGCGCAACACCGTCGCCTACACCATCAACTAAATCGACAACAAGCGCAACACCGTCGCCTACACCAGTGACTAAATCGACAACAAGTGCAACACCGTCGCCTACACCAGTGACTAAGTCGACAACCAGCGCAACACCGTCCCCTACACCATCAACTAAATCAACAACAAGCGCAACACCGTCCCCTACACCAGTGACTAAGTCGACAACCAGCGCAACACCGTCGCCTACACCAGTGACTAAGTCGACTACAAGTGCAACACCGTCGCCTACACCATCAACTAAATCGACAACAAGCGCAACACCGTCGCCTACACCAGTGACTAAGTCGACAACAAGCGCAACACCGTCGCCTACACCAGTGACTAAATCGACAACAAGTGCAACACCGTCGCCTACACCAGTGACTAAGTCGACAACAAGCGCAACACCGTCGCCTACACCATCAACTAAATCGACAACAAGCGCAACACCGTCGCCTACACCAGTGACTAAGTCGACAACCAGCGCAACACCGTCGCCTACACCAGTGACTAAGTCGACTACAAGTGCAACACCGTCGCCTACACCATCAACTAAATCGACAACAAGCGCAACACCGTCGCCTACACCAGTGACTAAGTCGACAACAAGCGCAACACCGTCGCCTACACCATCAACTAAATCGACAACAAGCGCAACACCGTCGCCTACACCAGTGACTAAATCGACAACAAGCGCAACACCGTCGCCTACACCAGTGACTAAATCGACAACAAGCGCAACACCGTCGCCTACACCAGTGACTAAGTCGACAACAAGTGCAACACCGTCGCCTACACCAGTGACTAAGTCGACAACAAGCGCAACACCGTCGCCTACACCAGTGACTAAGTCGACTACAAGCGCAACACCGTCGCCTACACCATCAACTAAATCGACAACAAGCGCAACACCGTCGCCTACACCAGTGACTAAATCGACAACAAGTGCAACACCGTCGCCTACACCAGTGACTAAGTCGACAACCAGCGCAACACCGTCCCCTACACCATCAACTAAATCGACAACAAGCGCAACACCGTCGCCTACACCATCAACTAAATCGACAACAAGCGCAACACCGTCGCCTACACCAGTGACTAAGTCGACAACGAGCGCAACACCGTCGCCTACACCATCAACTAAATCGACAACAAGCGCAACACCGTCGCCTACACCAGTGACTAAGTCGACAACAAGCGCAACACCGTCGCCTACACCAGTGACTAAGTCGACTACAAGCGCAACACCGTCGCCTACACCATCAACTAAATCGACAACAAGCGCAACACCGTCGCCTACACCAGTGACTAAGTCGACAACAAGCGCAACACCGTCGCCTACACCAGTGACTAAGTCGACTACAAGCGCAACACCGTCGCCTACACCATCAACTAAATCGACAACAAGCGCAACACCGTCGCCTACACCAGTGACTAAATCGACAACAAGTGCAACACCGTCGCCTACACCAGTGACTAAGTCGACTACAAGTGCAACACCGTCGCCTACACCATCAACTAAATCGACAACAAGCGCAACACCGTCGCCTACACCAGTGACTAAATCGACAACAAGTGCAACACCGTCGCCTACACCAGTGACTAAGTCGACAACAAGCGCAACACCGTCGCCTACACCATCAACTAAATCGACAACAAGCGCAACACCGTCGCCTACACCAGTGACTAAGTCGACAACAAGCGCAACACCGTCGCCTACACCAGTGACTAAGTCGACTACAAGCGCAACACCGTCGCCTACACCATCAACTAAATCGACAACAAGCGCAACACCGTCGCCTACACCAGTGACTAAGTCGACAACAAGTGCAACACCGTCGCCTACACCAGTGACTAAGTCGACAACAAGCGCAACACCGTCGCCTACACCATCAACTAAATCGACAACAAGCGCAACACCGTCGCCTACACCAGTGACTAAATCGACAACAAGTGCAACACCGTCGCCTACACCAGTGACTAAATCGACAACAAACGCAACACCGTCGTCTACACCAGTGACTAAGTCGACAACAAGCGCAACACCGTCGCCTACACCATCAACTAAATCGACAACAAGCGCAACACCGTCGCCTACACCAGTGACTAAATCGACAACAAGTGCAACACCGTCGCCTACACCAGTGACTAAGTCGACAACAAGCGCAACACCGTCGCCTACACCATCAACTAAATCGACAACAAGCGCAACACCGTCGCCTACACCAGTGACTAAGTCGACAACCAGCGCAACACCGTCGCCTACACCAGTGACTAAGTCGACTACAAGTGCAACACCGTCGCCTACACCATCAACTAAATCGACAACAAGCGCAACACCGTCGCCTACACCAGTGACTAAGTCGACAACAAGCGCAACACCGTCGCCTACACCAGTGACTAAGTCGACAACAAGTGCAACACCGTCGCCTACACCAGTGACTAAGTCGACAACAAGCGCAACACCGTCGCCTACACCATCAACTAAATCGACAACAAGCGCAACACCGTCGCCTACACCATCAACTAAATCGACAACAAGCGCAACACCGTCGCCTACACCAGTGACTAAGTCGACAACCAGCGCAACACCGTCGCCTACACCAGTGACTAAGTCGACTACAAGTGCAACACCGTCGCCTACACCATCAACTAAATCGACAACAAGCGCAACACCGTCGCCTACACCAGTGACTAAGTCGACAACAAGCGCAACACCGTCGCCTACACCAGTGACTAAGTCGACAACAAGTGCAACACCGTCGCCTACACCAGTGACTAAGTCGACAACAAGCGCAACACCGTCCCCTACACCAGTGACTAAGTCGACAACCAGCGCAACACCGTCGCCTACACCAGTGACTAAGTCGACAACCAGCGCAACACCGTCCCCTACACCATCAACTAAATCAACAACAAGCGCAACACCGTCGCCTACACCAGTGACTAAGTCGACAACCAGCGCAACACCGTCGCCTACACCAGTGACTAAGTCGACAACAAGCGCAACACCGTCGCCTACACCATCAACTAAATCAACAACAAGCGCAACACCGTCGCCTACACCAGTGACTAAATCGACAACAAACGCAACACCGTCGTCTACACCATCAACTAAGTCAACAACAAGCGCAACACCGTCTCCTACACCAGTGACTAAATCGACAACAAGTGCAACACCGTCGCCTACACCATCAACTAAATCGACAACAAGTGCAACACCGTCGCCTACACCAGTGACTAAATCGACAACAAACGCAACACCGTCGTCTACACCAGTGACTAAATCGACAACAAAAGCTAATTCTTCAACAATATTAACCACATCCAAAACAACAAGAAAACACGATGGTTGATGTTTTTTAGTTTACAATTTGTATTTGAAAATAAATATGAATATGAAAATAAAATTGCGATTTTTCCTTAATTTTCAAGTTTATTTAATCTTCAATAAAATAATGTTATATTCTATACCGTTCACTGTAATAGAAAAATATATATATTTTTAATTTTTATACCCTTCACTGTAAGTAAGAAGGGTATTTTCGTATATAACTTTGTGATTCCGTTTGTAATTTCTACACCGTACATGGGACACCTTATAAAGTATATATATTCTGAATCCTTATGAATAGCGAAATTTACTAAGCGTTGTCCGTCTGTCTGTCTGTGTAGTCGTTAAAATCAACTTTCTGTAAGACTATTACTATTGAAATTCAGCCAAATCGGTTTATAAATGGCGAAGCTATGAGTCAAAAACCGAAACTACCTCTATTTTTGACCATTTATTGAGTAGGTTTTTTGCGTATTTTGAAGTATAAGTCATAATAAATATCTGTGCTAAAAAATAAAGCAATCGGTTTACAAATGGCTGAGGAATATCAAAAATACATCCGAAATTTTAGATTTTCATTAATTATGGCTTTGTTTTTTTTGCGTTTTTTTTATCTAAACTGAAAAAAAGTAGTACGCAGTTTTTTCAAAAATCATATTCATAGTATCGTAACCAAAACTTAGGTGGGTGGGTCCATAAATGGCGGAGCTATGAGTCAAAAATTGTGATTACCTCTATTTTTTGACCATTTTAGGTGCGTTTTTTGCGTAATTTGTTAAGCTACAAAACGGACAAAAAAAACTTAGTACACAGTTTTATCACAAATTACAGTCGAAATGTATGTGCAATATAATCAGAAATATCGGTCCACAAATAGACCAGAAAAATCAAAAAATACAACCGAAATTTTAGATTTTCATTAAGTTTTGCTTTGTTTTCTGCGTTTTTTATCTAAAGTAAAAAAAATTTGAAATTATTAATATTTCGCTAACACAGTGAAGGGTATATAAGACTCGTCACAGCCGAATTTAACTTGTTTATATTATTTTTAAATATTTTTAATGCAATGGCAAATATTGATTAAAATAATTATCTTGGAAATTTTTTTTTTTGTTTTTGTTAATCTTAAAATAAATTATTAACGTGAGTTAAAGAAATACAAATTAATGATACAAAAGAATCGATTGTGGCATCGGTATCTTTAAAAGCAATAAAATGTCGCTTAATACAATTTCTCAATTTTTTAATATAAAAAAAAAATATCCAAGGCAAATTCATCAAACATCTCCCTGTTTGACAAATGTGGAAAAAACTTAAAACGCACACATGCTTCCAAACATTTTTTAAGCTAAACATATAATAATTAATATCAAATAAAGAAATTCAAATTAACGGTAAGAATCAAAAAATTATCTTTGAATAATAAATCTGTATTTGCAACTCTTTTACACACAAGCAATTAAGAGATACATATTCATATAATATATATTATATTTTATTATATTATATTATATATTTTTTGGCATTAAAAATATTATTTATTAAGAAAATTAAATTTTGGTTGAAGAAACTAAAATCAACGAGTTATAAGAAACAATCATTTCTGAGAACTTAAATTTGAAAAGCTATAAAATTAATACAAAAAAGAAATTCTAGGAAAGATATTAAATAGGAAAGCAAATTATATATAATTTTGCAAACATTTTAAAAAAATTTTTAAGCCAAACCTAATTAATTAAATAAATTAAATCGAAAAAATTCTCTTTCATAGAGATGTCTGTATTCATAATGCTAAATATTACACTCAAGGCATTAAAAACTACACGCATCCACATACACTTTTTTTAGATTTCGTGTTTGTGTGTAAAAAAAAAACAGCAAGAGCAAAACAAACATTAATGAACGTGTGAAATGTCGGTAGCATTTTTGATATTCTTAAGCCATTTGTGGACCTATGGCTCTCATTTTTTGCAGAGATACTACGACTATCATTTCAAACATAACTGCATATAACGTTTTTTATCCGTTTCGTTTTTTAGATAAAATATAAAAAAACCTCACTTTAAAAATGGTCAAAAATAGAGGTAGTTGCGGTTTTTTACTCACAGCTTCGCCATTTATGAGCCGATCTGACTGAATTTCCATAGCAATAATCTTACACAAACAACTGTATGCTATACTTTTCTGTACTTTGCCTAGGGACTTCAGAAAGTTGATTTCAATGACTTGACGGGCAGACAGACAGACAGACGGACATCGGAGGAGGATTAGCTTCACTCCAAATGCGGCAGTTTTGTTTGTTGACGTAGCCATTCAACCAGAAGTGCGCTTCATCGTTATGAAAATCGGGAACAACGGCCATGATGATCGTTTGGCTTCAATTCTTGCACGAGTTGGATTTTGTAAGCACGCAAACCCAGATCCTTCGGCAAAATCTTTCATAAAGTGGATGGACACAGATTCAGTTCCTGTGCTCGATGGCGGATAGACCCATTCGGGTCTTCCTCAATGCTACGCTCTACAGCAGCAATAGCTTCTTCTGTACGCACCGTACGGCGTCTCTGGGGATGCGAGTTATCAATAAAAGTAAACGTGGTGCGAAAACGTTCCATGTTTAATCGAATTAACTGCTCTGATGGACGATTTTATCGACGATAAAATGGACGTAGTGCGCGATACGTATTCCGCACAGAACCATTAATTTCGAAATAAAATTGCACTATTTGCAAGCGTTGTTCAGGCGTGAGTCTATTCATGATAAATTGCCAAACCAAACTGAGAATAAATCACTTGACAGATGTTAAATCGGTCGTCATCTTGAACAGTAATGCCAACTTAAAGTTCTATACGTCTATAAAAAACACCCTTTACTTTATAAGATGTCCCATGTACAATGTAGAAATTACAAACGGAATCACAAAGTTATATATACCGTTCTTACTTACAGTAAAGGAATAAAAAAGACCAAAAAGCTTAAAAAATATTTATTTATTTAAAATATAAATAATATCTACAATTATAATTTTTTATTTTCAGATGTTATTAAAAAATCCAGAAAATCTTTAAAAGTAAATTAATGAACAGAAGTGAAAAATGTGTCTTGACAACAAAAATTAAACTGCTAGGCTCAAATTAAATTATGATGTCGATTGACGATCAAAACCAAATTTCTTTTTTTTATTTTCTATATTTGTTGTATTCTTAAATTGAAATCGCCTAAAGCGGTATAAATATGCCGGTATATGTTGTGGTTTTTGTTGTTGATTTTTTTTAATAGAAAAAAGTACTTGAACGATAAAAACAAACAAAAAATTTATACTTTTAAATTTTCTATATTCTAAGTACGTATCGAATTCATATACTCGCACACATACACCAATACATCCATACTAAAGAAAGTATATTTGCATTAACCGCGTAACATCAAGTTGGTAAGTGAATGAATACCAAATATAATATCTACTACTCATCAATTTTAAATAGTATAAAAAGCCTGGTTGAACTCAAGATAGTGATCAAACATTGATTTGCTTTTGTAGCAATCGCTAACAGTTTTATTTTCTTAAACTTCTTTTACTCGTGTCAGCTAGTCAACTGTGAATTTCAATTATGAAATCATTAATTATACCGTATGTCCTGTTGTCAGCTGTAGCTGTAGTCGTATTGGCCGAACCGAAACCTGAATCAGGTAAAGGTAAGTCGCTATTTAGAAAATTTGCATACAGTTGTAATAATAATGAATTTAATATTTTTTATCTCTTAGCTGCCAGATATCGTAACAATTTAATTGTTTTGCAGGATTTAGATAATGCACAAGAGAATACAATAATTGATTCAAGTAAAAGTGAAAATGCTGCTACTGGCCGTTTGTTTTTTCGCAGGCTGTTTAAAAAAAGGCTTAACCAAAACCAAAAGCCACAAATTATTCCTATAATTATAACTGGTACTACTGGTATTACAGATACCACAATTGATACGCCCATCGATACAAATATAGACCCCGATACAAATATAAATACAGATATAGATACAACTATTGATGGCACAGTAACAAATACAGATCCCGATGATAGTACAGATACTACCGACACTAATACCGTTACCCGTCTTAATTTGTATGGACGCGGTTCCATTAACGAAAATAATGAAGATACCAATGACGCAAATACAGGTGCAGTTGCAGTTACTGGTGCTGAACAATATGTCGTTACCGATGATGAAATTGAAGGTAATTCTTATTCCAAAGCTTATCGGACACCACCTCATATTAATTTGAGAGTTCGAGATGACCATTTAGGTGAAGTCATAAATGTGCGCATACCAGCAAAATATAAGGCTTACTTCAGCAATGGCCAGCATGTTGTTTTAAGCCAAAAAAGAAATCGCCCGTCTGCACATCGCGTTAATAAGAAACGTACAAATCGTAGACGGCCCAATAAGAATAGAAATAAACGACGTCGAATTATAACTGCATAAATCGTTTAAAACTTTTAGGGTTGGTTTCACACAAGAGCTTAAATTAAAATAAAACTATTCACCTTTATTCTATTTATTTGGTGTCATCGATAGAAAACGACGTCACTTTTGTTGGTTTATGGTAAATTGGTATTACAGCTCTTAACATTGCAAAAATATCGATGATTATTTGGTATTATGTAAGAACTTTTGCTATCAATGTGTGTTTTTTCATAAAATAAAAATTTTTTTTAAATAATTTTGATATATCAAATTTTATTTTATTTTAATCATGGTGTAAGAAAACCAAGTGACACTGAGACGCCAACTGAAGTTTGTTCTGTCAAAAATTAAAAGATATCAATGGGTTAAAGAGAGATCAAAAGCGGAAACAAATCTTTTGATTCACTCTAGCACACTTTTTAATATCAACCACCGGAAACAATTTTTGACAGCTGAAGCCTCAAAAGCAATAACAAAATAAATATATGGGCTTTTTGTAATATTGTTATTTTTGTATTTTTGAAGTAACCTGGTTTTATTGTACGATGATATTAATAATAATATTAAAAGAAAAACAATTTTTTCATTGAGATCTTAAGCTTGAATAATATTTACTAAAAATAAAATAAAAATTATGAAACATTTTACACAAACTGAAATGAAATATTGCAAAATTTGCTTTAAAAAACCTCAAATCAATTTTATTATAATTTTGTTTCTGATTACGGCGGAATGACTATTGTGAAAATTTATAAGCTGTTTCAAAAAATAAAAATATAATTTTTCATAGGTTGCCCCCAGGTCGCTCCAATAAGTAAAATTTTATAAATATAAAAATAATAATAAAATGCTTAAAAATGTATATTAATTGTATTAAATGCGTTCATTATTTCCAACAATTTGGCAACATCATTTTTTTTTTCTATATTATCTTGACATTTATTATTCTCTACATTTTCGTCGTCATTACTAAGCACTCACTTAAGGCCACCTGTTACTTCAATTCCAGCACCATTCACGTACGATGATCTGTAGGATGCTAAAAATGCTATTACTTCGGCAACTTCATTCGGCTCACCCATGCGACCCAATGGACATTGTGCTACAAGTTGTTCTTTAAGCTTATCGGGCACCATCTCCACCATCGGTGTATTGATGTAACCAGGCAAGATGGCATTAACCCTTATACCGAATTTGCCAAGCTCTTTTGAAGCCACCTGTGTTAATGAAATAACACCTGCTTTAGTGGCTGCATAATTTGATTGGCCCACATTATTCATTTTGGCCACAATACTTGAAATATTAACGATGCTACCACCCTTAACGTTGTATTCAATCATTGCTTTGGCAAATTGTTGCGTGACCAAAAATGTGCCTCTTAAATTTACGTTATACACATCGTCATAATCATTTACAGGCATTTTAAGTAAATAGGCGTCTCGTATAATGCCAGCAGAATTAACTACAACAGAGGGAGCTGTTTTAAATTTTGTGCAAACACGGTTAACCGCTTGCACAACGCTATCATAGCAAGAGACATCAATTTCCAAGGCGTAAACATCTAGAGATGAAAATCAAAGAAAGAAGTTAAGCATAATTTAGGGAGCTGAATGTATAAACTCACAGCTGTGTAGCTTAACTCACCACTAGATAATTCTCTGGCAGTCTCTTGAGCAGCTTTTATATTACGATCAGCTGCAATTACTTTGGCACCATGACAGCGTAATACATTGCATGTGCTGCGACCGATCCCAGAGCCAGCCCCTTTTATTTTATTTGTATTTTTTATTATTTTACTTTAATTTACTTAAGAATAAATACAAAGGTTACAAAACTCACCGGTTACAATTGCTAATTTTCCCAAAAGCTCCTTGCCCGACATATGAGTGGCAATAAAGTAACAATTGCTGTTATAAAGATAAGCGAGCGAGCAACGGTGATGGTGAATACAATAAACGAAAAATTTATTGTACTGAAGAAATTGGTTCCTTTATGGATGTACGAAAATTGTACGTAAAGAAATTACTAAATTTATTATTTTAGTTGAATCAACGCAATTAAAACTTTATGTACTTAATCGTTTTATTTTTAAGACATTTTCTTAAGCACATTTTATTTTTAATTTGGTATTTTGAGTAAAAATTAGTCACGCATGAAAAAATTTTATAATACGAGTATGTGAATAGAGAGAGAACACAATTAATCATATTTTTTTATTTCTTTATATAAAAAAAAAATAATTTTTTGAAATAATTTTATATGATTATGTGAGCCACTCTAATTTTACAAAACAATAAATAAATAAATTGTAGTTTTACAAAAAGTTTCCTAATTTTTTATGACTGTAAAATGCAGTGTAGAAATGTACTGAGCATTACATCATATATAGGTATTTACTGGCATTATCAACTTTTGAATTTAAATAAACAACGTAATCAAGAAAAATACGGGTATATAAAAAAAAGGCACTATATTTTAATCAAGCATAAATTTAAAACTTAAAAGTTTTCAGATTTCTTTTTAACTAGAATTAAAATAGACAAACATTTTCAGCAAATAACCTTTAAAGTATTTTGATCAATACCTTTCAATTCCATTAAAAATTGGTTTTAATGCCACAAATACAAATTCGTTTGTTTTGCGTGTTATTATCTCTTTTTGTTTGAACAACTTACACACAAATTTAATGAAAATGACGAAGAAAAGAAAAACCAAAGAAATCATTTAAACTAAAAATGCCCCAGCTCTAACAGAAATTATTAAGAAGCACAGAAAACAGTACCAAAAGAACTAAGTTGACAACGCAGATATTTATGTAAGCACACAAGTTGCCAATGTGTTTTAACTTTACAGTCTGGTAGCCATGTGCTCGTATTATAAACTAAGTTTCTCAACCATCTCTATTAAATTTAATAAGTAACAGCCTTACCATATGCCGCTTAATGTGATAGAATACATAAAATCACTTTAAAAACTATGGCAGTGTTGAACTATTGCCTGGAAGCTTACTATAAAACTATAAAGATGTTCTACGTAGTGTAAATTTTTTCTGGTGCTAAATTTGTTGATGGATATTGCTAGTAATATCCACGAGAGCGCGAGAATTTAAAAGAGAGTAATATAACATGCAAGAGAATAATATTCAATGCAAAAATTTACCCAACTTCACTTTTCAGTATATCCATATACAAACTGTATATGTATGTGTACCAAATTTTAATGAAAAAGTTGTTTTCTTCTTATAGCTCTACTAACATTGCCGTTTTTGTTAATGTAGGTAAATTCATGCATTTTATTGTTGTAATACATATAGTATGTGAATTCACACCGAATTTAAATTTCGTTACTGGCCGCAATGGAGTTACAGAATGTCAATAAAAATTTTAATATTTTATTTTGATCAACATTTCGGTAATTAGTTGCTTACCTTCTTAACTATTTTGAAATAATTTTAAATATACTCGTAAATATCCTGAAGAATCTAAGCAGCGAATTAACGAAATAATGATCAAAATAAAATTTTAAATTTGTTATTTATCTTAAGCTTAAAAAACTAGCATGTGCATTATCATAACAGTAATTTAAAATTTTTTCGAAATGTAAAAAAGTTTCGTTAAAAAAATTAAGCAAAGCAATTTAAGTGTATTTAAATATTATTAGTATTGTCTACTTTTATCTTATACCATTGATTTTTTTTTACTTTATATTTATTTTATTAAAGGAAAACAGTTACTTTTAATTTTTATTTTTCAAAAGTTATAAATAAACCATAATAAAACATTTTTATTTGGAACGAGTTTACGTCATCCCACGTCAAATTTGGTTCTTTAACAGATCGATTTCGGCAATTTGCCATCTTCAGTGTTTTATCTCAATGAGATACAAAAAATGGGAATAATAATAAAAATGTTTTAATTGATTAATATTTATATTGCTTACGACTCAATATCTATTTTACATTTTACTGTAAATACGTATAGGATTTTTATTATTTTTATTTTTGTATTTTGAATATTTTTCTTACACATTAGTTTAGATTTCCGAGCTGGAATCTCTAATGTAGAAAATATTGAAAAAAAAGAAAATATCTTTAAATGCTTACTAAGTTTCTAAAAAAGTTTTAATTTTTAAAACTTTTTACTTCTTAGCCAAATTGAAATTCTCATTTATTTTGATAAGTATTAAACGTATAAGTTCAAAACATTTTATGGAAAGTATTGTAGAGTCTACTGATGATATGCCTAGAATGATATGTAGAGCATTTAAAAATAATTTTTTTTTATAAATAAGTAAATTGTTTTGTGACAATGCCACCAAACAAAAAATCAGAATAAGGCAAAAAAATGTCTTATTATGATTTACATATTAATTTCCATATAATTAGATTTTTATTATAAATAAATTTTGTTCATAACATAAGATTAATTTCTGTGTTATTTATTATTAACAGTCTGTGAGTTTTAAAACTCTAATAGATCCTTTTAAAAAGCATATACAACAGGACTACTTCTCATTATAAAAATAATATCTACAAATCTATAATAAGAGCTTAATAAAGGTTCAAATTAATGAATCATAAATTCGTTGCGAACTAGGATAAATTTAATTTTTTCAACCATAAACAAGATATTCTACCCTACAATAACGCAACTAGTCATATTCGTTCTATTTATATTTGCTCCTAAGATTTCATATAACATTTTTGTTGAAAAATTTTATAAATCTCACACAAAAAACATAAAAAAGAAATAAAATTCATTTTAAGTTTTAAATGCTAAATGAGAGAAACTTGTATGTGAAATGCGCATGCTCAAATATTCCCTTGTTACTTCCCCCACGCATCTGTTTCAGCTATTCATTTTTGTTTTCAGATTTTGTTCTACGTAGAACATCTTTATAGTTTTATAGTCTTTGCTATAACTAATGAAAAAATAATATCTTAGTAAAGAAGTAAACGTTTTTTTTTAAATAAAATAAGAAAGTATTATCCACATTTATTTCGTTTTAACACAACATAATAAAAAAACAAAAACAACAATCAGCTGTCACAGCTTAATATAGGTTTAAAGTAAGGCCCATACCTACTTTAAAATTTGTGAATTTAATAAAGGTTTACCATAGGATTATTAAGATTATAAAGGATGTTTTTTATAGACGTATAGAACTTTAAGTTGGCATTACTGTTCAAGATGGCGACCGATTTAACAGCTGTCAAGTGATTTATTCTCAGTTTGGCTTGGCAATTCATCATGAATATACTCACGCCTGAACAACGCTTGCAAATAGTCGTCGAATGGGCCCAAAACGAGATTGCCATTGTTCCCGATTATCATAAGCGAATTTTGTTTAGCGATGAAGCGCACTTGTGGTTGAATGGCTACGTCAACAAACAAAACTGCCGCATTTGGAGTGAAGCTAATCCTCAAGTGTATGTCGAAACACCGTTGCATCCAGAAAAACTGATTGTTTGGTGCGCTTTATGGGCTGGTGGAATCATTAGTCCGTACTTCTTCAAAACCGATGATGGCCAGAACGTTACAATCAATGGTGATCGGTATAGAGCCATGATTACTAACTTTTTCATTCCTGAATTGAACAACCATGATGTCCAGGAGCTGTGGTTCCAACAAGATGGCGCAACATGTCACACAGCTCGTTCCACAATCGATTTATTGAAAGACACGTTTGGTGACGGCCTGATTTAACGCCGCTAGACTACTTTCTGTCTGGCTATGTAAAGTCATTGGTCTATGTGGATAAGCCACAAACGCTTGACCATTTGGAAGACAACATTCGCCGTGTTATTGCCGAAATGTTGAAAAAACTCATCGAAAATTGGACATCCAGATTGGACTACATCCGAGCCAGCCGTGGCGGTCATTTGCCAGAAATCATATTTTAAATGTAATGCCACAAGATTATCTTTCGGATAAATAAAATTCATGTCAATCGAATAATCCATCGTTGTCTTATTGCAATTTAAAGTTCTATACGTCTATAAAAAACACGCTTTACATGTCTCTGAATATAAATTAAGCGATTTTAACTTAATAACGGTTTGCAAACCTATATTAAATCTCTCTGAATAAGACTGTAAATAATTAGTTCATCAAGAGCATCCCCAGCAGTGTTGTCATATTTTTTGTTTTGGCAATTCTTAAAATTTCTGAGAAAAAAACTTTTTTTCTTACAAATCATTAAACAGTACTATAAATGTGTGTGTTTTTAGTTTTACTTTAAAAAAACGTAACGTACATAATTACAAATTAAATATAAAATAAACTGAATGGTTAATTTAATTCTTATAAACACACATTCGAATGTACGAGTATAATACGTTTGTTATATACGTGTACGTTACGTTTTTTTAAAGTACAGGGTGGGCCAAAAGAAACCAAGGGGTGTAAAAGTTTAATAACTTTTTTGTTTATTAATTTTTTTTTATTTTTTCTTTCAGATTATATAGACAACACTTGGAGAATTTATAATGGAGAGGTTCACAACTGAACAGAGAACCAGAACAATAGAATTTTATTATTTAAACCAGAGATCAATTATTTTAACGCTCATTTTCATTTGAATGGCTTTGTTAACAAGCAGAACTGTAGCTTCTGGGGTTCTCAAAATTCAAGAGCCATTCATCAACGCCAATTGCACCCCATCAGGTCTACAGTATGGTGTGGGATCACATCTGAAAATGTCATTGGGCCCTACTTCTTCGAGAATGAAGATGGAAGTGCTGTAACCGTAAATGGAGGGCGGTATCGTTTTATGACAGAAAATTTTTACGTCCTGCTCTTGAAAACAGACCTGGTATGTGGTTTCAGCAGGACGGAGCCACTGCCCATACTGCCCAAGACACAATGGCACTTTTAAGTCAAATTTTTGGAGAGCGAATAATTTCTCGAAATTCGGAAATTATTTGGCCAGTGCGATCGCCAGATTTGACAGCACCCGACTATTTTCTTTGGGGTTTTTTAAAGGAGCGAGTGTATGTGAACAAGCCAGAGACAATCCTTGAACTCAAGGCAAACATTGTTGCAGAAATTCGAACGCTACAGCCACAAGTTTTGAAAGATGTTATGGAAAATGCTCTAAAAAGAGCCCATCAGTGCGAAGCTGAAAACGGTGGTCATTTAAGAGACATAATTTTTCATACTTAGTGTAAAAAAATTTCCATTTTGTATATTATATAATCTGAAAGAAAAAGTAAAAAAAAGTTAATAAACAAAAAAGTTATTAAACTTTTACACCCCTTGGTTTCTTTTGGCCCACCCTGTAAAACTAAAAACACACACAAAAATTTTAAGAATTGCCAAAACAAAAAATATGACAACACTGCTGGGGATGCTCTTGATGAACTAATTATTTACAGTCTTATTCAGAGAGATTTAATATAGGTTTGCAAACCGTTATTAAGTTAAAATCGCTTAATTTATATTCAGAGACATGTAAAGCGTGTTTTTTATAGACGTATAGAACTTTAAATTGCAATAAGACAACGATGGATTATTCGATTGACATGAATTTTATTGATCCGAAAGATAATCTTGTGGCATTACATTTTAAATATGATTTCTGGCTCGGATGTAGTCCAATCTGGATGTCCAATTTTCGCTGACTTTTTCCAACATTTGTGGTCCAAAACGTGAAATAAGGCGGTCACCAAACGTGTCTTTCAATAAATCGATTGTGGCACCAGCTGTGTGACATGTTGCGCCGTCTTGTTGGAACCACAGCTCCTGGACATCATGGTTGTTCAATTCAGGAATGAAAAAGTTAGTAATCATGGCTCTATACCGATCACCATTGACTGTAACGTTCTGCCCATCATCGTTTTTGAAGAAGTATGGACTAATGATTCCACCAGCCCATAAAGCGCAGCAAAAAAGCAGGTTTTTTAGATGTAACGGTGTTTCGACATACACTTGAGGATTAGCTTCACTCCAAATGCGGCAGTTTTGTTTGTTGACGTAGCCATTCAACCAGAAGTGCGCTTCATCGCTAAACAAAATTCGCTTATGAAAATCAAAATTATGAACCATTATTTTCGAAATAAAATTGCACTATCTGCAAGCGTTATTCAGGCCTGAGTCTATTCATGATGAATTGCCAAACCAAACTAAGAATAAATCATTTAACAGCTATTAAATCGGTCGCCATCTTGAACAGTAATGCCAACTTAAAGTTCTATACGTCTATAAAAAGCACCCTTTACATAGATACTCGTATAAGATTAAGATCTGGGGCTCCGCAGGCTAGTCTGCAACATTAATATCACTGGCAAAAAACTGCGAACTGTTAACTGACTAAACTTTTCGTTAGTATTCTTCAAGTCACTTTCTTCTAGCAGATCCAAAGTTACGGCAAATCTTCTATAAGGCTGCATCATTTTTCATAAAATCACTGCATCACTTTTCATAAAATATTAAAGTAGACATTTGTTATGCATGCATATACTAATACGAGTTTAAGTTGTAATCTTTTCCACCATAAAAAGCAACTTTACTCTGATGTTTCTATAAAATTTTCCTCCATTTAAACTTAGCAAGTTATGACCAAAAATTTATCCAGTTTTACTACAAAGTGGCCGGAAAGAGGCACTAGTAGAACTGCTTACCTTTTTGGTCATAACTTGCTTACTTTTCTAGATATAGACTTGATTACTATTGCGTTGGATAGAGAACCAAATTGGCTTTAAGTAGAATTTTGTTTTTTGCTTATAGTGCGAAAAAAATATTTTTAACCAAAAAAAACCATGGACTACCCCCTTTGCTATTTTTGAAAAAATGATAAAAAAACTTTCTTGCTCTATCCACAAGAAAAAAGAAATCTAATTAAAGCCAATACGTTTAGCTATCTAACGCTATCAAATTTAGGTCGAAACATTGAAAACTTAGCAAGTTATGTCCAAAAAGGTATCCCGTTATACTACAAAGTGGCCGGAAAGAGGCACTAGTAGAACTGCTTACCTTTTTAGTCATAACTTGCTTACTTTTCTAGATATCGACTTGATTACTATTGCGTTGGATAAAGAACCAAATTGGCTTTAAGTAGAATTTTGTTTTTTGCTTATAGTGCGAAAAAAATATTTTTAACCAAAAAAAACCATGGACTACCCCCTTTGCTATTTTTGAAAAAATGATAAAAAAACTTTCTTGCTCTATCCACAAGAAAAAAGAAATCTAATTAAAGCCAATACGTTTAGCTATCTAACGCAATCAAAATTAGGTCGATACATTGAAAACTTAGCAAGTTATGACCAAAAAGGTATCCAGTTCTACTACAAAGTAGCCGGAAAGAGGCACTAGTAAAACTGCTTACCTTTTTGGTCATAACTTGCTTACTTTTCTAGATATCGACTTGATTTCTATTGCGTTGGATAGAGAACCAAATTGGCTTTAAGTAGAATTTTGTTTTTTGCTTATAGTGCGAAAAAAATATTTTTAACCAAAAAAAACCATGGACTACCCCCTTTGCTATTTTTGAAAAAATGATAAAAAAACTTTCTTGCTCTATCCACAAGAAAAAAGAAATCTAATTAAAGCCAATACGTTTAGCTATCTAACGCAATCAAAATTAGGTCGATACATTGAAAACTTAGCAAGTTATGACCAAAAAGGTATCCAGTTCTACTACAAAGTGGCCGGAAAGAGGCACTAGTAGAACTGCTTACCTTTTTGGTCATAACTTGCTTACTTTTCTAGATATAGACTTGATTACTATTGCGTTGGATAGAGAACCAAATTGGCTTTAAGTAGAATTTTGTTTTTTGCTTATAGTGCGAAAAAAATATTTTTAACCAAAAAAAACCATGGACTACCCCCTTTGCTATTTTTGAAAAAATGATAAAAAACTTTCTTGCTCTATCCACAAGAAAAAAATAATTCTAATTAAAGCCAATACGTTAAGCTATCTAACGCAATCAAAATTAGGTCGATACATTGAAAACTTTGCAAGTTATGACCAAAAAGGTATCCAGTTCTACTACAAAGTGGCCGGAAAGAGGCACTAGTAGAACTGCTTACCTTTTTGGTCATAACTTGCTTACTTTTCTAGATATCGACTTGATTACTATTGCGTTGGATAGAGAACCAAATTGGCTTTAAGTAGAATTTTGTTTTTTGCTTATAGTCCGAAAAAAATATTTTTAACCAAAAAAAACCATGGACTACCCCCTTTGCTATTTTTGAAAAAATGATAAAAAAACTTTCTTGCTCTATCCACAAGAAAAAAGAAATCTAATTAAAGCCAATACGTTTAGCTATCTAACGCAATCAAAATTAGGTCGATACATTGAAAACTTAGCAAGTTATGACCAAAAAGTTATCCAGTTCTACTACAAAGTGGCCGGAAAGAGGCACTAGTAGAACTGCTTACCTTTTTGGTCATAACTTGCTTACTTTTCTAGATATCGACTTGATTACTATTGCGTTGGATAGAGAACCAAATTGGCTTTAAGTAGAATTTTGTTTTTTGCTTATAGTGCGAAAAAAATATTTTTAACCAAAAAAAACCATGGACTACCCCCTTTGCTATTTTTGAAAAAATGATAAAAAAACTTTCTTGCTCTATCCACAAGAAAAAAGAAATCTAATTAAAGCCAATACGTTTAGCTATCTAACGCAATCAAAATTAGGTCGATACATTGAAAACTTAGCAAGTTATGACCAAAAAGTTATCCAGTTCTACTACAAAGTGGCCGGAAAGAGGCACTAGTAGAACTGCTTACCTTTTTGGTCATAACTTGCTTACTTTTCTAGATATCGACTTGATTACTATTGCGTTGGATAGAGAACCAAATTGGCTTTAAGTAGAATTTTGTTTTTTGCTTATAGTGCGAAAAAAATATTTTTAACCAAAAAAAACCATGGACTACCCCCTTTGCTATTTTTGAAAAAATGATAAAAAACTTTCTTGCTCTATCCACAAGAAAAAAATAATTCTAATTAAAGCCAATACGTTAAGCTATCTAACGCAATCAAAATTAGGTCGATACATTGAAAACTTTGCAAGTTATGACCAAAAAGGTATCCCGTTCTACTACAAAGTGGCCGGAAAGAGGCACTAGTAGAACTGCTTACCTTTTTGGTCATAACTTGCTTACTTTTCTAGATATCGACTTGATTACTATTGCGTTGGATAGAGAACCAAATTGGCTTTAAGTAGAATTTTGTTTTTTGCTTATAGTCCGAAAAAAATATTTTTAACCAAAAAAAACCATGGACTACCCCCTTTGCTATTTTTGAAAAAATGATAAAAAAACTTTCTTGCTCTATCCACAAGAAAAAAGAAATCTAATTAAAGCCAATACGTTTAGCTATCTAACGCAATCAAAATTAGGTCGATACATTGAAAACTTAGCAAGTTATGACCAAAAAGTTATCCAGTTCTACTACAAAGTGGCCGGAAAGAGGCACTAGTAGAACTGCTTACCTTTTTGGTCATAACTTGCTTACTTTTCTAGATATCGACTTGATTACTATTGCGTTGGATAGAGAACCAAATTGGCTTTAAGTAGAATTTTGTTTTTTGCTTATAGTCCGAAAAAAATATTTTTAACCAAAAAAAACCATGGACTACCCCCTTTGCTATTTTTGAAAAAATGATAAAAAAACTTTCTTGCTCTATCCACAAGAAAAAAGAAATCTAATTAAAGCCAATACGTTTAGCTATCTAACGCAATCAAAATTAGGTCGATACATTGAAAACTTAGCAAGTTATGACCAAAAAGTTATCCAGTTCTACTACAAAGTGGCCGGAAAGAGGCACTAGTAGAACTGCTTACCTTTTTGGTCATAACTTGCTTACTTTTCTAGATATCGACTTGATTACTATTGCGTTGGATAGAGAACCAAATTGGCTTTAAGTAGAATTTTGTTTTTTGCTTATAGTGCGAAAAAAATATTTTTAACCAAAAAAAACCATGGACTACCCCCTTTGCTATTTTTGAAAAAATGATAAAAAAACTTTCTTGCTCTATCCACAAGAAAAAAGAAATCTAATTAAAGCCAATACGTTTAGCTATCTAACGCAATCAAAATTAGGTCGATACATTGAAAACTTAGCAAGTTATGACCAAAAAGGTATCCAGTTCTACTACAAAGTGGCCGGAAAGAGGCACTAGTAGAACTGCTTACCTTTTTGGTCATAACTTGCTTACTTTTCTAGATATCGACTTGATTACTATTGCGTTGGATAGAGAACCAAATTGGCTTTAAGTAGAATTTTGTTTTTTGCTTATAGTGCGAAAAAAATATTTTTAACCAAAAAAAACCATGGACTACCCCCTTTGCTATTTTTGAAAAAATGATAAAAAACTTTCTTGCTCTATCCACAAGAAAAAAATAATTCTAATTAAAGCCAATACGTTAAGCTATCTAACGCAATCAAAATTAGGTCGATACATTGAAAACTTTGCAAGTTATGACCAAAAAGGTATCCCGTTCTACTACAAAGTGGCCGGAAAGAGGCACTAGTAGAACTGCTTACCTTTTTGGTCATAACTTGCTTACTTTTCTAGATATCGACTTGATTACTATTGCGTTGGATAGAGAACCAAATTGGCTTTAAGCAGAATTTTGTTTTTTGCTTATAGTGCGAAAAAAATATTTTTAACCAAAAAAAACCATGGACTACCCCCTTTGCTATTTTTGAAAAAATGATAAAAAAACTTTCTTGCTCTATCCACAAGAAAAAAGAAATCTAATTAAAGCCAATACGTTTAGCTATCTAACGCAATCAAATTTAGGTCGAAACATTGAAAACTTAGCAAGTTATGACCAAAAAGGTATCCCGTTCTACTACAAAGTGGCCGGAAAGAGGCACTAGTAGAACTGCTTACCTTTTTGGTCATAACTTGCTTACTTTTCTAGATATCGACTTGATTACTATTGCGTTGGATAGAGAACCAAATTGGCTTTAAGTAGAATTTTGTTTTTTGCTTATAGTGCGAAAAAAATATTTTTAACCAAAAAAAACCATGGACTACCCCCTTTGCTATTTTTGAAAAAATGATAAAAAAACTTTCTTGCTCTATCCACAAGAAAAAAGAAATCTAATTAAAGCCAATACGTTTAGCTATCTAACGCAATCAAAATTAGGTCGATACATTGAAAACTTAGCAAGTTATGACCAAAAAGGTATCCAGTTCTACTACAAAGTGGCCGGAAAGAGGCACTAGTAGAACTGCTTACCTTTTTGGTCATAACTTGCTTACTTTTCTAGATATCGACTTGATTACTATTGCGTTGGATAGAGAACCAAATTGGCTTTAAGTAGAATTTTGTTTTTTGCTTATAGTGCGAAAAAAATATTTTTAACCAAAAAAAACCATGGACTACCCCCTTTGCTATTTTTGAAAAAATGATAAAAAAACTTTCTTGCTCTATCCACAAGAAAAAAGAAATCTAATTAAAGCCAATACGTTTAGCTATCTAACGCAATCAAAATTAGGTCGATACATTGAAAACTTAGCAAGTTATGACCAAAAAGGTATCCAGTTCTACAACAAAGTGGCCGGAAAGAGGCACTAGTAGAACTGCTTACCTTTTTGGTCATAACTTGCTTACTTTTCTAGATATCGACTTGATTACTATTGCGTTGGATAGAGAACCAAATTGGCTTTAAGTAGAATTTTGTTTTTTGCTTATAGTGCGAAAAAAATATTTTTAACCAAAAAAAACCATGGACTACCCCCTTTGCTATTTTTGAAAAAATGATAAAAAAACTTTCTTGCTCTATCCACAAGAAAAAAGAAATCTAATTAAAGCCAATACGTTTAGCTATCTAACGCAATCAAAATTAGGTCGATACATTGAAAACTTAGCAAGTTATGACCAAAAAGGTATCCAGTTCTACAACAAAGTGGCCGGAAAGAGGCACTAGTAGAACTGCTTACCTTTTTGGTCATAACTTGCTTACTTTTCTAGATATCGACTTGATTACTATTGCGTTGGATAGAGAACCAAATTGGCTTTAAGTAGAATTTTGTTTTTTGCTTATAGTGCGAAAAAAATATTTTTAACCAGTTTTTTCAAGTGCGAAAAAAATATTTTTAACCAAAAAAAACCATGGACTACCCCCTTTGCTATTTTTGAAAAAATGATAAAAAAACTTTCTTGCTCTATCCACAAGAAAAAAGAAATCTAATTAAAGCCAATACGTTTAGCTATCTAACGCAATCAAAATTAGGTCGATACATTGAAAACTTAGCAAGTTATGACCAAAAAGGTATCCAGTTCTACAACAAAGTGGCCGGAAAGAGGCACTAGTAGAACTGCTTACCTTTTTGGTCATAACTTGCTTACTTTTCTAGATATCGACTTGATTACTATTGCGTTGGATAGAGAACCAAATTGGCTTTAAGTAGAATTTTGTTTTTTGCTTATAGTGCGAAAAAAATATTTTTAACCAAAAAAAACCATGGACTACCCCCTTTGCTATTTTTGAAAAAATGATAAAAAAACTTTCTTGCTCTATCCACAAGAAAAAAGAAATCTAATTAAAGCCAATACGTTTAGCTATCTAACGCAATCAAAATTAGGTCGATACATTGAAAACTTAGCAAGTTATGACCAAAAAGGTATCCAGTTCTACTACAAAGTGGCCGGAAAGAGGCACTAGTAGAACTGCTTACGTTTTTGGTCATAACTTGCTTACTTTTCTAGATATCGACTTGATTACTATTGCGTTGGATAGAGAACCAAATTGGCTTTAAGTAGAATTTTGTTTTTTGCTTATAGTGCGAAAAAAATATTTTTAACCAAAAAAAACCATGGACTACCCCCTTTGCTATTTTTGAAAAAATGATAAAAAAACTTTCTTGCTCTATCCACAAGAAAAAAGAAATCTAATTAAAGCCAATACGTTTAGCTATCTAACGCAATCAAAATTAGGTCGATACATTGAAAACTTAGCAAGTTATGACCAAAAAGGTATCCAGTTCTACTACAAAGTGGCCGGAAAGAGGCACTAGTAGAACTGCTTACCTTTTTGGTCATAACTTGCTTACTTTTCTAGATATCGACTTGATTACTATTGCGTTGGATAGAGAACCAAATTGGCTTTAAGTAGAATTTTGTTTTTTGCTTATAGTGCGAAAAAAATATTTTTAACCAAAAAAAACCATGGACTACCCCCTTTGCTATTTTTGAAAAAATGATAAAAAAACTTTCTTGCTCTATCCACAAGAAAAAAGAAATCTAATTAAAGCCAATACGTTTAGCTATCTAACGCAATCAAAATTAGGTCGATACATTGAAAACTTAGCAAGTTATGACCAAAAAGGTATCCAGTTCTACTACAAAGTGGCCGGAAAGAGGCACTAGTAAAACTGCTTACCTTTTTGGTCATAACTTGCTTACTTTTCTAGATATCGACTTGATTACTATTGCGTTGGATAAAGAACCAAATTGGCTTTAAGTAGAATTTTGTTTTTTGCTTATAGTGCGAAAAAAATATTTTTAACCAAAAAAACCATGGACTACCCCCTTTGCTATTTTTGAAAAAATTATAAAAAAACTTTCTTGCTCTATCCACAAGAAAAAAGAAATCTAATTAAAGCCAATACGTTTAGCTATCTAACGCAATCAAATTTAGGTCGAAACATTGAAAACTTAGCAAGTTATGACCAAAAAGGTATCCAGTTCTACTACAAAGTGGCCGGAAAGAGGCACTAGTAAAACTGCTTACCTTTTTGGTCATAACTTGCTTACTTTTCTAGATATCGACTTGATTTCTATTGCGTTGGATACAGATACAAATTGGCTTTAAGTAGAATTTTGTTTTTTGCTTATAGTGCGAAAAAAATATTTTTAACCAAAAAAAACCATGGACTACCCCCTTTGCTATTTTTGAAAAAATGATAAAAAAACTTTCTTGCTCTATCCACAAGAAAAAAGAAATCTAATTAAAGCCAATACGTTTAGCTATCTAACGCAATCAAATTTAGGTCGAAACATTGAAAACTTAGCAAGTTATGACCAAAAAGGTATCCAGTTGTACTACAAAGTGGCCGGAAAGAGGCACTAGTAGAACTGCTTACCTTTTTGGTCATAACTTGCTAATTTTTCTAGATATCGACTTGATTACTATTGCGTTGGATAGAGAACCAAATTGGCTTTAAGTAGAATTTTGTTTTTTGCTTATAGTGCGAAAAAAATATTTTTAACCAAAAAAAACCATGGACTACCCCCTTTGCTATTTTTGAAAAAATGATAAAAAAACTTTCTTGCTCTATCCACAAGAAAAAAGAAATCTAATTAAAGCCAATACGTTTAGCTATCTAACGCAATCAAATTTAGGTCGAAACATTGAAAACTTAGCAAGTTATGACCAAAAAGGTATCCCGTTCTACTACAAAGTGGCCGGAAAGAGGCACTAGTAGAACTGCTTACCTTTTTGGTCATAACTTGCTTACTTTTCTAGATATCGACTTGATTACTATTGCGTTGGATAGAGAACCAAATTGGCTTTAAGTAGAATTTTGTTTTTTGCTTATAGTGCGAAAAAAATATTTTTAACCAAAAAAAACCATGGACTACCCCCTTTGCTATTTTTGAAAAAATGATAAAAAAACTTTCTTGCTCTATCCACAAGAAAAAAGAAATCTAATTAAAGCCAATACGTTTAGCTATCTAACGCAATCAAATTTAGGTCGAAACATTGAAAACTTAGCAAGTTATGACCAAAAAGGTATCCCGTTCTACTACAAAGTGGCCGGAAAGAGGCACTAGTAGAACTGCTTACCTTTTTGGTCATAACTTGCTTACTTTTCTAGATATCGACTTGATTACTATTGCGTTGGATAGAGAACCAAATTGGCTTTAAGTAGAATTTTGTTTTTTGCTTATAGTGCGAAAAAAATATTTTTAACCAAAAAAAACCATGGACTACCCCCTTTGCTATTTTTGAAAAAATGATAAAAAAACTTTCTTGCTCTATCCACAAGAAAAAAGAAATCTAATTAAAGCCAATACGTTTAGCTATCTAACGCAATCAAAATTAGGTCGATACATTGAAAACTTAGCAAGTTATGACCAAAAAGGTATCCAGTTCTACTACAAAGTGGCCGGAAAGAGGCACTAGTAGAACTGCTTACGTTTTTGGTCATAACTTGCTTACTTTTCTAGATATCGACTTGATTACTATTGCGTTGGATAGAGAACCAAATTGGCTTTAAGTAGAATTTTGTTTTTTGCTTATAGTGCGAAAAAAATATTTTTAACCAAAAAAAACCATGGACTACCCCCTTTGCTATTTTTGAAAAAATGATAAAAAAACTTTCTTGCTCTATCCACAAGAAAAAAGAAATCTAATTAAAGCCAATACGTTTAGCTATCTAACGCAATCAAAATTAGGTCGATACATTGAAAACTTAGCAAGTTATGACCAAAAAGGTATCCAGTTCTACTACAAAGTGGCCGGAAAGAGGCACTAGTAGAACTGCTTACCTTTTTGGTCATAACTTGCTTACTTTTCTAGATATCGACTTGATTACTATTGCGTTGGATAGAGAACCAAATTGGCTTTAAGTAGAATTTTGTTTTTTGCTTATAGTGCGAAAAAAATATTTTTAACCAAAAAAAACCATGGACTACCCCCTTTGCTATTTTTGAAAAAATGATAAAAAAACTTTCTTGCTCTATCCACAAGAAAAAAGAAATCTAATTAAAGCCAATACGTTTAGCTATCTAACGCAATCAAATTTAGGTCGAAACATTGAAAACTTAGCAAGTTATGACCAAAAAGGTATCCCGTTCTACTACAAAGTGGCCGGAAAGAGGCACTAGTAGAACTGCTTACCTTTTTGGTCATAACTTGCTTACTTTTCTAGATATCGACTTGATTACTATTGCGTTGGATAGAGAACCAAATTGGCTTTAAGTAGAATTTTGTTTTTTGCTTATAGTGCGAAAAAAATATTTTTAACCAAAAAAAACCATGGACTACCCCCTTTGCTATTTTTGAAAAAATGATAAAAAAACTTTCTTGCTCTATCCACAAGAAAAAAGAAATCTAATTAAAGCCAATACGTTTAGCTATCTAACGCAATCAAATTTAGGTCGAAACATTGAAAACTTAGCAAGTTATGACCAAAAAGGTATCCCGTTCTACTACAAAGTGGCCGGAAAGAGGCACTAGTAGAACTGCTTACCTTTTTGGTCATAACTTGCTTACTTTTCTAGATATCGACTTGATTACTATTGCGTTGGATAGAGAACCAAATTGGCTTTAAGTAGAATTTTGTTTTTTGCTTATAGTGCGAAAAAAATATTTTTAACCAAAAAAAACCATGGACTACCCCCTTTGCTATTTTTGAAAAAATGATAAAAAAACTTTCTTGCTCTATCCACAAGAAAAAAGAAATCTAATTAAAGCCAATACGTTTAGCTATCTAACGCAATCAAAATTAGGTCGATACATTGAAAACTTAGCAAGTTATGACCAAAAAGGTATCCAGTTCTACTACAAAGTGGCCGGAAAGAGGCACTAGTAGAACTGCTTACGTTTTTGGTCATAACTTGCTTACTTTTCTAGATATCGACTTGATTACTATTGCGTTGGATAGAGAACCAAATTGGCTTTAAGTAGAATTTTGTTTTTTGCTTATAGTGCGAAAAAAATATTTTTAACCAAAAAAAACCATGGACTACCCCCTTTGCTATTTTTGAAAAAATGATAAAAAAACTTTCTTGCTCTATCCACAAGAAAAAAGAAATCTAATTAAAGCCAATACGTTTAGCTATCTAACGCAATCAAAATTAGGTCGATACATTGAAAACTTAGCAAGTTATGACCAAAAAGGTATCCCGTTCTACTACAAAGTGGCCGGAAAGAGGCACTAGTAGAACTGCTTACCTTTTTGGTCATAACTTGCTTACTTTTCTAGATATCGACTTGATTACTATTGCGTTGGATAGAGAACCAAATTGGCTTTAAGTAGAATTTTGTTTTTTGCTTATAGTGCGAAAAAAATATTTTTAACCAAAAAAAACCATGGACTACCCCCTTTGCTATTTTTGAAAAAATGATAAAAAAACTTTCTTGCTCTATCCACAAGAAAAAAGAAATCTAATTAAAGCCAATACGTTTAGCTATCTAACGCAATCAAATTTAGGTCGAAACATTGAAAACTTAGCAAGTTATGACCAAAAAGGTATCCCGTTCTACTACAAAGTGGCCGGAAAGAGGCACTAGTAGAACTGCTTACCTTTTTGGTCATAACTTGCTTACTTTTCTAGATATCGACTTGATTACTATTGCGTTGGATAGAGAACCAAATTGGCTTTAAGTAGAATTTTGTTTTTTGCTTATAGTGCGAAAAAAATATTTTTAACCAAAAAAAACCATGGACTACCCCCTTTGCTATTTTTGAAAAAATGATAAAAAAACTTTCTTGCTCTATCCACAAGAAAAAAGAAATCTAATTAAAGCCAATACGTTTAGCTATCTAACGCAATCAAATTTAGGTCGAAACATTGAAAACTTAGCAAGTTATGACCAAAAAGGTATCCCGTTCTACTACAAAGTGGCCGGAAAGAGGCACTAGTAGAACTGCTTACCTTTTTGGTCATAACTTGCTTACTTTTCTAGATATCGACTTGATTACTATTGCGTTGGATAGAGAACCAAATTGGCTTTAAGTAGAATTTTGTTTTTTGCTTATAGTGCGAAAAAAATATTTTTAACCAAAAAAAACCATGGACTACCCCCTTTGCTATTTTTGAAAAAATGATAAAAAAACTTTCTTGCTCTATCCACAAGAAAAAAGAAATCTAATTAAAGCCAATACGTTTAGCTATCTAACGCAATCAAATTTAGGTCGAAACATTGAAAACTTAGCAAGTTATGACCAAAAAGGTATCCCGTTCTACTACAAAGTGGCCGGAAAGAGGCACTAGTAGAACTGCTTACCTTTTTGGTCATAACTTGCTTACTTTTCTAGATATCGACTTGATTACTATTGCGTTGGATAGAGAACCAAATTGGCTTTAAGTAGAATTTTGTTTTTTGCTTATAGTGCGAAAAAAATATTTTTAACCAAAAAAAACCATGGACTACCCCCTTTGCTATTTTTGAAAAAATGATAAAAAAACTTTCTTGCTCTATCCACAAGAAAAAAGAAATCTAATTAAAGCCAATACGTTTAGCTATCTAACGCAATCAAATTTAGGTCGAAACATTGAAAACTTAGCAAGTTATGACCAAAAAGGTATCCCGTTCTACTACAAAGTGGCCGGAAAGAGGCACTAGTAGAACTGCTTACCTTTTTGGTCATAACTTGCTTACTTTTCTAGATATCGACTTGATTACTATTGCGTTGGATAGAGAACCAAATTGGCTTTAAGTAGAATTTTGTTTTTTGCTTATAGTGCGAAAAAAATATTTTTAACCAAAAAAAACCATGGACTACCCCCTTTGCTATTTTTGAAAAAATGATAAAAAAACTTTCTTGCTCTATCCACAAGAAAAAAGAAATCTAATTAAAGCCAATACGTTTAGCTATCTAACGCAATCAAATTTAGGTCGAAACATTGAAAACTTAGCAAGTTATGACCAAAAAGGTATCCCGTTCTACTACAAAGTGGCCGGAAAGAGGCACTAGTAGAACTGCTTACCTTTTTGGTCATAACTTGCTTACTTTTCTAGATATCGACTTGATTACTATTGCGTTGGATAGAGAACCAAATTGGCTTTAAGTAGAATTTTGTTTTTTGCTTATAGTGCGAAAAAAATATTTTTAACCAAAAAAAACCATGGACTACCCCCTTTGCTATTTTTGAAAAAATGATAAAAAAACTTTCTTGCTCTATCCACAAGAAAAAAGAAATCTAATTAAAGCCAATACGTTTAGCTATCTAACGCAATCAAATTTAGGTCGAAACATTGAAAACTTAGCAAGTTATGACCAAAAAGGTATCCCGTTCTACTACAAAGTGGCCGGAAAGAGGCACTAGTAGAACTGCTTACCTTTTTGGTCATAACTTGCTTACTTTTCTAGATATCGACTTGATTACTATTGCGTTGGATAGAGAACCAAATTGGCTTTAAGTAGAATTTTGTTTTTTGCTTATAGTGCGAAAAAAATATTTTTAACCAAAAAAAACCATGGACTACCCCCTTTGCTATTTTTGAAAAAATGATAAAAAAACTTTCTTGCTCTATCCACAAGAAAAAAGAAATCTAATTAAAGCCAATACGTTTAGCTATCTAACGCAATCAAATTTAGGTCGAAACATTGAAAACTTAGCAAGTTATGACCAAAAAGGTATCCCGTTCTACTACAAAGTGGCCGGAAAGAGGCACTAGTAGAACTGCTTACCTTTTTGGTCATAACTTGCTTACTTTTCTAGATATCGACTTGATTACTATTGCGTTGGATAGAGAACTAAATTGGCTTTAAGTAGAATTTTGTTTTTTGCTTATAGTGCGAAAAAAATATTTTTAACCAAAAAAAACCATGGACTACCCCCTTTGCTATTTTTGAAAAAATGATAAAAAAACTTTCTTGCTCTATCCACAAGAAAAAAGAAATCTAATTAAAGCCAATACGTTTAGCTATCTAACGCAATCAAAATTAGGTCGATACATTGAAAACTTAGCAAGTTATGACCAAAAAGGTATCCAGTTCTACTACAAAGTGGCCGGAAAGAGGCACTAGTAGAACTGCTTACCTTTTTGGTCATAACTTGCTTACTTTTCTAGATATAGACTTGATTACTATTGCGTTGGATAGAGAACCAAATTGGCTTTAAGTAGAATTTTGTTTTTTGCTTATAGTGCGAAAAAAATATTTTTAACCAAAAAAAACCATGGACTACCCCCTTTGCTATTTTTGAAAAAATGATAAAAAAACTTTCTTGCTCTATCCACAAGAAAAAAGAAATCTAATTAAAGCCAATACGTTTAGCTATCTAACGCAATCAAATTTAGGTCGAAACATTGAAAACTTAGCAAGTTATGACCAAAAAGGTATCCCGTTCTACTACAAAGTGGCCGGAAAGAGGCACTAGTAGAACTGCTTACCTTTTTGGTCATAACTTGCTTACTTTTCTAGATATCGACTTGATTACTATTGCGTTGGATAGAGAACCAAATTGGCTTTAAGTAGAATTTTGTTTTTTGCTTATAGTGCGAAAAAATATTTTTAACCAAAAAAAACCATGGACTACCCCCTTTGCTATTTTTGAAAAAATGATAAAAAACTTTCTTGCTCTATCCACAAGAAAAAAATAATTCTAATTAAAGCCAATACGTTTAGCTATCTAACGCAATCAAAATTAGGTCGATACATTGAAAACTTAGCAAGTTATGACCAAAAAGGTATCCCGTTCTACTACAAAGTGGCCGGAAAGAGGCACTAGTAGAACTGCTTACCTTTTTGGTCATAACTTGTTTACTTTTCTAGATATCGACTTGATTACTATTGCGTTGGATAGAGAACCAAATTGGCTTTAAGTAGAATTTTGTTTTTTGCTTATAGTGCGAAAAAAATATTTTTAACCAAAAAAAACCATGGACTACCCCCTTTGCTATTTTTGAAAAAATGATAAAAAAACTTTCTTGCTCTATCCACAAGAAAAAAGAAATCTAATTAAAGCCAATACGTTTAGCTATCTAACGCAATCAAATTTAGGTCGAAACATTGAAAACTTAGCAAGTTATGACCAAAAAGGTATCCCGTTCTACTACAAAGTGGCCGGAAAGAGGCACTAGTAGAACTGCTTACCTTTTTGGTCATAACTTGCTTACTTTTCTAGATATCGACTTGATTACTATTGCGTTGGATACAGATACAAATTGGCTTTAATTAGAATTTTGTTTTTTGCTTATAGTGCGAAAAAATATTTTTAACCAAAAAAAACCATGGACTACCCCCTTTGCTATTTTTGAAAAAATGATAAAAAACTTTCTTGCTCTATCCACAAGAAAAAAATAATTCTAATTAAAGCCAATACGTTTAGCTATCTAACGCAATCAAAATTAGGTCGATACATTGAAAACTTAGCAAGTTATGACCAAAAAGGTATCCAGTTCTACTACAAAGTGGCCGGAAAGAGGCACTAGTAGAACTGCTTACCTTTTTGGTCATAACTTGCTTACTTTTCTAGATATAGACTTGATTACTATTGCGTTGGATAGAGAACCAAATTGGCTTTAAGTAGAATTTTGTTTTTTGCTTATAGTGCGAAAAAAATATTTTTAACCAAAAAAACCATGGACTACCCCCTTTGCTATTTTTGAAAAAATGATAAAAAAACTTTCTTGCTCTATCCACAAGAAAAAAGAAATCTAATTAAAGCCAATACGTTTAGCTATCTAACGCTATCAAATTTAGGTCGAAACATTGAAAACTTAGCAAGTTATGTCCAAAAAGGTATCCCGTTATACTACAAAGTGGCCGGAAAGAGGCACTAGTAGAACTGCTTACCTTTTTAGTCATAACTTGCTTACTTTTCTAGATATCGACTTGATTACTATTGCGTTGGATAAAGAACCAAATTGGCTTTAAGTAGAATTTTGTTTTTTGCTTATAGTGCGAAAAAAATATTTTTAACCAAAAAAAACCATGGACTACCCCCTTTGCTATTTTTGAAAAAATGATAAAAAAACTTTCTTGCTCTATCCACAAGAAAAAAGAAATCTAATTAAAGCCAATACGTTTAGCTATCTAACGCAATCAAAATTAGGTCGATACATTGAAAACTTAGCAAGTTATGACCAAAAAGGTATCCAGTTCTACTACAAAGTAGCCGGAAAGAGGCACTAGTAAAACTGCTTACCTTTTTGGTCATAACTTGCTTACTTTTCTAGATATCGACTTGATTTCTATTGCGTTGGATAGAGAACCAAATTGGCTTTAAGTAGAATTTTGTTTTTTGCTTATAGTGCGAAAAAAATATTTTTAACCAAAAAAAACCATGGACTACCCCCTTTGCTATTTTTGAAAAAATGATAAAAAAACTTTCTTGCTCTATCCACAAGAAAAAAGAAATCTAATTAAAGCCAATACGTTTAGCTATCTAACGCAATCAAATTTAGGTCGAAACATTGAAAACTTAGCAAGTTATGACCAAAAAGGTATCCCGTTCTACTACAAAGTGGCCGGAAAGAGGCACTAGTAGAACTGCTTACCTTTTTAGTCATAACTTGCTTACTTTTCTAGATATCGACTTGATTACTATTGCGTTGGATAGAGAACCAAATTTGCTTTAAGTAGAATTTTGTTTTTTGCTTATAGTGCGAAAAAAATATTTTTAACCAAAAAAAACCATGGACTACCCCCTTTGCTATTTTTGAAAAAATGATAAAAAAACTTTCTTGCTCTATCCACAAGAAAAAAGAAATCTAATTAAAGCCAATACGTTTAGCTATCTAACGCAATCAAATTTAGGTCGAAACATTGAAAACTTAGCAAGTTATGACCAAAAAGGTATCCCGTTCTACTACAAAGTGGCCGGAAAGAGGCACTAGTAGAACTGCTTACCTTTTTAGTCATAACTTGCTTACTTTTCTAGATATCGACTTGATTACTATTGCGTTGGATAGAGAACCAAATTGGCTTTAAGAAGAATTTTGTTTTTTGCTTATAGTGCGAAAAAAATATTTTTAACCAAAAAAACCATGGACTACCCCCTTTGCTATTTTTGAAAAAATGATAAAAAAACTTTCTTGCTCTATCCACAAGAAAAAAGAAATCTAATTAAAGCCAATACGTTTAGCTATCTAACGCAATCAAAATTAGGTCGATACATTGAAAACTTAGCAAGTTATGACCAAAAAGGTATCCCGTTCTACTACAAAGTGGCCGGAAAGAGGCACTAGTAGAACTGCTTACCTTTTTGGTCATAACTTGCTTACTTTTCTAGATATAGACTTGATTACTATTGCATTGGATAGAGAACCAAATTGGCTTTAAGTAGAATTTTGTTTTTTGCTTATAGTGCGAAAAAAATATTTTTAACCAAAAAAACCATGGACTACCCCCTTTGCTATTTTTGAAAAAATGATAAAAAAACTTTCTTGCTCTATCCACAAGAAAAAAGAAATCTAATTAAAGCCAATACGTTTAGCTATCTAACGCAATCAAATTTAGGTCGATACATTGAAAACTTTGCAAGTTATGACCAAAAAGGTATCCCGTTCTACTACAAAGTGGCCGGAAAGAGGCACTAGTAGAACTGCTTACCTTTTTGGTCATAACTTGCTTACTTTTGTAGATATCGACTTGATTACTATTGCGTTGGATAGAGAACCAAATTGGCTTTAAGTAGAATTTTGTTTTTTGCTTATAGTGCGAAAAAAATATTTTTAACCAAAAAAAACCATGGACTACATCCTTTGCTATTTTTGAAAAAATGATAAAAAAAACTTTCTTGCTCTATCCACAAGAAAAAAGAAATCTAATTAAAGCCAATACGTTTAGCTATCTAACGCAAACAAAATTAGGTCGATACATTGAAAACTTAGCAAGTTATGACCAAAAAGGTATCCAGTTCTACTACAAAGTGGCCGGAAAGAGGCACTAGTAGAACTGCTTACCTTTTTGGTCATAACTTGCTTACTTTTCTAGATATCGACTTGATTACTATTGCGTTGGATAGAGAACCAAATTGGCTTTAAGTAGAATTTTGTTTTTTGCTTATAGTGCGAAAAAAATATTTTTAACCAAAAAAACCATGGACTACCCCCTTTGCTATTTTTGAAAAAATGATAAAAAAACTTTCTTGCTCTATCCACAAGAAAAAAGAAATCTAATTAAAGCCAATACGTTTAGCTATCTAACGCAATCAAATTTAGGTCGATACATTGAAAACTTAGCAAGTTATGACCAAAAAGGTATCCCGTTCTACTACAAAGTGGCCGGAAAGAGGCACTAGTAGAACTGCTTACCTTTTTGGTCATAACTTGCTTACTTTTCTAGATATCGACTTGATTACTATTGCGTTGGATAGAGAACCAAATTGGCTTTAAGTAGAATTTTGTTTTTTGCTTATAGTGCGAAAAAAATATTTTTAACCAAAAAAAACCATGGACTACATCCTTTGCTATTTTTGAAAAAATGATAAAAAAAACTTTCTTGCTCTATCCACAAGAAAAAAGAAATCTAATTAAAGCCAATACGTTTAGCTATCTAACGCAAACAAAATTAGGTCGATACATTGAAAACTTAGCAAGTTATGACCAAAAAGGTATCCAGTTCTACTACAAAGTGGCCGGAAAGAGGCACTAGTAGAACTGCTTACCTTTTTGGTCATAACTTGCTTACTTTTCTAGATATCGACTTGATTACTATTGCGTTGGATAGAGAACCAAATTGGCTTTAAGTAGAATTTTGTTTTTTGCTTATAGTGCGAAAAAAATATTTTTAACCAAAAAAACCATGGACTACCCCCTTTGCTATTTTTGAAAAAATGATAAAAAAACTTTCTTGCTCTATCCACAAGAAAAAAGAAATCTAATTAAAGCCAATACGTTTAGCTATCTAACGCAATCAAATTTAGGTCGATACATTGAAAACTTAGCAAGTTATGACCAAAAAGGTATCCCGTTCTACTACAAAGTGGCCGGAAAGAGGCACTAGTAGAACTGCTTACCTTTTTGGTCATAACTTGCTTACTTTTCTAGATATCGACTTGATTACTATTGCGTTGGATAGAGAACCAAATTGGCTTTAAGTAGAATTTTGTTTTTTGCTTATAGTGCGAAAAAAATATTTTTAACCAAAAAAAACCATGGACTACATCCTTTGCTATTTTTGAAAAAATGATAAAAAAAACTTTCTTGCTCTATCCACAAGAAAAAAGAAATCTAATTAAAGCCAATACGTTTAGCTATCTAACGCAAACAAAATTAGGTCGATACATTGAAAACTTAGCAAGTTATGACCAAAAAGGTATCCAGTTCTACTACAAAGTGGCCGGAAAGAGGCACTAGTAGAACTGCTTACCTTTTTGGTCATAACTTGCTTACTTTTCTAGATATCGACTTGATTACTATTGCGTTGGATAGAGAACCAAATTGGCTTTAAGTAGAATTTTGTTTTTTGCTTATAGTGCGAAAAAAATATTTTTAACCAAAAAAACCATGGACTACCCCCTTTGCTATTTTTGAAAAAATGATAAAAAAACTTTCTTGCTCTATCCACAAGAAAAAAGAAATCTAATTAAAGCCAATACGTTTAGCTATCTAACGCAATCAAATTTAGGTCGATACATTGAAAACTTAGCAAGTTATGACCAAAAAGGTATCCCGTTCTACTACAAAGTGGCCGGAAAGAGGCACTAGTAGAACTGCTTACCTTTTTGGTCATAACTTGCTTACTTTTCTAGATATCGACTTGATTACTATTGCGTTGGATAGAGAACCAAATTGGCTTTAAGTAGAATTTTGTTTTTTGCTTATAGTGCGAAAAAAATATTTTTAACCAAAAAAAACCATGGACTACATCCTTTGCTATTTTTGAAAAAATGATAAAAAAAACTTTCTTGCTCTATCCACAAGAAAAAAGAAATCTAATTAAAGCCAATACGTTTAGCTATCTAACGCAAACAAAATTAGGTCGATACATTGAAAACTTAGCAAGTTATGACCAAAAAGGTATCCAGTTCTACTACAAAGTGGCCGGAAAGAGGCACTAGTAGAACTGCTTACCTTTTTAGTCATAACTTGCTTACTTTTCTAGATATCGACTTGATTACTATTGCGTTGGATAGAGAACCAAATTGGCTTTAAGTAGAATTTTGTTTTTTGCTTATAGTGCGAAAAAAATATTTTTAGCCAAAAAAAACCATGGACTACATCCTTTGCTATTTTTGAAAAAATTATAAAAAAAACTTTCTTGCTCTATCCACAAGAAAAAAGAAATCTAATTAAAGCCAATACGTTTAGCTATCTAACGCAATCAAAATTAGGTCGATACATTGAAAACTTAGCAAGTTATGACCAAAAAGGTATCCAGTTCTACTACAAAGTGGCCGGAAAGAGGCACTAGTAGAACTGCTTACCTTTTTGGTCATAACTTGCTTACTTTTCTAGATATCGACTTGATTACTATTGCGTTGGATAGAGAACCAAATTGGCTTTAAGTAGAATTTTGTTTTTTGCTTATAGTGCGAAAAAAATATTTTTAACCAAAAAAACCATGGACTACCCCCTTTGCTATTTTTGAAAAAATGATAAAAAAACTTTCTTGCTCTATCCACAAGAA
This sequence comes from Thelaira solivaga, assembly GCA_947397855.1. Taxonomy (NCBI): domain Eukaryota; kingdom Metazoa; phylum Arthropoda; class Insecta; order Diptera; family Tachinidae; genus Thelaira; species Thelaira solivaga. Next base: position 46,787,615 of record OX377612.1, read on the forward strand.
AAAAGAAATCTAATTAAAGCCAATACGTTTAGCTATCTAACGCAATCAAATTTAGGTCGAAACATTGAAAACTTAGCAAGTTATGACCAAAAAGGTATCCCGTTCTACTACAAAGTGGCCGGAAAGAGGCACTAGTAGAACTGCTTACCTTTTTGGTCATAACTTGCTTACTTTTCTAGATATCGACTTGATTACTATTGCGTTGGATAGAGAACCAAATTGGCTTTAAGTAGAATTTTGTTTTTTGCTTATAGTGCGAAAAAAATATTTTTAACCAAAAAAACCATGGACTACCCCCTTTGCTATTTTTGAAAAAATGATAAAAAAACTTTCTTGCTCTATCCACAAGAAAAAAGAAATCTAATTAAAGCCAATACGTTTAGCTATCTAACGCAAACAAAATTAGGTCGATACATTGAAAACTTAGCAAGTTATGACCAAAAAGGTATCCCGTTCTACTACAAAGTGGCCGGAAAGAGGCACTAGTAGAACTGCTTACCTTTTTGGTCATAACTTGCTTACTTTTCTAGATATAGACTTGATTACTATTGCGTTGGATAGAGAACCAAATTGGCTTTAAGTAGAATTTTGTTTTTTGCTTATAGTGCGAAAAAAATATTTTTAACCAAAAAAACCATGGACTACCCCCTTTGCTATTTTTGAAAAAATGATAAAAAAACTTTCTTGCTCTATCCACAAGAAAAAAGAAATCTAATTAAAGCCAATACGTTTAGCTATCTAACGCAATCAAATTTAGGTCGATACATTGAAAACTTAGCAAGTTATGACCAAAAAGGTATCCCGTTCTACTACAAAGTGGCCGGAAAGAGGCACTAGTAGAACTGCTTACCTTTTTGGTCATAACTTGCTTACTTTTCTAGATATCGACTTGATTACTATTGCGTTGGATAGAGAACCAAATTGGCTTTAAGTAGAATTTTGTTTTTTGCTTATAGTGCGAAAAAAATATTTTTAACCAAAAAAAACCATGGACTACATCCTTTGCTATTTTTGAAAAAATGATAAAAAAAACTTTCTTGCTCTATCCACAAGAAAAAAGAAATCTAATTAAAGCCAATACGTTTAGCTATCTAACGCAAACAAAATTAGGTCGATACATTGAAAACTTAGCAAGTTATGACCAAAAAGGTATCCAGTTCTACTACAAAGTGGCCGGAAAGAGGCACTAGTAGAACTGCTTACCTTTTTAGTCATAACTTGCTTACTTTTCTAGATATCGACTTGATTACTATTGCGTTGGATAGAGAACCAAATTGGCTTTAAGTAGAATTTTGTTTTTTGCTTATAGTGCGAAAAAAATATTTTTAGCCAAAAAAAACCATGGACTACATCCTTTGCTATTTTTGAAAAAATTATAAAAAAAACTTTCTTGCTCTATCCACAAGAAAAAAGAAATCTAATTAAAGCCAATACGTTTAGCTATCTAACGCAAACAAAATTAGGTCGATACATTGAAAACTTAGCAAGTTATGACCAAAAAGGTATCCAGTTCTACTACAAAGTGGCCGGAAAGAGGCACTAGTAGAACTGCTTACCTTTTTGGTCATAACTTGCTTACTTTTCTAGATATCGACTTGATTACTATTGCGTTGGATAGAGAACCAAATTGGCTTTAAGTAGAATTTTGTTTTTTGCTTATAGTGCGAAAAAAATATTTTTAACCAAAAAAAACCATGGACTACCCCCTTTGCTATTTTTGAAAAAATGATAAAAAAAACTTTCTTGCTCTATCCACAAGAAAAAAGAAATCTAATTAAAGCCAATACGTTTAGCTATCTAACGCAAACAAAATTAGGTCGATACATTGAAAACTTAGCAAGTTATGACCAAAAAGGTATCCAGTTCTACTACAAAGTGGCCGGAAAGAGGCACTAGTAGAACTGCTTACCTTTTTAGTCATAACTTGCTTACTTTTCTAGATATCGACTTGATTACTATTGCGTTGGATAGAGAACCAAATTGGCTTTAAGTAGAATTTTGTTTTTTGCTTATAGTGCGAAAAAAATATTTTTAGCCAAAAAAAACCATGGACTACATCCTTTGCTATTTTTGAAAAAATTATAAAAAAAACTTTCTTGCTCTATCCACAAGAAAAAAGAAATCTAATTAAAGCCAATACGTTTAGCTATCTAACGCAATCAAAATTAGGTCGATACATTGAAAACTTAGCAAGTTATGACCAAAAAGGTATCCAGTTCTACTACAAAGTGGCCGGAAAGAGGCACTAGTAGAACTGCTTACCTTTTTGGTCATAACTTGCTTACTTTTCTAGATATCGACTTGATTACTATTGCGTTGGATAGAGAACCAAATTGGCTTTAAGTAGAATTTTGTTTTTTGCTTATAGTGCGAAAAAAATATTTTTAACCAAAAAAACCATGGACTACCCCCTTTGCTATTTTTGAAAAAATGATAAAAAAACTTTCTTGCTCTATCCACAAGAAAAAAGAAATCTAATTAAAGCCAATACGTTTAGCTATCTAACGCAATCAAATTTAGGTCGAAACATTGAAAACTTAGCAAGTTATGACCAAAAAGGTATCCCGTTCTACTACAAAGTGGCCGGAAAGAGGCACTAGTAGAACTGCTTACCTTTTTGGTCATAACTTGCTTACTTTTCTAGATATCGACTTGATTACTATTGCGTTGGATAGAGAACCAAATTGGCTTTAAGTAGAATTTTGTTTTTTGCTTATAGTGCGAAAAAAATATTTTTAACCAAAAAAAACCATGGACTACCCTCTTTGCTATTTTTGAAAAAATGATAAAAAAACTTTCTTGCTCTATCCACAAGAAAAAAGAAATCTAATTAAAGCCAATACGTTTAGCTATCTAACGCAATCAAAATTAGGTCGATACATTGAAAACTTAGTAAGTTATGACCAAAAAGGTATCCAGTTCTACTACAAAGTGGCCGGAAAGAGGCACTAGTAGAACTGCTTACCTTTTTGGTCATAACTTGCTTACTTTTCTAGACATCGACTTGATTACTATTGCGTTGGATAGAGAACCAAATTGGCTTTAAGTAGAATTTTGTTTTTTGCTTATAGTGCGAAAAAAATATTTTTAACCAAAAAAAACCATGGACTACCCCCTTTGCTATTTTTGAAAAAATGATAAAAAAACTTTCTTGCTCTATCCACAAGAAAAAAGAAATCTAATTAAAGCCAATACGTTTAGCTATCTAACGCAATCAAATTTAGGTCGAAACATTGAAAACTTAGCAAGTTATGACCAAAAAGGTATCCCGTTCTACTACAAAGTGGCCGGAAAGAGACACTAGTAGAACTGCTTACCTTTTTAGTCATAACTTGCTTACTTTTCTAGATATCGACTTGATTACTATTGCGTTGGATAGAGAACCAAATTGGCTTTAAGTAGAATTTTGTTTTTTGCTTATAGTGCGAAAAAAATATTTTTAACCAAAAAAAACCATGGACTACCCCCTTTGCTATTTTTGAAAAAATGATAAAAAAACTTTCTTGCTCTATCCACAAGAAAAAAGAAATCTAATTAAAGCCAATACGTTTAGCTATCTAACGCAATCAAATTTAGGTCGAAACATTGAAAACTTAGCAAGTTATGACCAAAAAGGTATCCCGTTCTACTACAAAGTGGCCGGAAAGAGGCACTAGTAGAACTGCTTACCTTTTTAGTCATAACTTGCTTACTTTTCTAGATATCGACTTGATTACTATTGCGTTGGCTAGAGAACCAAATTGGCTTTAAGTAGAATTTTGTTTTTTGCTTATAGTGCGAAAAAAATATTTTTAACCAAAAAAAACCATGGACTACCCCCTTTGCTATTTTTGAAAAAATGATAAAAAAAACTTTCTTGCTCTATTCACAAGAAAAAAGAAATCTAATTAAAGCCAATACGTTTAGCTATCTAACGCAATTAAATTTAGGTCGAAACATTGAAAACTTAGCAAGTTATGACCAAAAAGGTATCCAGTTCTACTACAAAGTGGCCGGAAAGAGGCACTAGTAGAACTGCTTACCTTTTTGGTAATAACTTGCTTACTTTTCTAGATATCGACTTGATTACTATTGCGTTGGATAGAGAACCAAATTGGTTTTAAGTAGAATTTTGTTTTTTGCTTATAGTGCGAAAAAAATATTTTTAACCAAAAAAACCATGGACTACCCCCTTTGCTATTTTTGAAAAAATGATAAAAAAACTTTCTTGCTCTATCCACAAGAAAAAAGAAATCTAATTAAAGCCAATACGTTTAGCTATCTAACGCAATCAAATTTAGGTCGAAACATTGAAAACTTAGCAAGTTATGACCAAAAAGGTATCCAGTTCTACTACAAAGTGGCCGGAAAGAGGCACTAGTAGAACTGCTTAACTTTTTGGTCATAACTTGCTTACTTTTCTAGATATCGACTTGATTACTATTGCGTTGGATAGAGAACCAAATTGGCTTTAAGTAGAATTTTGTTTTTTGCTTATAGTGCGAAAAAAATATTTTTAACCAAAAAAAACCATGGACTACCCCCTTTGCTATTTTTGAAAAAATGATAAAAAAAACTTTCTTGCTCTATCCACAAGAAAAAAGAAATCTAATTAAAGCCAATACGTTTAGCTATCTAACGCAATCAAATTTAGGTCGAAACATTGAAAACTTAGCAAGTTATGACCAAAAAGGTATCCCGTTCTACTACAAAGTGGCCGGAAAGAGACACTAGTAGAACTGCTTACCTTTTTAGTCATAACTTGCTTACTTTTCTAGATATCGACTTGATTACTATTGCGTTGGATAGAGAACCAAATTGGCTTTAAGTAGAATTTTGTTTTTTGCTTATAGTGCGAAAAAAATATTTTTAGCCAAAAAAAACCATGGACTACATCCTTTGCTATTTTTGAAAAAATGATAAAAAAAACTTTCTTGCTCTATCCACAAGAAAAAAGAAATCTAATTAAAGCCAATACGTTTAGCTATCTAACGCAAACAAAATTAGGTCGATACATTGAAAACTTAGCAAGTTATGACCAAAAAGGTATCCAGTTCTACTACAAAGTGGCCGGAAAGAGGCACTAGTAGAACTGCTTACCTTTTTGGTCATAACTTGCTTACTTTTCTAGATATCGACTTGATTACTATTGCGTTGGATAGAGAACCAAATTGGCTTTAAGTAGAATTTTGTTTTTTGCTTATAGTGCGAAAAAAATATTTTTAGCCAAAAAAAACCATGGACTACATCCTTTGCTATTTTTGAAAAAATGATAAAAAAAACTTTCTTGCTCTATCCACAAGAAAAAAGAAATCTAATTAAAGCCAATACGTTTAGCTATCTAACGCAAACAAAATTAGGTCGATACATTGAAAACTTAGCAAGTTATGACCAAAAAGGTATCCAGTTCTACTACAAAGTGGCCGGAAAGAGGCACTAGTAGAACTGCTTACCTTTTTGGTCATAACTTGCTTACTTTTCTAGATATCGACTTGATTACTATTGCGTTGGATAGAGAACCAAACTGGCTTTAAGTAGAATTTTGTTTTTTGCTTATAGTGCGAAAAAAATATTTTTAACCAAAAAAAACCATGGACTACCCCCTTTGCTATTTTTGAAAAAATGATAAAAAAAACTTTCTTGCTCTATCCACAAGAAAAAAGAAATCTAATTAAAGCCAATACGTTTAGCTATCTAACGCAATCAAATTTAGGTCGAAACATTGAAAACTTAGCAAGTTATGACCAAAAAGGTATCCCGTTCTACTACAAAGTGGCCGGAAAGAGGCACTAGTAGAACTGCTTACCTTTTTGGTCATAACTTGCTTACTTTTCTAGATATCGACTTGATTACTATTGCGTTGGATAGAGAACCAAATTGGCTTTAAGTAGAATTTTGTTTTTTGCTTATAGTGCGAAAAAAATATTTTTAACCAAAAAAAACCATGGACTACCCCCTTTGCTATTTTTGAAAAAATGATAAAAAAAACTTTCTTGCTCTATCCACAAGAAAAAAGAAATCTAATTAAAGCCAATACGTTTAGCTATCTAACGCAATCAAATTTAGGTCGAAACATTGAAAACTTAGCAAGTTATGACCAAAAAGGTATCCCGTTCTACTACAAAGTGGCCGGAAAGAGACACTAGTAGAACTGCTTACCTTTTTAGTCATAACTTGCTTACTTTTCTAGATATCGACTTGATTACTATTGCGTTGGATAGAGAACCAAATTGGCTTTAAGTAGAATTTTGTTTTTTGCTTATAGTGCGAAAAAAATATTTTTAGCCAAAAAAAACCATGGACTACATCCTTTGCTATTTTTGAAAAAATGATAAAAAAAACTTTCTTGCTCTATCCACAAGAAAAAAGAAATCTAATTAAAGCCAATACGTTTAGCTATCTAACGCAAACAAAATTAGGTCGATACATTGAAAACTTAGCAAGTTATGACCAAAAAGGTATCCAGTTCTACTACAAAGTGGCCGGAAAGAGGCACTAGTAGAACTGCTTACCTTTTTGGTCATAACTTGCTTACTTTTCTAGATATCGACTTGATTACTATTGCGTTGGATAGAGAACCAAATTGGCTTTAAGTAGAATTTTGTTTTTTGCTTATAGTGCGAAAAAAATATTTTTAACCAAAAAAACCATGGACTACCCCCTTTGCTATTTTTGAAAAAATGATAAAAAAACTTTCTTGCTCTATCCACAAGAAAAAAGAAATCTAATTAAAGCCAATACGTTTAGCTATCTAACGCAATCAAATTTAGGTCGAAACATTGAAAACTTAGCAAGTTATGACCAAAAAGGTATCCCGTTCTACTACAAAGTGGCCGGAAAGAGACACTAGTAGAACTGCTTACCTTTTTAGTCATAACTTGCTTACTTTTCTAGATATCGACTTGATTACTATTGCGTTGGATAGAGAACCAAATTGGCTTTAAGTAGAATTTTGTTTTTTGCTTATAGTGCGAAAAAAATATTTTTAACCAAAAAAACCATGGACTACCCCCTTTGCTATTTTTGAAAAAATGATAAAAAAACTTTCTTGCTCTATCCACAAGAAAAAAGAAATCTAATTAAAGCCAATACGTTTAGCTATCTAACGCAATCAAATTTAGGTCGAAACATTGAAAACTTAGCAAGTTATGACCAAAAAGGTATCCCGTTCTACTACAAAGTGGCCGGAAAGAGGCACTAGTAAAACTGCTTACCTTTTTGGTCATAACTTGCTTACTTTTCTAGATATCGACTTGATTACTATTGCGTTGGATAGAGAACCAAATTGGCTTTAAGTAGAATTTTGTTTTTTGCTTATAGTGCGAAAAAAATATTTTTAACCAAAAAAAACCATGGACTACCCTCTTTGCTATTTTTGAAAAAATGATAAAAAAACTTTCTTGCTCTATCCACAAGAAAAAAGAAATCTAATTAAAGCCAATACGTTTAGCTATCTAACGCAATCAAAATTAGGTCGATACATTGAAAACTTAGTAAGTTATGACCAAAAAGGTATCCAGTTCTACTACAAAGTGGCCGGAAAGAGGCACTAGTAGAACTACTTACCTTTTTGGTCATAACTTGCTTACTTTTCTAGACATCGACTTGATTACTATTGCGTTGGATAGAGAACCAAATTGGCTTTAAGTAGAATTTTGTTTTTTGCTTATAGTGCGAAAAAAATATTTTTAACCAAAAAAACCATGGACTACCCCCTTTGCTATTTTTGAAAAAATGATAAAAAAACTTTCTTGCTCTATCCACAAGAAAAAAGAAATCTAATTAAAGCCAATACGTTTAGCTATCTAACGCAATCAAATTTAGGTCGAAACATTGAAAACTTAGCAAGTTATGACCAAAAAGGTATCCCGTTCTACTACAAAGTGGCCGGAAAGAGGCACTAGTAGAACTGCTTACCTTTTTAGTCATAACTTGCTTACTTTTCTAGATATCGACTTGATTACTATTGCGTTGGATAGAGAACCAAATTGGCTTTAAGTAGAATTTTGTTTTTTGCTTATAGTCCGAAAAAAATATTTTTAACCAAAAAAAACCATGGACTACCCCCTTTGCTATTTTTGAAAAAATGATAAAAAAACTTTCTTGCTCTATCCACAAGAAAAAAGAAATCTAATTAAAGCCAATACGTTTAGCTATCTAACGCAATCAAAATTAGGTCGATACATTGAAAACTTAGCAAGTTATGACCAAAAAGGTATCCAGTTCTACTACAAAGTGGCCGGAAAGAGGCACTAGTAGAACTGCTTACTTTTTTGGTCATAACTTGCTTACTTTTCTAGATATCGACTTGATTACTATTGCGTTGGATAGAGAACCAAATTGGCTTTAAGTAGAATTTTGTTTTTTGCTTATAGTCCGAAAAAAATATTTTTAACCAAAAAAAACCATGGACTACCCCCTTTGCTATTTTTGAAAAAATGATAAAAAAACTTTCTTGCTCTATCCACAAGAAAAAAGAAATCTAATTAAAGCCAATACGTTTAGCTATCTAACGCAATCAAAATTAGGTCGATACATTGAAAACTTAGCAAGTTATGACCAAAAAGGTATCCAGTTCTACTACAAAGTGGCCGGAAAGAGGCACTAGTAGAACTGCTTACTTTTTTGGTCATAACTTGCTTACTTTTCTAGATATCGACTTGATTACTATTGCGTTGGATAGAGAACCAAATTGGCTTTAAGTAGAATTTTGTTTTTTGCTTATAGTCCGAAAAAAATATTTTTAACCAAAAAAAACCATGGACTACCCCCTTTGCTATTTTTGAAAAAATGATAAAAAAACTTTCTTGCTCTATCCACAAGAAAAAAGAAATCTAATTAAAGCCAATACGTTTAGCTATCTAACGCAATCAAAATTAGGTCGATACATTGAAAACTTAGCAAGTTATGACCAAAAAGGTATCCAGTTCTACTACAAAGTGGCCGGAAAGAGGCACTAGTAGAACTGCTTACTTTTTTGGTCATAACTTGCTTACTTTTCTAGATATCGACTTGATTACTATTGCGTTGGATAGAGAACCAAATTGGCTTTAAGTAGAATTTTGTTTTTTGCTTATAGTCCGAAAAAAATATTTTTAACCAAAAAAAACCATGGACTACCCCCTTTGCTATTTTTGAAAAAATGATAAAAAAAACTTTCTTGCTCTATTCACAAGAAAAAAGAAATCTAATTAAAGCCAATACGTTTAGCTATCTAACGCAATCAAATTTAGGTCGAAACATTGAAAACTTAGCAAGTTATGACCAAAAAGGTATCCCGTTCTACTACAAAGTGGCCGGAAAGAGACACTAGTAGAACTGCTTACCTTTTTGGTCATAACTTGCTTACTTTTCTAGATATCGACTTGATTACTATTGCGTTGGATAGAGAACCAAATTGGCTTTAAGTAGAATTTTGTTTTTTGCTTATAAACCGAAAAAAATATTTTTAACCAAAAAAAACCATGGACTACCCCCTTTGCTATTTTTGAAAAAATGATAAAAAAACTTTCTTGCTCTATCCACAAGAAAAAAGAAATCTAATTAAAGCCAATACGTTTAGCTATCTAACGCAATCAAATTTAGGTCGAAACATTGAAAACTTAGCAAGTTATGACCAAAAAGGTATCCCGTTCTACTACAAAGTGGCCGGAAAGAGGCACTAGTAGAACTGCTTACCTTTTTGGTCATAACTTGCTTACTTTTCTAGATATCGACTTGATTACTATTGCGTTGGCTAGAGAACCAAATTGGCTTTAAGTAGAATTTTGTTTTTTGCTTATAGTGCGAAAAAAATATTTTTAACCAAAAAAAACCATGGACTACCCCCTTTGCTATTTTTGAAAAAATGATAAAAAAACTTTCTTGCTCTATCCACAAGAAAAAAGAAATCTAATTAAAGCCAATACGTTTAGCTATCTAACGCAATCAAATTTAGGTCGAAACATTGAAAACTTAGCAAGTTATGACCAAAAAGGTATCCAGTTCTACTACAAAGTGGCCGGAAAGAGGCACTAGTAGAACTGCTTACCTTTTTGGTCATAACTTGCTTACTTTTCTAGATATCGACTTGATTACTATTGCGTTGGATAGAGAACCAAATTGGTTTTAAGTAGAATTTTGTTTTTTGCTTATAGTGCGAAAAAAATATTTTTAACCAAAAAAACCATGGACTACCCCCTTTGCTATTTTTGAAAAAATGATAAAAAAACTTTCTTGCTCTATCCACAAGAAAAAAGAAATCTAATTAAAGCCAATACGTTTAGCTATCTAACGCAATCAAATTTAGGTCGAAACATTGAAAACTTAGCAAGTTATGACCAAAAAGGTATCCAGTTCTACTACAAAGTGGCCGGAAAGAGGCACTAGTAGAACTGCTTAACTTTTTGGTCATAACTTGCTTACTTTTCTAGATATCGACTTGATTACTATTGCGTTGGATAGAGAACCAAATTGGCTTTAAGTACAATTTTGTTTTTTGCTTATAGTGCGAAAAAAATATTTTTAACCAAAAAAAACCATGGACTACCCTCTTTGCTATTTTTGAAAAAATGATAAAAAAACTTTCTTGCTCTATCCACAAGAAAAAAGAAATCTAATTAAAGCCGATACGTTTAGCTATCTAACGCAATCAAATTTAGGTCGAAACATTGAAAACTTAGCAAGTTATGACCAAAAAGGTATCCAGTTCTACTACAAAGTGGCCGGAAAGAGGCACTAGTAGAACTGCTTACCTTTTTGGTCATAACTTGCTTACTTTTCTAGATATCGACTTGATTACTATTGCGTTGGATAGAGAACCAAATTGGCTTTAAGTAGAATTTAGTTTTTTGCTTATAGTGCGAAAAAAAATATTTTTAACCAAAAAAAACCATGGACTACCCCATTTGCTATTTTTGAAAAAATGATAAAAAAAACTTTCTTGCTCTATCCACAAGAAAAAAGAAATCTAATTAAAGCCAATACTTTTAGCTATCTAACGCAATCAAATTTAGGTCGAAACATTGAAAACTTAGCAAGTTATGACCAAAAAGGTATCCCGTTCTACTACAAAGTGGCCGGAAAGAGGCACTAGTAGAACTGCTTACCTTTTTGGTCATAACTTGCTTACTTTTCTAGATATCGACTTGATTACTATTGCGTTGGATAGAGAACCAAATTGGCTTTAAGTAGAATTTTGTTTTTTGCTTATAGTGCGAAAAAAATATTTTTAACCAAAAAAAATATGGACTACCCCCTTTGCTATTTTTGAAAAAATGATAAAAAAACTTTCTTGCTCTATCCACAAGAAAAAAGAAATCTAATTAAAGCCAATACGTTTAGCTATCTAACGCAATCAAATTTAGGTCGAAACATTGAAAACTTAGCAAGTTATGACCAAAAAGGTATCCCGTTCTACTACAAAGTGGCCGGAAAGAGACACTAGTAGAACTGCTTACCTTTTTGGTCATAACTTGCTTACTTTTCTAGATATCGACTTGATTACTATTGCGTTGGATAGAGAACCAAATTGGCTTTAAGTAGAATTTTGTTTTTTGCTTATAAACCGAAAAAAATATTTTTAACCAAAAAAAACCATGGACTACCCCCTTTGCTATTTTTGAAAAAATGATAAAAAAACTTTCTTGCTCTATCCACAAGAAAAAAGAAATATAATTAAAGCCAATACGTTTAGCTATCTAACGCAATCAAAATTAGGTCGATACATTGAAAACTTAGCAAGTTATGACCAAAAAGGTATCCAGTTCTACTACAAAGTGGCCGGAAAGAGGCACTAGTAGAACTGCTTACTTTTTTGGTCATAACTTGCTTACTTTTCTAGATATCGACTTGATTACTATTGCGTTGGATAGAGAACCAAATTGGCTTTAAGTAGAATTTTGTTTTTTGCTTATAGTCCGAAAAAAATATTTTTAACCAAAAAAAACCATGGACTACCCCCTTTGCTATTTTTGAAAAAATGATAAAAAAACTTTCTTGCTCTATCCACAAGAAAAAAGAAATCTAATTAAAGCCAATACGTTTAGCTATCTAACGCAATCAAAATTAGGTCGAAACATTGAAAACTTAGCAAGTTATGACCAAAAAGGTATCCCGTTCTACTACAAAGTGGCCGGAAAGAGACACTAGTAGAACTGCTTACTTTTTTGGTCATAACTTGCTTACTTTTCTAGATATCGACTTGATTACTATTGCGTTGGATAGAGAACCAAATTGGTTTTAAGTAGAATTTTGTTTTTTGCTTATAGTCCGAAAAAAATATTTTTAACCAAAAAAAACCATGGACTACCCCCTTTGCTATTTTTGAAAAAATTATAAAAAAACTTTCTTGCTCTATCCACAAGAAAAAAGAAATCTAATTAAAGCCAATACGTTTAGCTATCTAACGCAATCAAAATTAGGTCGATACATTGAAAACTTAGCAAGTTATGACCAAAAAGGTATCCAGTTCTACTACAAAGTGGCCGGAAAGAGGCACTAGTAGAACTGCTTACTTTTTTGGTCATAACTTGCTTACTTTTCTAGATATCGACTTGATTACTATTGCGTTGGATAGAGAACCAAATTGGTTTTAAGTAGAATTTTGTTTTTTGCTTATAGTGCGAAAAAAATATTTTTAACCAAAAAAAACCATGGACTACCCCCTTTGCTATTTTTGAAAAAATGATAAAAAAACTTTCTTGCTCTATCCACAAGAAAAAAGAAATCTAATTAAAGCCAATACGTTTAGCTATCTAACGCAATCAAAATTAGGTCGAAACATTGAAAACTTAGCAAGTTATGACCAAAAAGGTATCCCGTTCTACTACAAAGTGGCCGGAAAGAGACACTAGTAGAACTGCTTACCTTTTTGGTCATAACTTGCTTACTTTTCTAGATATCGACTTGATTACTATTGCGTTGGATAGAGAACCAAATTGGCTTTAAGTAGAATTTTGTTTTTTGCTTATAGTGCGAAAAAAATATTTTTAACCAAAAAAAACCATGGACTACCCCCTTTGCTATTTTTGAAAAAATGATAAAAAAACTTTCTTGCTCTATCCACAAGAAAAAAGAAATCTAATTAAAGCCAATACGTTTAGCTATCTAACGCAATCAAAATTAGGTCGAAACATTGAAAACTTAGCAAGTTATGACCAAAAAGGTATCCCGTTCTACTACAAAGTGGCCGGAAAGAGGCACTAGTAGAACTGCTTACTTTTTTGGTCATAACTTGCTTACTTTTCTAGATATCGACTTGATTACTATTGCGTTGGATAGAGAACCAAATTGGCTTTAAGTAGAATTTTGTTTTTTGCTTATAGTCCGAAAAAAATATTTTTAACCAAAAAAAACCATGGACTACCCCCTTTGCTATTTTTGAAAAAATGATAAAAAAACTTTCTTGCTCTATCCACAAGAAAAAAGAAATCTAATTAAAGCCAATACGTTTAGCTATCTAACGCAATCAAAATTAGGTCGATACATTGAAAACTTAGCAAGTTATGACCAAAAAGGTATCCAGTTCTACTACAAAGTGGCCGGAAAGAGGCACTAGTAGAACTGCTTACCTTTTTGGTCATAACTTGCTTACTTTTCTAGATATCGACTTGATTACGATTGCGTTGGATAGAGAACCAAATTGGCTTTAAGTAGAATTTTATTTTTTGCTTATAGTGCGAAAAAAATATTTTTAACCAAAAAAAACCATGGACTACCCCCTTTGCTATTTTTGAAAAAATGATAAAAAAACTTTCTTGCTCTATCCACAAGAAAAAAGAAATCTAATTAAAGCCAATACGTTTAGCTATCTAACGCAATCAAAATTAGGTCGATACATTGAAAACTTAGCAAGTTATGACCAAAAAGGTATCCAGTTCTACTACAAAGTGGCCGGAAAGAGGCACTAGTAGAACTGCTTACCTTTTTGGTCATAACTTGCTTACTTTTCTAGATATCGACTTGATTACTATTGCGTTGGATAAAGAACCAAATTGGCTTTAAGTAGAATTTTGTTTTTTGCTTATAGTGCGAAAAAAATATTTTTAACCAAAAAAACCATGGACTACCCCCTTTGCTATTTTTGAAAAAATGATAAAAAAACTTTCTTGCTCTATCCACAAGAAAAAAGAAATCTAATTAAAGCCAATACGTTTAGCTATCTAACGCAATCAAATTTAGGTCGAAACATTGAAAACTTAGCAAGTTATGACCAAAAAGGTATCCAGTTGTACTACAAAGTGGCCGGAAAGAGGCACTAGTAGAACTGCTTACCTTTTTGGTCATAACTTGCTAATTTTTCTAGATATCGACTTGATTACTATTGCGTTGGATAGAGAACCAAATTGGCTTTAAGTAGAATTTTGTTTTTTGCTTATAGTGCGAAAAAAATATTTTTAACCAAAAAAAACCATGGACTACCCCCTTTGCTATTTTTGAAAAAATGATAAAAAAACTTTCTTGCTCTATCCACAAGAAAAAAGAAATCTAATTAAAGCCAATACGTTTAGCTATCTAACGCAATCAAAATTAGGTCGATACATTGAAAACTTAGCAAGTTATGACCAAAAAGGTATCCAGTTCTACTACAAAGTGGCCGGAAAGAGGCACTAGTAAAACTGCTTACCTTTTTGGTCATAACTTGCTTACTTTTCTAGATATCGACTTGATTACTATTGCGTTGGATAAAGAACCAAATTGGCTTTAAGTAGAATTTTGTTTTTTGCTTATAGTGCGAAAAAAATATTTTTAACCAAAAAAACCATGGACTACCCCCTTTGCTATTTTTGAAAAAATTATAAAAAAACTTTCTTGCTCTATCCACAAGAAAAAAGAAATCTAATTAAAGCCAATACGTTTAGCTATCTAACGCAATCAAATTTAGGTCGAAACATTGAAAACTTAGCAAGTTATGACCAAAAAGGTATCCAGTTCTACTACAAAGTGGCCGGAAAGAGGCACTAGTAAAACTGCTTACCTTTTTGGTCATAACTTGCTTACTTTTCTAGATATCGACTTGATTTCTATTGCGTTGGATACAGATACAAATTGGCTTTAAGTAGAATTTTGTTTTTTGCTTATAGTGCGAAAAAAATATTTTTAACCAAAAAAAACCATGGACTACCCCCTTTGCTATTTTTGAAAAAATGATAAAAAAACTTTCTTGCTCTATCCACAAGAAAAAAGAAATCTAATTAAAGCCAATACGTTTAGCTATCTAACGCAATCAAATTTAGGTCGAAACATTGAAAACTTAGCAAGTTATGACCAAAAAGGTATCCAGTTCTACTACAAAGTGGCCGGAAAGAGGCACTAGTAGAACTGCTTACCTTTTTGGTCATAACTTGCTAATTTTTCTAGATATCGACTTGATTACTATTGCGTTGGATAGAGAACCAAATTGGCTTTAAGTAGAATTTTGTTTTTTGCTTATAGTGCGAAAAAAATATTTTTAACCAAAAAAAACCATGGACTACCCCCTTTGCTATTTTTGAAAAAATGATAAAAAAACTTTCTTGCTCTATCCACAAGAAAAAAGAAATCTAATTAAAGCCAGTACGTTTAGCTATCTAACGCAATCAAATTTAGGTCGAAACATTGAAAACTTAGCAAGTTATGACCAAAAAGGTATCCAGTTCTACTACAAAGTGGCCGGAAAGAGGCACTAGTAAAACTGCTTACCTTTTTGGTCATAACTTGCTTACTTTTCTAGATATCGACTTGATTTCTATTGCGTTGGATACAGATTCAAATTGGCTTTAATTAGAATTTTGTTTTTTGCTTATAGTGCGAAAAAAATATTTTTAACCAAAAAAAACCATGGACTACCCCCTTTGCTATTTTTGAAAAAATTATAAAAAAACTTTCTTGCTCTATCCACAAGAAAAAAGAAATCTAATTAAAGCCAATACGTTTAGCTATCTAACGCAATCAAATTTAGGTCGAAACATTGAAAACTTAGCAAGTTATGACCAAAAAGGTATCCAGTTCTACTACAAAGTGGCCGGAAAGAGGCACTAGTAGAACTGCTTACCTTTTTGGTCATAACTTGCTAATTTTTCTAGATATCGACTTGATTACTATTGCGTTGGATAGAGAACCAAATTGGCTTTAAGTAGAATTTTGTTTTTTGCTTATAGTGCGAAAAAAATATTTTTAACCAAAAAAAACCATGGACTACCCCCTTTGCTATTTTTGAAAAAATGATAAAAAAACTTTCTTGCTCTATCCACAAGAAAAAAGAAATCTAATTAAAGCCAGTACGTTTAGCTATCTAACGCAATCAAATTTAGGTCGAAACATTGAAAACTTAGCAAGTTATGACCAAAAAGGTATCCAGTTCTACTACAAAGTGGCCGGAAAGAGGCACTAGTAAAACTGCTTACCTTTTTGGTCATAACTTGCTTACTTTTCTAGATATCGACTTGATTTCTATTGCGTTGGATACAGATTCAAATTGGCTTTAATTAGAATTTTGTTTTTTGCTTATAGTGCGAAAAAAATATTTTTAACCAAAAAAAACCATGGACTACCCCCTTTGCTATTTTTGAAAAAATGATAAAAAACTTTCTTGCTCTATCCACAAGAAAAAAATAATTCTAATTAAAGCCAATACGTTTAGCTATCTAACGCAATCAAATTTAGGTCGAAACATTGAAAACTTAGCAAGTTATGACCAAAAAGGTATCCAGTTCTACTACAAAGTGGCCGGAAAGAGGCACTAGTAGAACTGCTTACCTTTTTGGTCATAACTTGCTAATTTTTCTAGATATCGACTTGATTACTATTGCGTTGGATAGAGAACCAAATTGGCTTTAAGTAGAATTTTGTTTTTTGCTTATAGTGCGAAAAAAATATTTTTAACCAAAAAAAACCATGGACTACCCCCTTTGCTATTTTTGAAAAAATGATAAAAAAACTTTCTTGCTCTATCCACAAGAAAAAAGAAATCTAATTAAAGCCAGTACGTTTAGCTATCTAACGCAATCAAATTTAGGTCGAAACATTGAAAACTTAGCAAGTTATGACCAAAAAGGTATCCAGTTCTACTACAAAGTGGCCGGAAAGAGGCACTAGTAAAACTGCTTACCTTTTTGGTCATAACTTGCTTACTTTTCTAGATATCGACTTGATTTCTATTGCGTTGGATACAGATTCAAATTGGCTTTAATTAGAATTTTGTTTTTTGCTTATAGTGCGAAAAAAATATTTTTAACCAAAAAAAACCATGGACTACCCCCTTTGCTATTTTTGAAAAAATGATAAAAAAACTTTCTTGCTCTATCCACAAGAAAAAAGAAATCTAATTAAAGCCAATACGTTTAGCTATCTAACGCAATCAAATTTAGGTCGAAACATTGAAAACTTAGCAAGTTATGACCAAAAAGGTATCCAGTTCTACTACAAAGTGGCCGGAAAGAGGCACTAGTAGAACTGCTTACCTTTTTGGTCATAACTTGCTTACTTTTCTAGATATCGACTTGATTACTATTGCGTTGGATAGAGAACCAAATTGGCTTTAAGTAGAATTTTGTTTTTTGCTTATAGTGCGAAAAAAATATTTTTAACCAAAAAAAACCATGGACTACCCCCTTTGCTATTTTTGAAAAAATGATAAAAAAACTTTCTTGCTCTATCCACAAGAAAAAAGAAATCTAATTAAAGCCAATACGTTTAGCTATCTAACGCAATCAAAATTAGGTCGATACATTGAAAACTTAGCAAGTTATGACCAAAAAGGTATCCAGTTCTACTACAAAGTGGCCGGAAAGAGGCACTAGTAGAACTGCTTACCTTTTTGGTCATAACTTGCTTACTTTTCTAGATATCGACTTGATTACTATTGCGTTGGATAGAGAACCAAATTGGCTTTAAGTAGAATTTTGTTTTTTGCTTATAGTGCGAAAAAAATATTTTTAACCAAAAAAAACCATGGACTACCCCCTTTGCTATTTTTGAAAAAATGATAAAAAAACTTTCTTGCTCTATCCACAAGAAAAAAGAAATCTAATTAAAGCCAATACGTTTAGCTATCTAACGCAATCAAATTTAGGTCGAAACATTGAAAACTTAGCAAGTTATGACCAAAAAGGTATCCAGTTCTACTACAAAGTGGCCGGAAAGAGGCACTAGTAAAACTGCTTACCTTTTTGGTCATAGCTTGCTTACTTTTTTAGATATCGACTTGATTTCTATTGCGTTAAATAGAGAACCAAATTGGCTTTAATTAGAAGTTTGTTTTTTGTTTATAGTGCGAAAAAAATATTTTTAACCAAAAAAAACCATGGACTACCCCCTTTGCTATTTTTGAAAAAATGATAAAAAAACTTTCTTGCTCTATCCACAAGAAAAAAGAAATCTAATTAAAGCCAATACGTTTAGCTATCTAACGCAATCAAAATTAGGTCGATACATTGAAAACTTAGCAAGTTATGACCAAAAAGGTATCCAGTTCTACTACAAAGTGGCCGGAAAGAGGCACTAGTAGAACTGCTTACCTTTTTGGTCATAACTTGCTTACTTTTCTAGATATCGACTTGATTACTATTGCGTTGGATAGAGAACCAAATTGGCTTTAAGTAGAATTTTGTTTTTTGCTTATAGTGCGAAAAAAATATTTTTAACAAAAAAAAACCATGGACTACCCCCTTTGCTATTTTTGAAAATATGATAAAAAAACTTTCTTGCTCTATCCACAAGAAAAAAGAAATCTAATTAAAGCCAATACGTTTAGCTATCTAACGCAATCAAAATTAGGTCGATACATTGAAAACTTAGCAAGTTATGACCAAAAAGGTATCCAGTTCTGCTACAAAGTGGCCGGAAAGAGGCACTAGTAGAACTGCTTACCTTTTTGGTCATAACTTGCTAATTTTTCTAGATATCGACTTGATTACTATTGCGTTGGATAGAGAACCAAATTGGCTTTAAGTAGAATTTTGTTTTTTGCTTATAGTGCGAAAAAAATATTTTTAACCAAAAAAAACCATGGACTACATCCTTTGCTATTTTTGAAAAAATGATAAAAAAACTTTCTTGCTCTATCCACAAGAAAAAAGAAATCTAATTAAAGCCAGTACGTTTAGCTATCTAACGCAATCAAATTTAGGTCGAAACATTGAAAACTTAGCAAGTTATGACCAAAAAGGTATCCAGTTCTACTACAAAGTGGCCGGAAAGAGGCACTAGTAGAACTGCTTACCTTTTTGGTCATAACTTGCTTACTTTTCTAGATATCGACTTGATTACTATTGCGTTGGATAGAGAACCAAATTGGCTTTAAGTAGAATTTTGTTTTTTGCTTATAGTGCGAAAAAAATATTTTTAACAAAAAAAAACCATGGACTACCCCCTTTGCTATTTTTGAAAATATGATAAAAAAACTTTCTTGCTCTATCCACAAGAAAAAAGAAATCTAATTAAAGCCAATACGTTTAGCTATCTAACGCAATCAAAATTAGGTCGATACATTGAAAACTTAGCAAGTTATGACCAAAAAGGTATCCAGTTCTGCTACAAAGTGGCCGGAAAGAGGCACTAGTAGAACTGCTTACCTTTTTGGTCATAACTTGCTAATTTTTCTAGATATCGACTTGATTACTATTGCGTTGGATAGAGAACCAAATTGGCTTTAAGTAGAATTTTGTTTTTTGCTTATAGTGCGAAAAAAATATTTTTAACCAAAAAAAACCATGGACTACCCCCTTTGCTATTTTTGAAAAAATGATAAAAAAACTTTCTTGCTCTATCCACAAGAAAAAAGAAATCTAATAAAAGCCAATACGTTTAGCTATCTAACGCAATCAAAATTAGGTCGATACATTGAAAACTTAGCAAGTTATGACCAAAAAGGTATCCAGTTCTACTACAAAGTGGCCGGAAAGAGGCACTAGTAGAACTGCTTACCTTTTTGGTCATAACTTGCTAATTTTTCTAGATATCGACTTGATTACTATTGCGTTGGATAGAGAACCAAATTGGCTTTAAGTAGAATTTTGTTTTTTGCTTATAGTGCGAAAAAAATATTTTTAACCAAAAAAAACCATGGACTACCCCCTTTGCTATTTTTGAAAAAATGATAAAAAAACTTTCTTGCTCTATCCACAAGAAAAAAGAAATCTAATTAAAGCCAATACGTTTAGCTATCTAACGCAATCAAATTTAGGTCGAAACATTGAAAACTTAGCAAGTTATGACCAAAAAGGTATCCAGTTCTACTACAAAGTGGCCGGAAAGAGGCACTAGTAGAACTGCTTACCTTTTTGGTCATAACTTGCTAATTTTTCTAGATATCGACTTGATTACTATTGCGTTGGATAGAGAACCAAATTGGCTTTAAGTAGAATTTTGTTTTTTGCTTATAGTGCGAAAAAAATATTTTTAACCAAAAAAAACCATGGACTACCCCCTTTGCTATTTTTGAAAAAATGATAAAAAAACTTTCTTGCTCTATCCACAAGAAAAAAGAAATCTAATTAAAGCCAATACGTTTAGCTATCTAACGCAATCAAATTTAGGTCGAAACATTGAAAACTTAGCAAGTTATGACCAAAAAGGTATCCAGTTCTACTACAAAGTGGCCGGAAAGAGGCACTAGTAGAACTGCTTACCTTTTTGGTCATAACTTGCTAATTTTTCTAGATATCGACTTGATTTCTATTGCGTTGGATACAGATTCAAATTGGCTTTAATTAGAATTTTGTTTTTTGCTTATAGTGCGAAAAAAATATTTTTAACCAAAAAAAACCATGGACTACCCCCTTTGCTATTTTTGAAAAAATGATAAAAAAACTTTCTTGCTCTATCCACAAGAAAAAAGAAATCTAATTAAAGCCAATACGTTTAGCTATCTAACGCAATCAAATTTAGGTCGAAACATTGAAAACTTAGCAAGTTATGACCAAAAAGGTATCCAGTTCTACTACAAAGTGGCCGGAAAGAGGCACTAGTAGAACTGCTTACCTTTTTGGTCATAACTTGCTAATTTTTCTAGATATCGACTTGATTACTATTGCGTTGGATAGAGAACCAAATTGGCTTTAAGTAGAATTTTGTTTTTTGCTTATAGTGCGAAAAAAATATTTTTAACCAAAAAAAACCATGGACTACCCCCTTTGCTATTTTTGAAAAAATGATAAAAAAACTTTCTTGCTCTATCCACAAGAAAAAAGAAATCTAATTAAAGCCAGTACGTTTAGCTATCTAACGCAATCAAATTTAGGTCGAAACATTGAAAACTTAGCAAGTTATGACCAAAAAGGTATCCAGTTCTACTACAAAGTGGCCGGAAAGAGGCACTAGTAAAACTGCTTACCTTTTTGGTCATAACTTGCTTACTTTTCTAGATATCGACTTGATTTCTATTGCGTTGGATACAGATTCAAATTGGCTTTAATTAGAATTTTGTTTTTTGCTTATAGTGCGAAAAAAATATTTTTAACCAAAAAAAACCATGGACTACCCCCTTTGCTATTTTTGAAAAAATGATAAAAAAACTTTCTTGCTCTATCCACAAGAAAAAAGAAATCTAATTAAAGCCAATACGTTTAGCTATCTAACGCAATCAAATTTAGGTCGAAACATTGAAAACTTAGCAAGTTATGACCAAAAAGGTATCCAGTTCTACTACAAAGTGGCCGGAAAGAGGCACTAGTAGAACTGCTTACCTTTTTGGTCATAACTTGCTTACTTTTCTAGATATCGACTTGATTACTATTGCGTTGGATAGAGAACCAAATTGGCTTTAAGTAGAATTTTGTTTTTTGCTTATAGTGCGAAAAAAATATTTTTAACCAATAAAAACCATGGACTACCCCCTTTGCTATTTTTGAAAAAATGATAAAAAAACTTTCTTGCTCTATCCACAAGAAAAAAGAAATCTAATTAAAGCCAATACGTTTAGCTATCTAACGCAATCAAAATTAGGTCGATACATTGAAAACTTAGCAAGTTATGACCAAAAAGGTATCCAGTTCTACTACAAAGTGGCCGGAAAGAGGCACTAGTAGAACTGCTTACCTTTTTGGTCATAACTTGCTTACTTTTCTAGATATCGACTTGATTACTATTGCGTTGGATAGAGAACCAAATTGGCTTTAAGTAGAATTTTGTTTTTTGCTTATAGTGCGAAAAAAATATTTTTAACCAAAAAAAACCATGGACTACCCCCTTTGCTATTTTTGAAAAAATGATAAAAAAACTTTCTTGCTCTATCCACAAGAAAAAAGAAATCTAATTAAAGCCAATACGTTTAGCTATCTAACGCAATCAAAATTAGGTCGATACATTGAAAACTTAGCAAGTTATGACCAAAAAGGTATCCAGTTCTACTACAAAGTGGCCGGAAAGAGGCACTAGTAGAACTGCTTACCTTTTTGGTCATAACTTGCTTACTTTTCTAGATATCGACTTGATTACTATTGCGTTGGATAAAGAACCAAATTGGCTTTAAGTAGAATTTTGTTTTTTGCTTATAGTGCGAAAAAAATATTTTTAACCAAAAAAAACCATGGACTACCCCCTTTGCTATTTTTGAAAAAATGATAAAAAAACTTTCTTGCTCTATCCACAAGAAAAAAGAAATCTAATTAAAGCCATTACGTTTAGCTATCTAACGCAATCAAAATTAGGTCGATACATTGAAAACTTAGCAAGTTATGACCAAAAAGATATCCAGTTCTACTACAAAGTGGCCGGAAAGAGGCACTAGTAAAACTGCTTACCTTTTTGGTCATAACTTGCTTACTTTTCTAGATATCGACTTGATTTCTATTGCGTTGGATAGAGAACCAAATTGGCTTTAAGTAGAATTTTGTTTTTTGCTTATAGTGCGAAAAAAATATTTTTAACCAAAAAAAACCATGGACTACCCCCTTTGCTATTTTTGAAAAAATGATAAAAAAACTTTCTTGCTCTATCCACAAGAAAAAAGAAATCTAATTAAAGCCAATACGTTTAGCTATCTAACGCAATCAAAATTAGGTCGATACATTGAAAACTTAGCAAGTTATGACCAAAAAGGTATCCAGTTCTACTACAAAGTGGCCGGAAAGAGGCACTAGTAAAACTGCTTACCTTTTTGGTCATAACTTGCTTACTTTTCTAGATATCGACTTGATTTCTATTGCGTTGGATACAGATACAAATTGGCTTTAAGTAGAATTTTGTTTTTTGCTTATAGTGCGAAAAAAATATTTTTAACCAAAAAAAACCATGGACTACCCCCTTTGCTATTTTTGAAAAAATGATAAAAAACTTTCTTGCTCTATCCACAAGAAAAAAGAAATCTAGTTAAAGCCAATACGTTTAGCTATCTAACGCAATCAAAATTAGGTCGATACATTGAAAACTTAGCAAGTTATGACCAAAAAGGTATCCAGTTCTACTACAAAGTGGCCGGAAAGAGGCACTAGTAGAACTGCTTACCTTTTTGGTCATAACTTGCTTACTTTTCTAGATATCGACTTGATTACTATTGCGTTGGATAAAGAACCAAATTGGCTTTAAGTAGAATTTTGTTTTTTGCTTATAGTGCGAAAAAAATATTTTTAACCAAAAAAAACCATGGACTACCCCCTTTGCTATTTTTGAAAAAATGATAAAAAAACTTTCTTGCTCTATCCACAAGAAAAAAGAAATCTAATTAAAGCCAATACGTTTAGCTATCTAACGCAATCAAAATTAGGTCGATACATTGAAAACTTAGCAAGTTATGACCAAAAAGGTATCCAGTTCTACTACAAAGTGGCCGGAAAGAGGCACTAGTAGAACTGCTTACCTTTTTGGTCATAACTTGCTTACTTTTCTAGATATCGACTTGATTACTATTGCGTTGGATAAAGAACCAAATTGGCTTTAAGTAGAATTTTGTTTTTTGCTTATAGTGCGAAAAAAATATTTTTAACCAAAAAAAACCATGGACTACCCCCTTTGCTATTTTTGAAAAAATGATAAAAAAACTTTCTTGCTCTATCCACAAGAAAAAAGAAATCTAATTAAAGCCAATACGTTTAGCTATCTAACGCAATCAAAATTAGGTCGATACATTGAAAACTTAGCAAGTTATGACCAAAAAGGTATCCAGTTCTACTACAAAGTGGCCGGAAAGAGGCACTAGTAAAACTGCTTACCTTTTTGGTCATAACTTGCTTACTTTTCTAGATATCGACTTGATTTCTATTGCGTTGGATACAGATACAAATTGGCTTTAAGTAGAATTTTGTTTTTTGCTTATAGTGCGAAAAAAATATTTTTAACCAAAAAAAACCATGGACTACCCCCTTTGCTATTTTTGAAAAAATGATAAAAAACTTTCTTGCTCTATCCACAAGAAAAAAGAAATCTAGTTAAAGCCAATACGTTTAGCTATCTAACGCAATCAAAATTAGGTCGATACATTGAAAACTTAGCAAGTTATGACCAAAAAGGTATCCAGTTCTACTACAAAGTGGCCGGAAAGAGGCACTAGTAGAACTGCTTACCTTTTTGGTCATAACTTGCTTACTTTTCTAGATATCGACTTGATTACTATTGCGTTGGATAGAGAACCAAATTGGCTTTAAGTAGAATTTTGTTTTTTGCTTATAGTGCGAAAAAAATATTTTTAACAAAAAAAAACCATGGACTACCCCCTTTGCTATTTTTGAAAAAATGATAAAAAAACTTTCTTGCTCTATCCACAAGAAAAAAGAAATCTAATTAAAGCCAATACGTTTAGCTATCTAACGCAATCAAAATTAGGTCGATACATTGAAAACTTAGCAAGTTATGACCAAAAAGGTATCCAGTTCTACTACAAAGTGGCCGGAAAGAGGCACTAGTAGAACTGCTTACCTTTTTGGTCATAACTTGCTTACTTTTCTAGATATCGACTTGATTACGATTGCGTTGGATAGAGAACCAAATTGGCTTTAAGTAGAATTTTGTTTTTTGCTTATAGTGCGAAAAAAATATTTTTAACCAAAAAAAACCATGGACTACCCCCTTTGCTATTTTTGAAAAAATGATAAAAAAACTTTCTTGCTCTATCCACAAGAAAAAAGAAATCTAATTAAAGCCAATACGTTTAGCTATCTAACGCAATCAAATTTAGGTCGAAACATTGAAAACTTAGCAAGTTATGACCAAAAAGGTATCCAGTTCTACTACAAAGTGGCCGGAAAGAGGCACTAGTAGAACTGCTTACCTTTTTGGTCATAACTTGCTTACTTTTCTAGATATCGACTTGATTACTATTGCGTTGGATAGAGAACCAAATTGGCTTTAAGTAGAATTTTGTTTTTTGCTTATAGTGCGAAAAAATATTTTTAACCAAAAAAAACCATGGACTACCCCCTTTGCTATTTTTGAAAAAATGATAAAAAAACTTTCTTGCTCTATCCACAAGAAAAAAGAAATCTAATTAAAGCCAATACGTTTAGCTATCTAACGCAATCAAATTTAGGTCGAAACATTGAAAACTTAGCAAGTTATGACCAAAAAGGTATCCCGTTCTACTACAAAGTGGCCGGAAAGAGGCACTAGTAGAACTGCTTACGTTTTTGGTCATAACTTGCTTACTTTTCTAGATATCGACTTGATTACTATTGCGTTGGATAGAGAACCAAATTGGCTTTAAGTAGAATTTTGTTTTTTGCTTATAGTGCGAAAAAATATTTTTAACCAAAAAAAACCATGGACTACCCCCTTTGCTATTTTTGAAAAAATGATAAAAAAAACTTTCTTGCTCTATCCACAAGAAAAAAGAAATCTAATTAAAGCCAATACGTTTAGCTATCTAACGCAATCAAAATTAGGTCGATACATTGAAAACTTAGCAAGTTATGACCAAAAAGGTATCCAGTTCTACTACAAAGTGGCCGGAAAGAGGCACTAGTAGAACTGCTTACCTTTTTGGTCATAACTTGCTTACTTTTCTAGATATCGACTTGATTACTATTGCGTTGGATAAAGAACCAAATTGGCTTTAAGTAGAATTTTGTTTTTTGCTTATAGTGCGAAAAAAATATTTTTAACCAAAAAAAACCATGGACTACCCCCTTTGCTATTTTTGAAAAAATGATAAAAAAACTTTCTTGCTCTATCCACAAGAAAAAAGAAATCTAATTAAAGCCAATACGTTTAGCTATCTAACGCAATCAAAATTAGGTCGATACATTGAAAACTTAGCAAGTTATGACCAAAAAGGTATCCAGTTCTACTACAAAGTGGCCGGAAAGAGGCACTAGTAGAACTGCTTACCTTTTTGGTCATAACTTGCTTACTTTTCTAGATATCGACTTGATTTCTATTGCGTTGGATACAGATACAAATTGGCTTTAAGTAGAATTTTGTTTTTTGCTTATAGTGCGAAAAAAATATTTTTAACCAAAAAAAACCATGGACTACCTACCCCCTTTGCTATTTTTGAAAAAATGATAAAAAAACTTTCTTGCTCTATCCACAAGAAAAAAGAAATCTAATTAAAGCCAATACGTTTAGCTATCTAACGCAATCAAAATTAGGTCGATACATTGAAAACTTAGCAAGTTATGACCAAAAAGGTATCCAGTTCTACTACAAAGTGGCCGGAAAGAGGCACTAGTAGAACTGCTTACCTTTATGGTCATAACTTGCTAATTTTTCTAGATATCGACTTGATTACTATTGCGTTGGATAGAGAACCAAATTGGCTTTAAGTAGAATTTTGTTTTTTGCTAATAGTGCGAAAAAAATATTTTTAACAAAAAAAAACCATGGACTACCCCCTTTGCTATTTTTGAAAAAATGATAAAAAAAACTTTCTTGCTCTATCCACAAAAAAAAAGAAATCTAATTAAAGCCAATACGTTTAGCTATCTAACGCAATCAAATTTAGGTCGATACATTGAAAACTTAGCAAGTTATGACCAAAAAGGTATCCAGTTCTACTACAAAGTGGCCGGAAAGAGGCACTAGTAGAACTGCTTACCTTTTTGGTCATAACTTGCTTACTTTTCTAGATATCGACTTGATTACTATTGCGTTGGATAAAGAACCAAATTGGCTTTAAGTAGAATTTTGTTTTTTGCTTATAGTGCGAAAAAAATATTTTTAACCAAAAAAAACCATGGACTACCCCCTTTGCTATTTTTGAAAAAATGATAAAAAAACTTTCTTGCTCTATCCACAAGAAAAAAGAAATCTAATTAAAGCCAATACGTTTAGCTATCTAACGCAATCAAAATTAGTTCGATACATTGAAAACTTAGCAAGTTATGACCAAAAAGGTATCCAGTTCTACTACAAAGTGGCCGGAAAGAGGCACTAGTAGAACTGCTTACCTTTATGGTCATAACTTGCTAATTTTTCTAGATATCGACTTGATTACTATTGCGTTGGATAGAGAACCAAATTGGCTTTAAGTAGAATTTTGTTTTTTGCTTATAGTGCGAAAAAAATATTTTTAACAAAAAAAAACCATGGACTACCCCCTTTGCTATTTTTGAAAAAATGATAAAAAAACTTTCTTGCTCTATCCACAAGAAAAAAGAAATCTAATTAAAGCCAATACGTTTAGCTATCTAACGCAATCAAATTTAGGTCGAAACATTGAAAACTTAGCAAGTTATGACCAAAAAGTATCCCGTTCTACTACAAAGTGGCCGGAAAGAGGCACTAGTAGAACTGCTTACCTTTTTGGTCATAACTTGCTTACTTTTCTAGATATCGACTTGATTACTATTGCGTTGGATAGAGAACCAAATTGGCTTTAAGTAGAATTTTGTTTTTTGCTTATAGTGCGAAAAAAATATTTTTAACCAAAAAAAACCATGGACTACCCCCTTTGCTATTTTTGAAAAAATGATAAAAAAACTTTCTTGCTCTATCCACAAGAAAAAAGAAATCTAATTAAAGCCAATACGTTTAGCTATCTAACGCAATCAAAATTAGGTCGATACATTGAAAACTTAGCAAGTTATGACCAAAAAGGTATCCAGTTCTACTACAAAGTGGCCGGAAAGAGGCACTAGTAGAACTGCTTACCTTTTTGGTCATAACTTGCTTACTTTTCTAGATATCGACTTGATTACTATTGCGTTGGATAAAGAACCAAATTGGCTTTAAGTAGAATTTTGTTTTTTGCTTATAGTGCGAAAAAAATATTTTTAACCAAAAAAAACCATGGACTACCCCCTTTGCTATTTTTGAAAAAATGATAAAAAAACTTTCTTGCTCTATCCACAAGAAAAAAGAAATCTAATTAAAGCCAATACGTTTAGCTATCTAACGCAATCAAAATTAGGTCGATACATTGAAAACTTAGCAAGTTATGACCAAAAAGGTATCCAGTTCTACTACAAAGTGGCCGGAAAGAGGCACTAGTAGAACTGCTTACCTTTTTGGTCATAACTTGCTTACTTTTCTAGATATCGACTTGATTACTATTGCGTTGGATAGAGAACCAAATTGGCTTTAAGTAGAATTTTGTTTTTTGCTTATAGTGCGAAAAAATATTTTTAACCAAAAAAAACCATGGACTACCCCCTTTGCTATTTTTGAAAAAATGATAAAAAAACTTTCTTGCTCTATCCACAAGAAAAAAGAAATCTAATTAAAGCCAATACGTTTAGCTATCTAACGCAATCAAATTTAGGTCGAAACATTGAAAACTTAGCAAGTTATGACCAAAAAGGTATCCCGTTCTACTACAAAGTGGCCGGAAAGAGGCACTAGTAGAACTGCTTACCTTTTTGGTCATAACTTGCTTACTTTTCTAGATATCGACTTGATTACTATTGCGTTGGATAGAGAACCAAATTGGCTTTAAGTAGAATTTTGTTTTTTGCTTATAGTGCGAAAAAAATATTTTTAACCAAAAAAAACCATGGACTACCCCCTTTGCTATTTTTGAAAAAATGATAAAAAACTTTCTTGCTCTATCCACAAGAAAAAAAAAATCTAATTAAAGCCAATACGCTAAGCTATCTAACGCAAACAAAATTAGGTCGATACATTGAAAATTTAGCAAGTTATGACCAAAAAGGTATCCAGTTCTACTACAAATTGGCCGGAAGGAGGCAGTTGTAGAACTGCTTACCTTTTCGGTCATAACTTGCTTACTTTTCTAGATATTGACTTGATTTCTATTGCGTTGGATACAGATACAAATTGGCTTTAATTAGAATTTTGTTTTTTGCTTATAGTGCGAAAAAAATATTTTTAACCAAAAAAAACCATGGACTACCCCCTTTGCTATTTTTGAAAAAATGATAAAAAACTTTCTTGCTCTATCCACAAGAAAAAAATAATTCTAATTAAAGCCAATACGTTACGCTATCTAACGCAAACAAAATTAGGTCGATACATTGAAAACTTAGCAAGTTATGACCAAAAAGGTATCCAGTTCTACTACAAATTGGCCGGAAGGAGGCAGTTGTAGAACTGCTTACCTTTTCGGTCATAACTTGCTTACTTTTCTAGATATTGACTTGATTTCTATTGCGTTGGATACAGATACAAATTGGCTTTAATTAGAATTTTGTTTTTTGCTTATAGTGCGAAAAAAATATTTTTAACCAAAAAAAACCATGGACTACCCCCTTTGCTATTTTTGAAAAAATGATAAAAAACTTTCTTGCTCTATCCACAAGAAAAAAAAAATCTAATTAAAGCCAATACGCTAAGCTATCTAACGCAAACAAAATTAGGTCGATACATTGAAAATTTAGCAAGTTATGACCAAAAAGGTATCCAGTTCTACTACAAATTGGCCGGAAGGAGGCAGTTGTAGAACTGCTTACCTTTTCGGTCATAACTTGCTTACTTTTCTAGATATTGACTTGATTTCTATTGCGTTGGATACAGATACAAATTGGCTTTAATTAGAATTTTGTTTTTTGCTTATAGTGCGAAAAAAATATTTTTAACCAAAAAAAACCATGGACTACCCCCTTTGCTATTTTTGAAAAAATGATAAAAAAACTTTCTTGCTCTATCCACAAGAAAAAAGAAATCTAATTAAAGCCAATACGTTTAGCTATCTAACGCAATCAAATTTAGGTCGAAACATTGAAAACTTAGCAAGTTATGACCAAAAAGGTATCCAGTTCTACTACAAAGTGGCCGGAAAGAGGCACTAGTAGAACTGCTTACCTTTTTGGTCATAACTTGCTTACTTTTCTAGATATCGACTTGATTACTATTGCGTTGGATAGAGAACCAAATTGGCTTTAAGTAGAATTTTGTTTTTTGCTTATAGTGCGAAAAAAATATTTTTAACCAAAAAAAACCATGGACTACCCCCTTTGCTATTTTTGAAAAAATGATAAAAAACTTTCTTGCTCTATCCACAAGAAAAAAATAATTCTAATTAAAGCCAATACGTTACGCTATCTAACGCAAACAAAATTAGGTCGATACATTGAAAACTTAGCAAGTTATGACCAAAAAGGTATCCAGTTCTACTACAAATTGGCCGGAAGGAGGCAGTTGTAGAACTGCTTACCTTTTCGGTCATAACTTGCTTACTTTTCTAGATATTGACTTGATTTCTATTGCGTTGGATACAGATACAAATTGGCTTTAATTAGAATTTTGTTTTTTGCTTATAGTCCGAAAAAAATATTTTTAACCAAAAAAAACCATGGACTACCCCCTTTGCTATTTTTGAAAAAATGATAAAAAAACTTTCTTGCTCTATCCACAAGAAAAAAATAATTCTAATTAAAGCCAATACGTTTAGCTATCTAACGCAATCAAATTTAGGTCGAAACATTGAAAATTTAGCAAGTTATGACCAAAAAGGTATCCAGTTCTACTACAAATTGGCCGGAAGGAGGCAGTTGTAGAACTGCTTACCTTTTCGGTCATAACTTGCTTACTTTTCTAGATATCGACTTGATTTCTATTGCGTTGGATACAGATACAAATTGGCTTTAATTAGAATTTTGTTTTTTGCTTATAGTGCGAAAAAAATATTTTTAACCAAAAAAAACCATGGACTACCCCCTTTGCTATTTTTGAAAAAATGATAAAAAACTTTCTTGCTCTATCCACAAGAAAAAAATAATTCTAATTAAAGCCAATACGTTACGCTATCTAACGCAAACAAAATTAGGTCGATACATTGAAAACTTAGCAAGTTATGACCAAAAAGGTATCCAGTTCTACTACAAATTGGCCGGAAGGAGGCAGTTGTAGAACTGCTTACCTTTTCGGTCATAACTTGCTTACTTTTCTAGATATTGACTTGATTTCTATTGCGTTGGATACAGATACAAATTGGCTTTAATTAGAATTTTGTTTTTTGCTTATAGTCCGAAAAAAATATTTTTAACCAAAAAAAACCATGGACTACCCCCTTTGCTATTTTTGAAAAAATGATAAAAAAACTTTCTTGCTCTATCCACAAGAAAAAAATAATTCTAATTAAAGCCAATACGTTTAGCTATCTAACGCAATCAAATTTAGGTCGATACATTGAAAACTTAGCAAGTTATGACCAAAAAGGTATCCAGTTCTACTACAAATTGGCCGGAAGGAGGCAGTTGTAGAACTGCTTACCTTTTCGGTCATAACTTGCTTACTTTTCTAGATATTGACTTGATTTCTATTGCGTTGGATACAGATACAAATTGGCTTTAATTAGAATTTTGTTTTTTGCTTATAGTGCGAAAAAAATATTTTTAACCAAAAAAAACCATGGACTACCCCCTTTGCTATTTTTGAAAAAATGATAAAAAACTTTCTTGCTCTATCCACAAGAAAAAAATAATTCTAATTAAAGCCAATACGTTACGCTATCTAACGCAAACAAAATTAGGTCGATACATTGAAAACTTAGCAAGTTATGACCAAAAAGGTATCCAGTTCTACTACAAATTGGCCGGAAGGAGGCAGTTGTAGAACTGCTTACCTTTTCGGTCATAACTTGCTTACTTTTCTAGATATTGACTTGATTTCTATTGCGTTGGATACAGATACAAATTGGCTTTAATTAGAATTTTGTTTTTTGCTTATAGTCCGAAAAAAATATTTTTAACCAAAAAAAACCATGGACTACCCCCTTTGCTATTTTTGAAAAAATGATAAAAAAACTTTCTTGCTCTATCCACAAGAAAAAAATAATTCTAATTAAAGCCAATACGTTTAGCTATCTAACGCAATCAAATTTAGGTCGATACATTGAAAACTTAGCAAGTTATGACCAAAAAGGTATCCAGTTCTACTACAAATTGGCCGGAAGGAGGCAGTTGTAGAACTGCTTACCTTTTCGGTCATAACTTGCTTACTTTTCTAGATATTGACTTGATTTCTATTGCGTTGGATACAGATACAAATTGGCTTTAATTAGAATTTTGTTTTTTGCTTATAGTGCGAAAAAAATATTTTTAACCAAAAAAAACCATGGACTACCCCCTTTGCTATTTTTGAAAAAATGATAAAAAAACTTTCTTGCTCTATCCACAAGAAAAAAGAAATCTAATTAAAGCCAATACGTTTAGCTATCTAACGCAATCAAATTTAGGTCGAAACATTGAAAACTTAGCAAGTTATGACCAAAAAGGTATCCAGTTCTACTACAAAGTGGCCGGAAAGAGGCACTAGTAGAACTGCTTACCTTTTTGGTCATAACTTGCTTACTTTTCTAGATATCGACTTGATTACTATTGCGTTGGATAGAGAACCAAATTGGCTTTAAGTAGAATTTTGTTTTTTGCTTATAGTGCGAAAAAAATATTTTTAACCAAAAAAAACCATGGACTACCCCCTTTGCTATTTTTGAAAAAATGATAAAAAACTTTCTTGCTCTATCCACAAGAAAAAAAAATCTAATTAAAGCCAATACGTTTAGCTATCTAACGCAATCAAATTTAGGTCGAAACATTGAAAATTTAGCAAGTTATGACCAAAAAGGTATCCAGTTCTACTACAAATTGGCCGGAAGGAGGCAGTTGTAGAACTGCTTACCTTTTCGGTCATAACTTGCTTACTTTTCTAGATATCGACTTGATTTCTATTGCGTTGCATACAGATACAAATTGGCTTTAATTAGAATTTTGTTTTTTGCTTATAGTGCGAAAAAAATATTTTTAACCAAAAAAAACCATGGACTACCCCCTTTGCTATTTTTGAAAAAATGATAAAAAACTTTCTTGCTCTATCCACAAGAAAAAAATAATTCTAATTAAAGCCAATACGTTACGCTATCTAACGCAAACAAAATTAGGTCGATACATTGAAAACTTAGCAAGTTATGACCAAAAAGGTATCCAGTTCTACTACAAATTGGCCGGAAGGAGGCAGTTGTAGAACTGCTTACCTTTTCGGTCATAACTTGCTTACTTTTCTAGATATTGACTTGATTTCTATTGCGTTGGATACAGATACAAATTGGCTTTAATTAGAATTTTGTTTTTTGCTTATAGTGCGAAAAAAATATTTTTAACCAAAAAAAACCATGGACTACCCCCTTTGCTATTTTTGAAAAAATGATAAAAAACTTTCTTGCTCTATCCACAAGAAAAAAATAATTCTAATTAAAGCCAATACGTTACGCTATCTAACGCAAACAAAATTAGGTCGATACATTGAAAACTTAGCAAGTTATGACCAAAAAGGTATCCAGTTCTACTACAAATTGGCCGGAAGGAGGCAGTTGTAGAACTGCTTACCTTTTCGGTCATAACTTGCTTACTTTTCTAGATATTGACTTGATTTCTATTGCGTTGGATACAGATACAAATTGGCTTTAATTAGAATTTTGTTTTTTGCTTATAGTCCGAAAAAAATATTTTTAACCAAAAAAAACCATGGACTACCCCCTTTGCTATTTTTGAAAAAATGATAAAAAAACTTTCTTGCTCTATCCACAAGAAAAAAATAATTCTAATTAAAGCCAATACGTTTAGCTATCTAACGCAATCAAATTTAGGTCGATACATTGAAAACTCAGCAAGTTATGACCAAAAAGGTATCCAGTTCTACTACAAAGTGGCCGGAAAGAGGCACTAGTAGAACTGCTTACCTTTTTGGTCATAACTTGCTTACTTTTCTAGATATCGACTTGATTACTATTGCGTTGGATAGAGAACCAAATTGGCTTTAAGTAGAATTTTGTTTTTTGCTTATAGTGCGAAAAAAATATTTTTAACCAAAAAAAACCATGGACTACCCCCTTTGCTATTTTTGAAAAAATGATAAAAAAACTTTCTTGCTCTATCCACAAGAAAAAAGAAATCTAATTAAAGCCAATACGTTTAGCTATCTAACGCAAACAAAATTAGGTCAATACATTGAAAACTCAGCAAGTTATGACCAAAAAGGTATCCAGTTCTACTACAAATTGGCCGGAAGGAGGCAGTTGTAGAACTGCTTACCTTTTCGGTCATAACTTGCTTACTTTTCTAGATATCGACTTGATTTCTATTGCGTTGGATACAGATACAAATTGGCTTTAATTAGAATTTTGTTTTTTGCTTATAGTGCGAAAAAAATATTTTTAACCAAAAAAAACCATGGACTACCCCCTTTGCTATTTTTGAAAAAATGATAAAAAACTTTCTTGCTCTATCCACAAGAAAAAAATAATTCTAATTAAAGCCAATACGTTACGCTATCTAACGCAAACAAAATTAGGTCGATACATTGAAAACTTAGCAAGTTATGACCAAAAAGGTATCCAGTTCTACTACAAATTGGCCGGAAGGAGGCAGTTGTAGAACTGCTTACCTTTTCGGTCATAACATGCTTACTTTTCTAGATATTGACTTGATTTCTATTGCGTTGGATACAGATACAAATTGGCTTTAATTAGAATTTTGTTTTTTGCTTATAGTCCGAAAAAAATATTTTTAACCAAAAAAAACCATGGACTACCCCCTTTGCTATTTTTGAAAAAATGATAAAAAAACTTTCTTGCTCTATCCACAAAAAAAAAATAATTCTAATTAAAGCCACTACGTTTAGCTATCTAACGCAATCAAATTTAGGTCGATACATTGAAAACTCAGCAAGTTATGACCAAAAAGGTATCCAGTTCTACTACAAAGTGGCCGGAAAGAGGCACTAGTAGAACTGCTTACCTTTTTGGTCATAACTTGCTTACTTTTCTAGATATCGACTTGATTACTATTGCGTTGGATAGAGAACCAAATTGGCTTTAAGTAGAATTTTGTTTTTTGCTTATAGTGCGAAAAAAATATTTTTAACAAAAAAAAACCATGGACTACCCCCTTTGCTATTTTTGAAAAAATGATAAAAAAACTTTCTTGCTCTATCCACAAGAAAAAAGAAATCTAATTAAAGCCAATACGTTTAGCTATCTAACGCAATCAAAATTAGGTCGATACATTGAAAACTTAGCAAGTTATGACCAAAAAGGTATCCAGTTCTACTACAAAGTGGCCGGAAAGAGGCACTAGTAAAACTGCTTACCTTTTTGGTCATAACTTGCTTACTTTTCTAGATATCGACTTGATTTCTATTGCGTTGGATAGAGAACCAAATTGGCTTTAAGTAGAATTTTGTTTTTTGCTTATAGTGCGAAAAAAATATTTTTAACCAAAAAAAACCATGGACTACCCCCTTTGCTATTTTTGAAAAAATGATAAAAAAACTTTCTTGCTCTATCCACAAGAAAAAAGAAATCTAATTAAAGCCAATACGTTTAGCTATCTAACGCAATCAAAATTAGGTCGATACATTGAAAACTTAGCAAGTTATGACCAAAAAGGTATCCAGTTCTACTACAAAGTGGCCGGAAAGAGGCACTAGTAGAACTGCTTACCTTTTTGGTCATAACTTGCTTACTTTTCTAGATATCGACTTGATTACTATTGCGTTGGATAAAGAACCAAATTGGCTTTAAGTAGAATTTTGTTTTTTGCTTATAGTGCGAAAAAAATATTTTTAACCAAAAAAAACCATGGACTACCCCCTTTGCTATTTTTGAAAAAATGATAAAAAAACTTTCTTGCTCTATCCACAAGAAAAAAGAAATCTAATTAAAGCCAATACGCTTAGCTATCTAACGCAATCAAAATTAGGTCGATACATTGAAAACTTAGCAAGTTATGACCAAAAAGGTATCCAGTTCTACTACAAAGTGGCCGGAAAGAGGCACTAGTAGAACTGCTTACCTTTTTGGTCATAACTTGCTTACTTTTCTAGATATCGACTTGATTACTATTGCGTTGGATAGAGAACCAAATTGGCTTTAAGTAGAATTTTGTTTTTTGCTTATAGTGCGAAAAAAATATTTTTAACCAAAAAAAACCATGGACTACCCCCTTTGCTATTTTTGAAAAAATGATAAAAAAACTTTCTTGCTCTATCCACAAGAAAAAAGAAATCTAATTAAAGCCAATACGTTTAGCTATCTAACGCAATCAAATTTAGGTCGAAACATTGAAAACTTAGCAAGTTATGACCAAAAAGGTATCCAGTTCTACTACAAAGTGGCCGGAAAGAGGCACTAGTAAAACTGCTTACCTTTTTGGTCATAACTTGCTTACTTTTTTAGATATCGACTTGATTTCTATTGCGTTGGATAGAGAACCAAATTGGCTTTAATTAGAAGTTTGTTTTTTGTTTATAGTGCGAAAAAAATATTTTTAACCAAAAAAAACCATGGACTACCCCCTTTGCTATTTTTGAAAAAATGATAAAAAAACTTTCTTGCTCTATCCACAAGAAAAAAGAAATCTAATTAAAGCCAATACGTTTAGCTATCTAACGCAATCAAAATTAGGTCGATACATTGAAAACTTAGCAAGTTATGACCAAAAAGGTATCCAGTTCTACTACAAAGTGGCCGGAAAGAGGCACTAGTAGAACTGCTTACCTTTTTGGTCATAACTTGCTTACTTTTCTAGATATCGACTTGATTACTATTGCGTTGGATAAAGAACCAAATTGGCTTTAAGTAGAATTTTGTTTTTTGCTTATAGTGCGAAAAAAATATTTTTAACCAAAAAAAACCATGGACTACCCCCTTTGCTATTTTTGAAAAAATGATAAAAAAACTTTCTTGCTCTATCCACAAGAAAAAAGAAATCTAATTAAAGCCAATACGTTTAGCTATCTAACGCAATCAAAATTAGGTCGATACATTGAAAACTTAGCAAGTTATGACCAAAAAGGTATCCAGTTCTACTACAAAGTGGCCGGAAAGAGGCACTAGTAGAACTGCTTACCTTTTTGGTCATAACTTGCTTACTTTTCTAGATATCGACTTGATTACTATTGCGTTGGATAGAGAACCAAATTGGCTTTAAGTAGAATTTTGTTTTTTGCTTATAGTGCGAAAAAAATATTTTTAACCAAAAAAAACCATGGACTACCCCCTTTGCTATTTTTGAAAAAATGATAAAAAAACTTTCTTGCTCTATCCACAAGAAAAAAGAAATCTAATTAAAGCCAGTACGTTTAGCTATCTAACGCAATCAAATTTAGGTCGAAACATTGAAAACTTAGCAAGTTATGACCAAAAAGGTATCCAGTTCTACTACAAAGTGGCCGGAAAGAGGCACTAGTAGAACTGCTTACCTTTTTGGTCATAACTTGCTAATTTTTCTAGATATCGACTTGATTACTATTGCGTTGGATAGAGAACCAAATTGGCTTTAAGTAGAATTTTGTTTTTTGCTTATAGTGCGAAAAAAATATTTTTAACCAAAAAAAACCATGGACTACCCCCTTTGCTATTTTTGAAAAAATGATAAAAAAACTTTCTTGCTCTATCCACAAGAAAAAAGAAATCTAATTAAAGCCAATACGTTTAGCTATCTAACGCAATCAAATTTAGGTCGAAACATTGAAAACTTAGCAAGTTATGACCAAAAAGGTATCCAGTTCTACTACAAAGTGGCCGGAAAGAGGCACTAGTAGAACTGCTTACCTTTTTGGTCATAACTTGCTTACTTTTCTAGATATCGACTTGATTACTATTGCGTTGGATAGAGAACCAAATTGGCTTTAAGTAGAATTTTGTTTTTTGCTTATAGTGCGAAAAAAATATTTTTAACCAAAAAAAACCATGGACTACCCCCTTTGCTATTTTTGAAAAAATGATAAAAAAACTTTCTTGCTCTATCCACAAGAAAAAAGAAATCTAATTAAAGCCAATACGTTTAGCTATCTAACGCAATTTAAATTAGGTCGATACATTGAAAACTTAGCAAGTTATGACCAAAAAGGTATCCAGTTCTACTACAAAGTGGCCGGAAAGAGGCACTAGTAGAACTGCTTACCTTTTTGGTCATAACTTGCTTACTTTTCTAGATATCGACTTGATTACTATTGCGTTGGATAGAGAACCAAATTGGCTTTAAGTAGAATTTTGTTTTTTGCTTATAGTGCGAAAAAAATATTTTTAACCAAAAAAAACCATGGACTACCCCCTTTGCTATTTTTGAAAAAATGATAAAAAAACTTTCTTGCTCTATCCACAAGAAAAAAGAAATCTAATTAAAGCCAATACGTTTAGCTATCTAACGCAATCAAATTTAGGTCGAAACATTGAAAACTTAGCAAGTTATGACCAAAAAGGTATCCAGTTCTACTACAAAGTGGCCGGAAAGAGGCACTAGTAGAACTGCTTACCTTTTTGGTCATAACTTGCTTACTTTTCTAGATATCGACTTGATTACTATTGCGTTGGATAGAGAACCAAATTAGCTTTAATTAGAATTTTGTTTTTTGCTTATAGTGCAAAAAAAATATTTTTAACCAAAAAAAACCATGGACTACCCCCTTTGCTATTTTTAAAAAAATTATAAAAAACTTTCTTGCTCTATCCACAAGAAAAAAATAATTCTAATTAAAGCCAATACGTTTAGCTATCTAACGCAAACAAAATTAGGTCGATACATTGAAAACTTAGCAAGTTATGACCAAAAAGGTATTTAGTTCTACTACAAAGTGGCCGGAAAGAGGCACTAGTACAACTGCTTACCTTTTTGGTCATAACTTGCTTACTTTTCTAGATATCGACTTGATTTCTATTGCGTTGGATAGAGAACCAAATTAGCTTTAATTAGAATTTTGTTTTTTGCTTATAGTGCGAAAAAAATATTTTTAACCAGAAAAACCATGGACTAGCCCCTTTGCTACTTTTGAAAAAATGATAAAAAACTTTCTTGCTCTATCCACAAGAAAAAAATAATTCTAATTAAAGCCAATACGTTTAGCTATCTAACGCAAACAAAATTAGGTCGATACATTGAAAACTTAGCAAGTTATGACCAAAGAAGTATCCAGTTCTACTACAAAGTGGCCGGAAAGAGGCACTAGTAGAACTGCTTACCTTTTTGGTCATAACTTGCTTACTTTTCTAGATATCGACTTGATTTCTATTGCGTTGGATACAGATACAAATTGGCTTTAATTAGAATTTTGTTTGTTGCTTATAGTGCGAAAAAAATATTTTTAACCAAAAAAAACCATGGACTACCCCCTTTGCTATTTTTGAAAAAATGATAAAAAACTTTCTTGCTCTATCCACAAGAAAAAAATAATTCTAATTGAAGCCAGTACGTTTAGCTATCTAACGCAATCAAAATTAGGTCGATACATTGAAAACTTAGCAAGTTATGACCAAAGAGGTATCCAGTTCTACTACAAAGTGGCCGGAAAGAGGCACTAGTAGAACTGCTTACCTTTTTGGTCATAACTTGCTTACTTTTCTAGATATCGACTTGATTACTATTGCGTTGGATAGAGAACCAAATTGGCTTTAAGTAGAATTTTGTTTTTTTCTTATAGTGCGAAAAAAATATTTTTAACCAAAAAAAACCATGGACTACCCCCTTTGCTATTTTTGAAAAAATGATAAAAAAACTTTCTTGCTCTATCCACAAGAAAAAAGAAATCTAATTAAAGCCAATACGTTTAGCTATCTAACGCAATTTAAATTAGGTCGATACATTGAAAACTTAGCAAGTTATGACCACAAAGGTATCCAGTTCTACTACAAAGTGGCCGGAAAGAGGCACTAGTAGAACTGCTTACCTTTTTGGTCATAACTTGCTTACTTTTCTAGATATCGACTTGATTACTATTGCGTTGGATAGAGAACCAAATTGGCTTTAAGTAGAATTTTGTTTTTTTCTTATAGTGCGAAAAAAATATTTTTAACCAAAAAAAACCATGGACTACCCTCTTTGCTATTTTTGAAAAAATGATAAAAAAACTTTCTTGCTCTATCCACAAGAAAAAAGAAATCTAATTAAAGCCAATACGTTTAGCTATCTAACGCAATCAAAATTAGGTCGATACATTGAAAACTTAGCAAGTTATGACCAAAAAGGTATCCAGTTCTACTACAAAGTGGCCGGAAAGAGGCACTAGTAGAACTGCTTACCTTTTTGGTCATAACTTGCTTACTTTTCTAGATATCGACTTGATTACTATTGCGTTGGATAGAGAACCAAATTGGCTTTAAGTAGAATTTTGTTTTTTTCTTATAGTGCGAAAAAAATATTTTTAACCAAAAAAAACCATGGACTACCCTCTTTGCTATTTTTGAAAAAATGATAAAAAAACTTTCTTGCTCTATCCACAAGAAAAAAGAAATCTAATTAAAGCCAATACGTTTAGCTATCTAACGCAATCAAAATTAGGTCGATACATTGAAAACTTAGCAAGTTATGACCAAAAAGGTATCCAGTTCTACTACAAAGTGGCCGGAAAGAGGCACTAGTAGAACTGCTTACCTTTTTGGTCATAACTTGCTTACTTTTCTAGATATCGACTTGATTACTATTGCGTTGGATAGAGAACCAAATTGGCTTTAAGTAGAATTTTGTTTTTTTCTTATAGTGCGAAAAAAATATTTTTAACCAAAAAAAACCATGGACTACCCTCTTTGCTATTTTTGAAAAAATGATAAAAAAACTTTCTTGCTCTATCCACAAGAAAAAAGAAATCTAATTAAAGCCAATACGTTTAGCTATCTAACGCAATCAAAATTAGGTCGATACATTGAAAACTTAGCAAGTTATGACCAAAAAGGTATCCAGTTCTACTACAAAGTGGCCGGAAAGAGGCACTAGTAGAACTGCTTACCTTTTTGGTCATAACTTGCTTACTTTTCTAGATATCGACTTGATTACTATTGCGTTGGATAGAGAACCAAATTGGCTTTAAGTAGAATTTTGTTTTTTTCTTATAGTGCGAAAAAAATATTTTTAACCAAAAAAAACCATGGACTACCCCCTTTGCTATTTTTGAAAAAATGATAAAAAAACTTTCTTGCTCTATCCACAAGAAAAAAGAAATCTAATTAAAGCCAATACGTTTAGCTATCTAACGCAAACAAAATTAGGTCGATACATTGAAAACTTAGCAAGTTATGACCAAAAAGGTATCCAGTTCTACTACAAAGTGGCCGGAAAGAGGCACTAGTAGAACTGCTTACCTTTTTGGTCATAACTTGCTTACTTTTCTAGATATCGACTTGATTACTATTGCGTTGGATAGAGAACCAAATTAGCTTTAAGTAGAATTTTGTTTTTTGCTTATAGTGCGAAAAAAATATTTTTAACCAATAAAAACCATGGACTACCCCCTTTGCTATTTTTGAAAAAATGATAAAAAAACTTTCTTGCTCTATCCACAAGAAAAAAGAAATATAATTAAAGCCAATACGTTTAGCTATCTAACGCAATCAAAATTAGGTCGATACATTGAAAACTTAGCAAGTTATGACCAAAAAGGTATCCAGTTCTACTACAAAGTGGCCGGAAAGAGGCACTAGTAGAACTGCTTACCTTTTTGGTCATAACTTGCTTACTTTTCTAGATATCGACTTGATTACTATTGCGTTGGATAGAGAACCAAATTGGCTTTAAGTAGAATTTTGTTTTTTTCTTATAGTGCGAAAAAAATATTTTTAACCAAAAAAAACCATGGACTACCCTCTTTGCTATTTTTGAAAAAATGATAAAAAAACTTTCTTGCTCTATCCACAAGAAAAAAGAAATCTAATTAAAGCCAATACGTTTAGCTATCTAACGCAATCAAAATTAGGTCGATACATTGAAAACTTAGCAAGTTATGACCAAAAAGGTATCCAGTTCTACTACAAAGTGGCCGGAAAGAGGCACTAGTAGAACTGCTTACCTTTTTGGTCATAACTTGCTTACTTTTCTAGATATCGACTTGATTACTATTGCGTTGGATAGAGAACCAAATTGGCTTTAAGTAGAATTTTGTTTTTTTCTTATAGTGCGAAAAAAATATTTTTAACCAAAAAAAACCATGGACTACCCTCTTTGCTATTTTTGAAAAAATGATAAAAAAACTTTCTTGCTCTATCCACAAGAAAAAAGAAATCTAATTAAAGCCAATACGTTTAGCTATCTAACGCAATCAAAATTAGGTCGATACATTGAAAACTTAGCAAGTTATGACCAAAAAGGTATCCAGTTCTACTACAAAGTGGCCGGAAAGAGGCACTAGTAGAACTGCTTACCTTTTTGGTCATAACTTGCTTACTTTTCTAGATATCGACTTGATTACTATTGCGTTGGATAGAGAACCAAATTAGCTTTAAGTAGAATTTTGTTTTTTGCTTATAGT
Source organism: Thelaira solivaga (assembly GCA_947397855.1). Classification (NCBI taxonomy): domain Eukaryota; kingdom Metazoa; phylum Arthropoda; class Insecta; order Diptera; family Tachinidae; genus Thelaira; species Thelaira solivaga. The sequence continues at coordinate 46,830,113 of OX377612.1, forward strand.
GCGAAAAAAATATTTTTAACCAATAAAAACCATGGACTACCCCCTTTGCTATTTTTGAAAAAATGATAAAAAAACTTTCTTGCTCTATCCACAAGAAAAAAGAAATATAATTAAAGCCAATACGTTTAGCTATCTAACGCAATCAAAATTAGGTCGATACATTGAAAACTTAGCAAGTTATGACCAAAAAGGTATCCAGTTCTACTACAAAGTGGCCGGAAAGAGGCACTAGTAGAACTGCTTACCTTTTTGGTCATAACTTGCTTACTTTTCTAGATATCGACTTGATTACTATTGCGTTGGATAGAGAACCAAATTGGCTTTAAGTAGAATATTGTTTTTTGCTTATAGTGCGAAAAAAATATTTTTAACCAATAAAAACCATGGACTACCCCCTTTGCTATTTTTGAAAAAATGATAAAAAAACTTTCTTGCTCTATCCACAAGAAAAAAGAAATCTAATTAAAGCCAATACGTTTAGCTATCTAACGCAATCAAAATTAGGTCGATACATTGAAAATTTAGCAAGTTATGACCAAAAAGGTATCCAGTTCTACTACAAAGTGGCCGGAAAGAGGCACTAGTAGAACTGCTTACCTTTTTGGTCATAACTTGCTTACTTTTCTAGATATCGACTTGATTTCTATTGCGTTGGATACAGATTCAAATTGGCTTTCATTAGAATTTTGTTTTTTGCTTATAGTGCGAAAAAAATATTTTTAACCAAAAAAAACCATGGACTACCCCCTTTGCTATTTTTGAAAAAATGATAAAAAAACTTTCTTGCTCTATCCACAAGAAAAAAGAAATCTAATTAAAGCCAATACGTTTAGCTATCTAACGCAATCAAAATTAGGCCGATACATTGAAAACTTAGCAAGTTATGACCAAAAAGGTATCCAGTTCTACTACAAAGTGGCCGGAAAGAGGCACTAGTAGAACTGCTTACCTTTTTGGTCATAACTTGCTTACTTTTCTAGATATCGACTTGATTACTATTGCGTTGGATAGAGAACCAAATTGGCTTTAAGTAGAATTTTGTTTTTTGCTTATAGTGCGAAAAAAATATTTTTAACCAATAAAAACCATGGACTACCCCCTTTGCTATTTTTGAAAAAATGATAAAAAAACTTTCTTGCTCTATCCACAAGAAAAAAGAAATCTAATTAAAGCCAATACGTTTAGCTATCTAACGCAATCAAAATTAGGTCGATACATTGAAAATTTAGCAAGTTATGACCAAAAAGGTATCCAGTTCTACTACAAAGTGGCCGGAAAGAGGCACTAGTAGAACTGCTTACCTTTTTGGTCATAACTTGCTTACTTTTCTAGATATCGACTTGATTACTATTGCGTTGGATAGAGAACCAAATTGGCTTTAAGTAGAATTTTGTTTTTTGCTTATAGTGCGAAAAAAATATTTTTAACCAAAAAAAACCATGGACTACCCCCTTTGCTATTTTTGAAAAAATGATAAAAAAACTTTCTTGCTCTATCCACAAGAAAAAAGAAATCTAATTAAAGCCAATACGTTTAGCTATCTAACGCAATCAAAATTAGGCCGATACATTGAAAACTTAGCAAGTTATGACCAAAAAGGTATCCAGTTCTACTACAAAGTGGCCGGAAAGAGGCACTAGTAGAACTGCTTACCTTTTTGGTCATAACTTGCTTACTTTTCTAGATATCGACTTGATTACTATTGCGTTGGATAGAGAACCAAATTGGCTTTAAGTAGAATTTTGTTTTTTGCTTATAGTGCGAAAAAAATATTTTTAACCAATAAAAACCATGGACTACCCCCTTTGCTATTTTTGAAAAAATGATAAAAAAACTTTCTTGCTCTATCCACAAGAAAAAAGAAATCTAATTAAAGCCAATAACTTGCTTACTTTTCTAGATATCGACTTGATTACTATTGCGTTGGATACAGATACAAATTGGCTTTAATTAGAATTTTGTTTTTTGCTTATAGTGCGAAAAAAATATTTTTAACCAAAAAAAACCATGGACTACCCCCTTTGCTATTTTTGAAAAAATGATAAAAAACTTTCTTGCTCTATCCACAAGAAAAAAATAATTCTAATTAAAGCCAATACGTTTAGCTATCTAACGCAATCAAAATTAGGTCGATACATTGAAAACTTAGCAAGTTATGACCAAAAAGGTATCCAGTTCTACTACAAAGTGGCCGGAAAGAGGCACTAGTAGAACTGCTTACCTTTTTGGTCATAACTTGCTTACTTTTCTAGATATCGACTTGATTACTATTGCGTTGGATAGAGAACCAAATTGGCTTTAATTAGAATTTTGTTTTTTGCTTATAGTGCGAAAAAAATATTTTTAACCAATAAAAACCATGGACTACCCCCTTTGCTATTTTTGAAAAAATGATAAAAAAACTTTCTTGCTCTATCCACAAGAAAAAAGAAATATAATTAAAGCCAATACGTTTAGCTATCTAACGCAATCAAAATTAGGTCGATACATTGAAAACTTAGCAAGTTATGACCAAAAAGGTATCCAGTTCTACTACAAAGTGGCCGGAAAGAGGCACTAGTAGAACTGCTTACCTTTTTGGTCATAACTTGCTTACTTTTCTAGATATCGACTTGATTACTATTGCGTTGGATAGAGAACCAAATTGGCTTTAAGTAGAATTTTGTTTTTTGCTTATAGTGCGAAAAAAATATTTTTAACCAAAAAAAACCATGGACTACCATCTTTGCTATTTTTGAAAAAATGATAAAAAACTTTCTTGCTCTATCCACAAGAAAAAATTAATTCTAATTAAAGCCAATACGTTTAGCTATCTAACGCAAACAAAATTAGGTCGATACATTGAAAACTTAGCAAGTTATGACCAAAAAAGTATCCAGTTCTACTACAAAGTGGCCGGAAAGAGGCACTAGTAGAACTGCTTACCTTTTTGGTCATAACTTGCTTACTTTTCTAGATATCGACTTGATTTCTATTGCGTTGGATAGAGAACCAAATTGGCTTTAATTAGAATTTTGTTTTTTGCTTATAGTGCGAAAAAAATATTTTTAACCAAAAAAAACCATGGACTACCCCCTTTGCTATTTTTGAAAAAATGATAAAAAACTTTCTTGCTCTATCCACAAGAAAAAAATAATTCTAATTAAAGCCAATACGTTTAGCTATCTAACGCAAACAAAATTAGGTCGATACATTGAAAACTTAGCAAGTTATGACCAAAAAGGTATCCAGTTCTACTACAAAGTGGCCGGAAAGAGGCACTAGTAGAACTGCTTACCTTTTTGGTCATAACTTGCTTACTTTTCTAGATATCGACTTGATTTCTATTGCGTTGGATAGAGAACCAAATTGGCTTTAATTAGAATTTTGTTTTTTGCTTATAGTGCGAAAAAAATATTTTTAACCAAAAAAAACCATGGACTACCCCCTTTGCTATTTTGGAAAAATGATAAAAAAACTTTCTTGCTCTATCCACAAGAAAAAAGAAATCTAATTAAAGCCAATACGTTTAGCTATCTAACGCAATCAAAATTAGGTCGATACATTGAAAACTTAGCAAGTTATGACCAAAAAGGTATCCAGTTCTACTACAAAGTGGCCGGAAAGAGGCACTAGTAGAACTGCTTACCTTTTTGGTCATAACTTGCTTACTTTTCTAGATATCGACTTGATTTCTATTGCGTTGGATAGAGAACCAAATTGGCTTTAATTAGAATTTTGTTTTTTGCTTATAGTGCGAAAAAAATATTTTTAACCAAAAAAAACCATGGACTACCCCCTTTGCTATTTTTGAAAAAATGATAAAAAACTTTCTTGCTCTATCCACAAGAAAAAAATAATTCTAATTAAAGCCAATACGTTTAGCTATCTAACGCAAACAAAATTAGGTCGATACATTGAAAACTTAGCAAGTTATGACCAAAAAGGTATCCAGTTCTACTACAAAGTGGCCGGAAAGAGGCACTAGTAGAACTGCTTACCTTTTTGGTCATAACTTGCTTACTTTTCTAGATATCGACTTGATTTCTATTGCGTTGGATAGAGAACCAAATTGGCTTTAATTAGAATTTTGTTTTTTGCTTATAGTGCGAAAAAAATATTTTTAACCAAAAAAAACCATGGACTACCCCCTTTGCTATTTTGGAAAAATGATAAAAAAACTTTCTTGCTCTATCCACAAGAAAAAAGAAATCTAATTAAAGCCAATACGTTTAGCTATCTAACGCAATCAAAATTAGGTCGATACATTGAAAACTTAGCAAGTTATGACCAAAAAGGTATCCAGTTCTACTACAAAGTGGCCGGAAAGAGGCACTAGTAGAACTGCTTACCTTTTTGGTCATAACTTGCGTACTTTTCTAGATATCGACTTGATTACTATTGCGTTGGATAGAGAACCAAATTGGCTTTAATTAGAATTTTGTTTTTTGCTTATAGTGCGAAAAAAATATTTTTAACCAATAAAAACCATGGACTACCCCCTTTGCTATTTTTGAGAAAATGATAAAAAAACTTTCTTGCTCTATCCACAAGAAAAAAGAAATCTAATTAAAGCCAATACGTTTAGCTATCTAACGCAATCAAAATTAGGTCGATACATTGAAAACTTAGCAAGTTATGACCAAAAAGGTATCCAGTTCTACTACAAAGTGGCCGGAAAGAGGCACTAGTAGAACTGCTTACCTTTTTGGTCATAACTTGCTTACTTTTCTAGATATCGACTTGATTACTATTGCGTTGGATAGAGAACCAAATTGGCTTTAAGTAGAATTTTGTTTTTTGCTTATAGTGCGAAAAAAATATTTTTAACCAAAAAAAACCATGGACTACCCCCTTTGCTATTTTTGAAAAAATGATAAAAAAACTTTCTTGCTCTATCCACAAGAAAAAAGAAATCTAATTAAAGCCAATACGTTTAGCTATCTAACGCAATCAAAATTAGGTCGATACATTGAAAACTTAGCAAGTTATGACCAAAAAGGTATCCAGTTCTACTACAAAGTGGCCGGAAAGAGGCACTAGTAGAACTGCTTACCTTTTTGGTCATAACTTGCTTACTTTTCTAGATATCGACTTGATTTCTATTGCGTTGGATAGAGAACCAAATTGGCTTTAATTAGAATTTTGTTTTTTGCTTATAGTGCGAAAAAAATATTTTTAACCAAAAAAAACCATGGACTACCCCCTTTGCTATTTTTGAAAAAATGATAAAAAACTTTCTTGCTCTATCCACAAGAAAAAAATAATTCTAATTAAAGCCAATACGTTTAGCTATCTAACGCAAACAAAATTAGGTCGATACATTGAAAACTTAGCAAGTTATGACCAAAAAGGTATCCAGTTCTACTACAAAGTGGCCGGAAAGAGGCACTAGTAGAACTGCTTACCTTTTTGGTCATAACTTGCTTACTTTTCTGGATATCGACTTGATTTCTATTGCGTTGGATAGAGAACCAAATTGGCTTTAATTAGAATTTTGTTTTTTGCTTATAGTGCGAAAAAAATATTTTTAACCAAAAAAAACCATGGACTACCCCCTTTGCTATTTTTGAAAAAATGATAAAAAACTTTCTTGCTCTATCCACAAAAAAAAAATAATTTTAATTAAAGCCAATACGTTTAGCTATCTAACGCAAACAAAATTAGGTCGATACATTGAAAACTTAGCAAGTTATGACCAAAAAAGTATCCAGTTCTACTACAAAGTGGCCGGAAAGAGGCACTAGTAGAACTGCTTACCTTTTTGGTCATAACTTGCTTACTTTTCTAGATATCGACTTGATTACTATTGCGTTGGATAGAGAACCAAATTGGCTTTAAGTAGAATTTTGTTTTTTGCTTATAGTGCGAAAAAAATATTTTTAACCAAAAAAAACCATGGACTACCCCCTTTGCTATTTTTGAAAAAATGATAAAAAACTTTCTTGCTCTATCCACAAGAAAAAAATAATTCTAATTAAAGCCAATACGTTTAGCTATCTAACGCAAACAAAATTAGGTCGATACATTGAAAACTTAGCAAGTTATGACCAAAAAGGTATCCAGTTCTACTACAAAGTGGCCGGAAAGAGGCACTAGTAGAACTGCTTACCTTTTTGGTCATAACTTGCTTACTTTTCTAGATATCGACTTGATTTCTATTGCGTTGGATAGAGAACCAAATTGGCTTTAAGTAGAATTTTGTTTTTTGCTTATAGTGCGAAAAAAATATTTTTAACCAAAAAAAACCATGGACTACCCCCTTTGCTATTTTTGAAAAAATGATAAAAAACTTTCTTGCTCTATCCACAAGAAAAAAATAATTCTAATTAAAGCCAATACGTTTAGCTATCTAACGCAAACAAAATTAGGTCGATACATTGAAAACTTAGCAAGTTATGACCAAAAAGGTATCCAGTTCTACTACAAAGTGGCCGGAAAGAGGCACTAGTAGAACTGCTTACCTTTTTGGTCATAACTTGCTTATTTTTCTAGATATCGACTTGATTACTATTGCGTTGGATAGAGAACCAAATTGGCTTTAAGTAGAATTTTGTTTTTTTGCTTATAGTGCGAAAAAAATATTTTTAACCAAAAAAAACCATGGACTACCCCCTTTGCTATTTTTGAAAAAATGATAAAAAAACTTTCTTGCTCTATCCACAAGAAAAAAATAATTCTAATTAAAGCCAATACGTTTAGCTATCTAACGCAAACAAAATTAGGTCGATACATTGAAAACTTAGCAAGTTATGACCAAAAAGGTATCCAGTTCTACTACAAAGTGGCCGGAAAGAGGCACTAGTAGAACTGCTTACCTTTTTGGTCATAACTTGCTTACTTTTCTAGATATCGACTTGATTTCTATTGCGTTGGATAGAGAACCAAATTGGCTTTAATTAGAATTTTGTTTTTTGCTTATAGTGCGAAAAAAATATTTTTAACCAAAAAAAACCATGGACTACCCCCTTTGCTATTTTTGAAAAAATGATAAAAAACTTTCTTGCTCTATCCACAAAAAAAAAATAATTCTAATTAAAGCCAATACGTTTAGCTATCTAACGCAAACAAAATTAGGTCGATACATTGAAAACTTAGCAAGTTATGACCAAAAAGGTATCCAGTTCTACTACAAAGTGGCCGGAAAGAGGCACTAGTAGAACTGCTTACCTTTTTGGTCATAACTTGCTTACTTTTCTAGATATCGACTTGATTTCTATTGCGTTGGATAGAGAACCAAATTGGCTTTAATTAGAATTTTGTTTTTTGCTTATAGTGCGAAAAAAATATTTTTAACCAAAAAAAACCATGGACTACCCCCTTTGCTATTTTTGAAAAAATGATAAAAAACTTTCTTGCTCTATCCACAAAAAAAAAATAATTCTAATTAAAGCCAATACGTTTAGCTATCTAACGCAAACAAAATTAGGTCGATACATTGAAAACTTAGCAAGTTATGACCAAAAAGGTATCCAGTTCTACTACAAAGTGGCCGGAAAGAGGCACTAGTAGAACTGCTTACCTTTTTGGTCATAACTTGCTTACTTTTCTAGATATCGACTTGATTTCTATTGCGTTGGATAGAGAACCAAATTGGCTTTAATTAGAATTTTGTTTTTTGCTTATAGTGCGAAAAAAATATTTTTAACCAAAAAAAACCATGGACTACCCCCTTTGCTATTTTTGAAAAAATGATAAAAAAACTTTCTTGCTCTATCCACAAGAAAAAAGAAATCTAATTAAAGCCAATACGTTTAGCTATCTAACGCAAATAAAATTAGGTCGATACATTGAAAACTTAGCAAGTTATGACCAAAAAGGTATCCAGTTCTACTACAAAGTGGCCGGAAAGAAGCACTAGTAGAACTGCTTACCTTTTTGGTCATAACTTGCTTACTTTTCTAGATATCGACTTGATTTCTATTGCGTTGGATAGAGAACCAAATTGGCTTTAATTAGAATTTTGTTTTTTGCTTATAGTGCGAAAAAAATATTTTTAACCAAAAAAAACCATGGACTACCATCTTTGCTATTTTTGAAAAAATGATAAAAAACTTTCTTGCTCTATCCACAAGAAAAAATTAATTCTAATTAAAGCCAATACGTTTAGCTATCTAACGCAAACAAAATTAGGTCGATACATTGAAAACTTAGCAAGTTATGACCAAAAAAGTATCCAGTTCTACTACAAAGTGGCCGGAAAGAGGCACTAGTAGAACTGCTTACCTTTTTGGTCATAACTTGCTTACTTTTCTAGATATCGACTTGATTTCTATTGCGTTGGATAGAGAACCAAATTGGCTTTAATTAGAATTTTGTTTTTTTCTTATAGTGCGAAAAAAATATTTTTAACCAAAAAAAACCATGGACTACCCCCTTTGCTATTTTTGAAAAAATGATAAAAAACTTTCTTGCTCTATCCACAAGAAAAAAATAATTCTAATTAAAGCCAATACGTTTAGCTATCTAACGCAAACAAAATTAGGTCGATACATTGAAAACTTAGCAAGTTATGACCAAAAAGGTATTTAGTTCTACTACAAAGTGGCCGGAAAGAGGCACTAGTAGAACTGCTTACCTTTTTGGTCATAACTTGCTTACTTTTCTAGATATCGACTTGATTTCTATTGCGTTGGATAGAGAACCAAATTGGCTTTAATTAGAATTTTGTTTTTTGCTTATAGTGCGAAAAAAATATTTTTAACCAAAAAAAACCATGGACTACCCCCTTTGCTATTTTTGAAAAAATGATAAAAAAACTTTCTTGCTCTATCCACAAGAAAAAAGAAATCTAATTAAAGCCAATACGTTTAGCTATCTAACGCAAACAAAATTAGGTCGATACATTGAAAACTTAGCAAGTTATGACCAAAAAGGTATCCAGTTCTACTACAAAGTGGCCGGAAAGAGGCACGAGTAGAACTGCTTACCTTTTTGGTCATAACTTGCTTACTTTTCTAGATATCGACTTGATTTCTATTGTGTTGGATAGAGAACCAAATTGGCTTTAATTAGAATTTTGTTTTTTGCTTATAGTGCGAAAAAAATATTTTTAACCAAAAAAAACCATGGACTACCCCCTTTGCTATTTTTGAAAAAATGATAAAAAACTTTCTTGCTCTATCCACAAGAAAAAAATAATTCTAATTAAAGCCAATACGTTTAGCTATCTAACGCAAACAAAATTAGGTCGATACATTGAAAACTTAGCAAGTTATGACCAAAAAGGTATCCAGTTCTACTACAAAGTGGCCGGAAAGAGGCACTGATAGAACTGCTTACCTTTTTGGTCATAACTTGCTTACTTTTCTGGATATCGACTTGATTTCTATTGCGTTGGATAGAGAACCAAATTGGCTTTAATTAGAATTTTGTTTTTTGCTTATAGTGCGAAAAAAATATTTTTAACCAAAAAAAACCATGGACTACCCCCTTTGCTATTTTTGAAAAAATGATAAAAAAACTTTCTTGCTCTATCCACAAGAAAAAAGAAATCTAATTAAAGCCAATACGTTTAGCTATCTAACGCAAACAAAATTAGGTCGATAAATTGAAAACTTAGCAAGTTATGACCAAAAAGGTATCCAGTTCTACTACAAAGTGGCCGGAAAGAGGCACTGATAGAACTGCTTACCTTTTTGGTCATAACTTGCTTACTTTTCTGGATATCGACTTGATTTCTATTGCGTTGGATAGAGAACCAAATTGGCTTTAATTAGAATTTTGTTTTTTTCTTATAGTGCGAAAAAAATATTTTTAACCAAAAAAAACCATGGACTACCCCCTTTGCTATTTTTGAAAAAATGATAAAAAACTTTCTTGCTCTATCCACAAGAAAAAAATAATTCTAATTAAAGCCAATACGTTTAGCTATCTAACGCAAACAAAATTAGGTCGATACATTGAAAACTTAGCAAGTTATGACCAAAAAGGTATCCAGTTCTACTACAAAGTGGCCGGAAAGAGGCACTAGTGGAACTGCTTACCTTTTTGGTCATAACTTGCTTACTTTTCTAGATATCGACTTGATTTCTATTGCGTTGGATAGAGAACCAAATTGGCTTTAATTAGAATTTTGTTTTTTGCTTATAGTGCGAAAAAAATATTTTTAACCAAAAAAAACCATGGACTACCCCCTTTGCTATTTTTGAAAAAATGATAAAAAACTTTCTTGCTCTATCCACAAGAAAAAAATAATTCTAATTAAAGCCAATACGTTTAGCTATCTAACGCAAACAAAATTAGGTCGATACATTGAAAACTTAGCAAGTTATGACCAAAAAGGTATCCAGTTCTACTACAAAGTGGCCGGAAAGAGGCACGAGTAGAACTGCTTACCTTTTTAGTCATAACTTGCTTACTTTTCTAGATATCGACTTGATTTCTATTGTGTTGGATAGAGAACCAAATTGGCTTTAATTAGAATTTTGTTTTTTGCTTATAGTGCGAAAAAAATATTTTTAACCAAAAAAAACCATGGACTACCCCCTTTGCTATTTTTGAAAAAATGATAAAAAACTTTCTTGCTCTATCCACAAGAAAAAAATAATTCTAATTAAAGCCAATACGTTTAGCTATCTAACGCAAACAAAATTAGGTCGATACATTGAAAACTTAGCAAGTTATGACCAAAAAGGTATCCAGTTCTACTACAAAGTGGCCGGAAAGAGGCACTGATAGAACTGCTTACCTTTTTGGTCATAACTTGCTTACTTTTCTGGATATCGACTTGATTTCTATTGCGTTGGATAGAGAACCAAATTGGCTTTAATTAGAATTTTGTTTTTTGCTTATAGTGCGAAAAAAATATTTTTAACCAAAAAAAACCATGGACTACCCCCTTTGCTATTTTTGAAAAAATGATAAAAAAACTTTCTTGCTCTATCCACAAGAAAAAAGAAATCTAATTAAAGCCAATACGTTTAGCTATCTAACGCAAACAAAATTAGGTCGATAAATTGAAAACTTAGCAAGTTATGACCAAAAAGGTATCCAGTTCTACTACAAAGTGGCCGGAAAGAGGCACTGATAGAACTGCTTACCTTTTTGGTCATAACTTGCTTACTTTTCTGGATATCGACTTGATTTCTATTGCGTTGGATAGAGAACCAAATTGGCTTTAATTAGAATTTTGTTTTTTGCTTATAGTGCGAAAAAAATATTTTTAACCAAAAAAAACCATGGACTACCCCCTTTGCTATTTTTGAAAAAATGATAAAAAACTTTCTTGCTCTATCCACAAGAAAAAAGAAATCTAATTAAAGCCAATACGTTTAGCTATCTAACGCAAACAAAATTAGGTCGATACATTGAAAACTTAGCAAGTTATGACCAAAAAGGTATCCAGTTCTACTACAAAGTGGCCGGAAAGAGGCACTGATAGAACTGCTTACCTTTTTGGTCATAACTTGCTTACTTTTCTGGATATCGACTTGATTTCTATTGCGTTGGATAGAGAACCAAATTGGCTTTAATTAGAATTTTGTTTTTTGCTTATAGTGCGAAAAAAATATTTTTAACCAAAAAAAACCATGGACTACCCCCTTTGCTATTTTTGAAAAAATGATAAAAAAACTTTCTTGCTCTATCCACAAGAAAAAAGAAATCTAATTAAAGCCAATACGTTTAGCTATCTAACGCAAACAAAATTAGGTCGATAAATTGAAAACTTAGCAAGTTATGACCAAAAAGGTATCCAGTTCTACTACAAAGTGGCCGGAAAGAGGCACTGATAGAACTGCTTACCTTTTTGGTCATAACTTGCTTACTTTTCTGGATATCGACTTGATTTCTATTGCGTTGGATAGAGAACCAAATTGGCTTTAATTAGAATTTTGTTTTTTGCTTATAGTGCGAAAAAAATATTTTTAACCAAAAAAAACCATGGACTACCCCCTTTGCTATTTTTGAAAAAATGATAAAAAACTTTCTTGCTCTATCCACAAGAAAAAAATAATTCTAATTAAAGCCAATACGTTTAGCTATCTAACGCAAACAAAATTAGGTCGATACATTGAAAACTTAGCAAGTTATGACCAAAAAGGTATCCAGTTCTACTACAAAGTGGCCGGAAAGAGGCACTAGTAGAACTGCTTACCTTTTTGGTCATAACTTGCTTACTTTTCTAGATATCGACTTGATTTCTATTGCGTTGGATAGAGAACCAAATTGGCTTTAATTAGAATTTTGTTTTTTGCTTATAGTGCGAAAAAAATATTTTTAACCAAAAAAAACCATGGACTACCCCCTTTGCTATTTTTGAAAAAATGATAAAAAACTTTCTTGCTCTATCCACAAAAAAAAAATAATTCTAATTAAAGCCAATACGTTTAGCTATCTAACGCAAACAAAATTAGGTCGATACATTGAAAACTTAGCAAGTTATGACCAAAAAGGTATCCAGTTCTACTACAAAGTGGCCGGAAAGAGGCACTAGTAGAACTGCTTACCTTTTTGGTCATAACTTGCTTACTTTTCTAGATATCGACTTGATTTCTATTGTGTTGGATAGAGAACCAAATTGGCTTTAATTAGAATTTTGTTTTTTGCTTATAGTGCGAAAAAAATATTTTTAACCAAAAAAAACCATGGACTACCCCCTTTGCTATTTTTGAAAAAATGATAAAAAAACTTTCTTGCTCTATCCACAAGAAAAAAGAAATCTAATTAAAGCCAATACGTTTAGCTATCTAACGCAAACAAAATTAGGTCGATACATTGAAAACTTAGCAAGTTATGACCAAAAAGGTATCCAGTTCTACTACAAAGTGGCCGGAAAGAGGCACGAGTAGAACTGCTTACCTTTTTGGTCATAACTTGCTTACTTTTCTAGATATCGACTTGATTTCTATTGTGTTGGATAGAGAACCAAATTGGCTTTAATTAGAATTTTGTTTTTTGCTTATAGTGCGAAAAAAATATTTTTAACCAAAAAAAACCATGGACTACCCCCTTTGCTATTTTTGAAAAAATGATAAAAAAACTTTCTTGCTCTATCCACAAGAAAAAAGAAATCTAATTAAAGCCAATACGTTTAGCTATCTAACGCAAACAAAATTAGGTCGATAAATTGAAAACTTAGCAAGTTATGACCAAAAAGGTATCCAGTTCTACTACAAAGTGGCCGGAAAGAGGCACTGATAGAACTGCTTACCTTTTTGGTCATAACTTGCTTACTTTTCTGGATATCGACTTGATTTCTATTGCGTTGGATAGAGAACCAAATTGGCTTTAATTAGAATTTTGTTTTTTGCTTATAGTGCGAAAAAAATATTTTTAACCAAAAAAAACCATGGACTACCCCCTTTGCTATTTTTGAAAAAATGATAAAAAACTTTCTTGCTCTATCCACAAGAAAAAAATAATTCTAATTAAAGCCAATACGTTTAGCTATCTAACGCAAACAAAATTAGGTCGATACATTGAAAACTTAGCAAGTTATGACCAAAAAGGTATCCAGTTCTACTACAAAGTGGCCGGAAAGAGGCACTAGTAGAACTGCTTACCTTTTTGGTCATAACTTGCTTACTTTTCTAGATATCGACTTGATTTCTATTGCGTTGGATAGAGAACCAAATTGGCTTTAATTAGAATTTTGTTTTTTGCTTATAGTGCGAAAAAAATATTTTTAACCAAAAAAAACCATGGACTACCCCCTTTGCTATTTTTGAAAAAATGATAAAAAAACTTTCTTGCTCTATCCACAAGAAAAAAGAAATCTAATTAAAGCCAATACGTTTAGCTATCTAACGCAAACAAAATTAGGTCGATACATTGAAAACTTAGCAAGTTATGACCAAAAAGGTATCCAGTTCTACTACAAAGTGGCCGGAAAGAGGCACGAGTAGAACTGCTTACCTTTTTGGTCATAACTTGCTTACTTTTCTAGATATCGACTTGATTTCTATTGTGTTGGATAGAGAACCAAATTGGCTTTAATTAGAATTTTGTTTTTTGCTTATAGTGCGAAAAAAATATTTTTAACCAAAAAAAACCATGGACTACCCCCTTTGCTATTTTTGAAAAAATGATAAAAAAACTTTCTTGCTCTATCCACAAGAAAAAAGAAATCTAATTAAAGCCAATACGTTTAGCTATCTAACGCAAACAAAATTAGGTCGATACATTGAAAACTTAGCAAGTTATGACCAAAAAGGTATCCAGTTCTACTACAAAGTGGCCGGAAAGAGGCACGAGTAGAACTGCTTACCTTTTTGGTCATAACTTGCTTACTTTTCTAGATATCGACTTGATTTCTATTGTGTTGGATAGAGAACCAAATTGGCTTTAATTAGAATTTTGTTTTTTGCTTATAGTGCGAAAAAAATATTTTTAACCAAAAAAAACCATGGACTACCCCCTTTGCTATTTTTGAAAAAATGATAAAAAAACTTTCTTGCTCTATCCACAAGAAAAAAGAAATCTAATTAAAGCCAATACGTTTAGCTATCTAACGCAAACAAAATTAGGTCGATACATTGAAAACTTAGCAAGTTATGACCAAAAAGGTATCCAGTTCTACTACAAAGTGGCCGGAAAGAGGCACGAGTAGAACTGCTTACCTTTTTGGTCATAACTTGCTTACTTTTCTAGATATCGACTTGATTTCTATTGTGTTGGATAGAGAACCAAATTGGCTTTAATTAGAATTTTGTTTTTTGCTTATAGTGCGAAAAAAATATTTTTAACCAAAAAAAACCATGGACTACCCCCTTTGCTATTTTTGAAAAAATGATAAAAAAACTTTCTTGCTCTATCCACAAGAAAAAAGAAATCTAATTAAAGCCAATACGTTTAGCTATCTAACGCAAACAAAATTAGGTCGATACATTGAAAACTTAGCAAGTTATGACCAAAAAGGTATCCAGTTCTACTACAAAGTGGCCGGAAAGAGGCACGAGTAGAACTGCTTACCTTTTTGGTCATAACTTGCTTACTTTTCTAGATATCGACTTGATTTCTATTGTGTTGGATAGAGAACCAAATTGGCTTTAATTAGAATTTTGTTTTTTGCTTATAGTGCGAAAAAAATATTTTTAACCAAAAAAAACCATGGACTACCCCCTTTGCTATTTTTGAAAAAATGATAAAAAAACTTTCTTGCTCTATCCACAAGAAAAAAGAAATCTAATTAAAGCCAATACGTTTAGCTATCTAACGCAAACAAAATTAGGTCGATACATTGAAAACTTAGCAAGTTATGACCAAAAAGGTATCCAGTTCTACTACAAAGTGGCCGGAAAGAGGCACTAGTAGAACTGCTTACCTTTTTGGTCATAACTTGCTTACTTTTCTAGATATCGACTTGATTTCTATTGTGTTGGATAGAGAACCAAATTGGCTTTAATTAGAATTTTGTTTTTTGCTTATAGTGCGAAAAAAATATTTTTAACCAAAAAAAACCATGGACTACCCCCTTTGCTATTTTTGAAAAAATGATAAAAAAACTTTCTTGCTCTATCCACAAGAAAAAAGAAATCTAATTAAAGCCAATACGTTTAGCTATCTAACGCAAACAAAATTAGGTCGATACATTGAAAACTTAGCAAGTTATGACCAAAAAGGTATCCAGTTCTACTACAAAGTGGCCGGAAAGAGGCACGAGTAGAACTGCTTACCTTTTTGGTCATAACTTGCTTACTTTTCTAGATATCGACTTGATTTCTATTGTGTTGGATAGAGAACCAAATTGGCTTTAATTAGAATTTTGTTTTTTGCTTATAGTGCGAAAAAAATATTTTTAACCAAAAAAAACCATGGACTACCCCCTTTGCTATTTTTGAAAAAATGATAAAAAAACTTTCTTGCTCTATCCACAAGAAAAAAGAAATCTAATTAAAGCCAATACGTTTAGCTATCTAACGCAAACAAAATTAGGTCGATACATTGAAAACTTAGCAAGTTATGACCAAAAAGGTATCCAGTTCTACTACAAAGTGGCCGGAAAGAAGCACGAGTAGAACTGCTTACCTTTTTGGTCATAACTTGCTTACTTTTCTAGATATCGACTTGATTTCTATTGTGTTGGATAGAGAACCAAATTGGCTTTAATTAGAATTTTGTTTTTTGCTTATAGTGCGAAAAAAATATTTTTAACCAAAAAAAACCATGGACTACCCCCTTTGCTATTTTTGAAAAAATGATAAAAAAACTTTCTTGCTCTATCCACAAGAAAAAAGAAATCTAATTAAAGCCAATACGTTTAGCTATCTAACGCAAACAAAATTAGGTCGATACATTGAAAACTTAGCAAGTTATGACCAAAAAGGTATCCAGTTCTACTACAAAGTGGCCGGAAAGAGGCACGAGTAGAACTGCTTACCTTTTTGGTCATAACTTGCTTACTTTTCTAGATATCGACTTGATTTCTATTGTGTTGGATAGAGAACCAAATTGGCTTTAATTAGAATTTTGTTTTTTGCTTATAGTGCGAAAAAAATATTTTTAACCAAAAAAAACCATGGACTACCCCCTTTGCTATTTTTGAAAAAATGATAAAAAAACTTTCTTGCTCTATCCACAAGAAAAAAGAAATCTAATTAAAGCCAATACGTTTAGCTATCTAACGCAAACAAAATTAGGTCGATAAATTGAAAACTTAGCAAGTTATGACCAAAAAGGTATCCAGTTCTACTACAAAGTGGCCGGAAAGAGGCACTGATAGAACTGCTTACCTTTTTGGTCATAACTTGCTTACTTTTCTAGATATCGACTTGATTTCTATTGTGTTGGATAGAGAACCAAATTGGCTTTAATTAGAATTTTGTTTTTTGCTTATAGTGCGAAAAAAATATTTTTAACCAAAAAAAACCATGGACTACCCCCTTTGCTATTTTTGAAAAAATGATAAAAAAACTTTCTTGCTCTATCCACAAGAAAAAAGAAATCTAATTAAAGCCAATACGTTTAGCTATCTAACGCAAACAAAATTAGGTCGATACATTGAAAACTTAGCAAGTTATGACCAAAAAGGTATCCAGTTCTACTACAAAGTGGCCGGAAAGAGGCACGAGTAGAACTGCTTACCTTTTTGGTCATAACTTGCTTACTTTTCTAGATATCGACTTGATTTCTATTGTGTTGGATAGAGAACCAAATTGGCTTTAATTAGAATTTTGTTTTTTGCTTATAGTGCGAAAAAAATATTTTTAACCAAAAAAAACCATGGACTACCCCCTTTGCTATTTTTGAAAAAATGATAAAAAAACTTTCTTGCTCTATCCACAAGAAAAAAGAAATCTAATTAAAGCCAATACGTTTAGCTATCTAACGCAAACAAAATTAGGTCGATAAATTGAAAACTTAGCAAGTTATGACCAAAAAGGTATCCAGTTCTACTACAAAGTGGCCGGAAAGAGGCACTGATAGAACTGCTTACCTTTTTGGTCATAACTTGCTTACTTTTCTGGATATCGACTTGATTTCTATTGCGTTGGATAGAGAACCAAATTGGCTTTAATTAGAATTTTGTTTTTTGCTTATAGTGCGAAAAAAATATTTTTAACCAAAAAAAACCATGGACTACCCCCTTTGCTATTTTTGAAAAAATGATAAAAAACTTTCTTGCTCTATCCACAAGAAAAAAATAATTCTAATTAAAGCCAATACGTTTAGCTATCTAACGCAAACAAAATTAGGTCGATACATTGAAAACTTAGCAAGTTATGACCAAAAAGGTATCCAGTTCTACTACAAAGTGGCCGGAAAGAGGCACTAGTAGAACTGCCTACCTTTTTGGTCATAACTTGCTTACTTTTCTAGATATCGACTTGATTTCTATTGTGTTGGATAGAGAACCAAATTGGCTTTAATTAGAATTTTGTTTTTTGCTTATAGTGCGAAAAAAATATTTTTAACCAAAAAAAACCATGGACTACCCCCTTTGCTATTTTTGAAAAAATGATAAAAAACTTTCTTGCTCTATCCACAAGAAAAAAATAATTCTAATTAAAGCCAATACGTTTAGCTATCTAACGCAAACAAAATTAGGTCGATACATTGAAAACTTAGCAAGTTATGACCAAAAAGGTATCCAGTTCTACTACAAAGTGGCCGGAAAGAGGCACTAGTAGAACTGCTTACCTTTTTGGTCATAACTTGCTTACTTTTCTGGATATCGACTTGATTTCTATTGCGTTGGATAGAGAACCAAATTGGCTTTAATTAGAATTTTGTTTTTTGCTTATAGTGCGAAAAAAATATTTTTAACCAAAAAAAACCATGGACTACCCCCTTTGCTATTTTTGAAAAAATGATAAAAAACTTTCTTGCTCTATCCACAAGAAAAAAATAATTCTAATTAAAGCCAATACGTTTAGCTATCTAACGCAAACAAAATTAGGTCGATACATTGAAAACTTAGCAAGTTATGACCAAAAAGGTATCCAGTTCTACTACAAAGTGGCCGGAAAGAGGCACTAGTAGAACTGCTTACCTTTTTGGTCATAACTTGCTTACTTTTCTAGATATCGACTTGATTTCTATTGCGTTGGATAGAGAACCAAATTGGCTTTAATTAGAATTTTGTTTTTTGCTTATAGTGCGAAAAAAATATTTTTAACCAAAAAAAACCATGGACTACCCCCTTTGCTATTTTTGAAAAAATGATAAAAAACTTTCTTGCTCTATCCACAAGAAAAAAATAATTCTAATTAAAGCCAATACGTTTAGCTATCTAACGCAAACAAAATTAGGTCGATACATTGAAAACTTAGCAAGTTATGACCAAAAAGGTATCCAGTTCTACTACAAAGTGGCCGGAAAGAGGCACTAGTAGAACTGCCTACCTTTTTGGTCATAACTTGCTTACTTTTCTAGATATCGACTTGATTTCTATTGTGTTGGATAGAGAACCAAATTGGCTTTAATTAGAATTTTGTTTTTTGCTTATAGTGCGAAAAAAATATTTTTAACCAAAAAAAACCATGGACTACCCCCTTTGCTATTTTTGAAAAAATGATAAAAAACTTTCTTGCTCTATCCACAAGAAAAAAATAATTCTAATTAAAGCCAATACGTTTAGCTATCTAACGCAAACAAAATTAGGTCGATACATTGAAAACTTAGCAAGTTATGACCAAAAAGGTATCCAGTTCTACTACAAAGTGGCCGGAAAGAGGCACTAGTAGAACTGCTTACCTTTTTGGTCATAACTTGCTTACTTTTCTGGATATCGACTTGATTTCTATTGCGTTGGATAGAGAACCAAATTGGCTTTAATTAGAATTTTGTTTTTTGCTTATAGTGCGAAAAAAATATTTTTAACCAAAAAAAACCATGGACTACCCCCTTTGCTATTTTTGAAAAAATGATAAAAAACTTTCTTGCTCTATCCACAAGAAAAAAATAATTCTAATTAAAGCCAATACGTTTAGCTATCTAACGCAAACAAAATTAGGTCGATACATTGAAAACTTAGCAAGTTATGACCAAAAAGGTATCCAGTTCTACTACAAAGTGGCCGGAAAGAGGCACTAGTAGATTGAAAACTTAGCAAGTTATGACCAAAAAGGTATCCAGTTCTACTACAAAGTGGCCGGAAAGAGGCACTAGTAGAACTGCTTACCTTTTTGGTCATAACTTGCTTACTTTTCTAGATATCGACTTGATTTCTATTGCGTTGGATAGAGAACCAAATTGGCTTTAATTAGAATTTTGTTTTTTGCTTATAGTGCGAAAAAAATATTTTTAACCAAAAAAAACCATGGACTACCCCCTTTGCTATTTTTGAAAAAATGATAAAAAACTTTCTTGCTCTATCCACAAGAAAAAAATAATTCTAATTAAAGCCAATACGTTTAGCTATCTAACGCAAACAAAATTAGGTCGATACATTGAAAACTTAGCAAGTTATGACCAAAAAGGTATCCAGTTCTACTACAAAGTGGCCGGAAAGAGGCACTAGTAGAACTGCCTACCTTTTTGGTCATAACTTGCTTACTTTTCTAGATATCGACTTGATTTCTATTGTGTTGGATAGAGAACCAAATTGGCTTTAATTAGAATTTTGTTTTTTGCTTATAGTGCGAAAAAAATATTTTTAACCAAAAAAAACCATGGACTACCCCCTTTGCTATTTTTGAAAAAATGATAAAAAACTTTCTTGCTCTATCCACAAGAAAAAAATAATTCTAATTAAAGCCAATACGTTTAGCTATCTAACGCAAACAAAATTAGGTCGATACATTGAAAACTTAGCAAGTTATGACCAAAAAGGTATCCAGTTCTACTACAAAGTGGCCGGAAAGAGGCACTAGTAGAACTGCCTACCTTTTTGGTCATAACTTGCTTACTTTTCTAGATATCGACTTGATTTCTATTGTGTTGGATAGAGAACCAAATTGGCTTTAATTAGAATTTTGTTTTTTGCTTATAGTGCGAAAAAAATATTTTTAACCAAAAAAAACCATGGACTACCCCCTTTGCTATTTTTGAAAAAATGATAAAAAACTTTCTTGCTCTATCCACAAGAAAAAAATAATTCTAATTAAAGCCAATACGTTTAGCTATCTAACGCAAACAAAATTAGGTCGATACATTGAAAACTTAGCAAGTTATGACCAAAAAGGTATCCAGTTCTACTACAAAGTGGCCGGAAAGAGGCACTAGTAGATTGAAAACTTAGCAAGTTATGACCAAAAAGGTATCCAGTTCTACTACAAAGTGGCCGGAAAGAGGCACTAGTAGAACTGCTTACCTTTTTGGTCATAACTTGCTTACTTTTCTAGATATCGACTTGATTTCTATTGCGTTGGATAGAGAACCAAATTGGCTTTAATTAGAATTTTGTTTTTTGCTTATAGTGCGAAAAAAATATTTTTAACCAAAAAAAACCATGGACTACCCCCTTTGCTATTTTTGAAAAAATGATAAAAAACTTTCTTGCTCTATCCACAAGAAAAAAATAGTTCTAATTAAAGCCAATACGTTTAGCTATCTAACGCAAACAAAATTAGGTCGATACATTGAAAACTTAGCAAGTTATGACCAAAAAGGTATCCAGTTCTACTACAAAGTGGCCGGAAAGAGGCACTAGTAGAACTGCTTACCTTTTTGGTCATAACTTGCTTACTTTTCTAGATATCGACTTGATTTCTATTGCGTTGGATAGAGAACCAAATTGGCTTTAATTAGAATTTTGTTTTTTGCTTATAGTGCGAAAAAAATATTTTTAACCAAAAAAAACCATGGACTACCCCCTTTGCTATTTTTGAAAAAATGATAAAAAACTTTCTTGCTCTATCCACAAGAAAAAAATAATTCTAATTAAAGCCAATACGTTTAGCTATCTAACGCAAACAAAATTAGGTCGATACATTGAAAACTTAGCAAGTTATGACCAAAAAGGTATCCAGTTCTACTACAAAGTGGCCGGAAAGAGGCACTAGTAGAACTGCTTACCTTTTTGGTCATAACTTGCTTACTTTTCTAGATATCGACTTGATTTCTATTGCGTTGGATAGAGAACCAAATTGGCTTTAATTAGAATTTTGTTTTTTGCTTATAGTGCGAAAAAAATATTTTTAACCAAAAAAAACCATGGACTACCCCCTTTGCTATTTTTGAAAAAATGATAAAAAAACTTTCTTGCTCTATCCACAAGAAAAAAATAATTCTAATTAAAGCCAATACGTTTAGCTATCTAACGCAAACAAAATTAGGTCGATACATTGAAAACTTAGCAAGTTATGACCAAAAAGGTATCCAGTTCTACTACAAAGTGGCCGGAAAGAGGCACTAGTAGAACTGCTTACCTTTTTGGTCATAACTTGCTTACTTTTCTAGATATCGACTTGATTTCTATTGCGTTGGATAGAGAACCAAATTGGCTTTAATTAGAATTTTGTTTTTTGCTTATAGTGCGAAAAAAATATTTTTAACCAAAAAAAACCATGGACTACCCCCTTTGCTATTTTTGAAAAAATGATAAAAAACTTTCTTGCTCTATCCACAAGAAAAAAATAATTCTAATTAAAGCCAATACGTTTAGCTATCTAACGCAAACAAAATTAGGTCGATACATTGAAAACTTAGCAAGTTATGACCAAAAAGGTATCCAGTTCTACTACAAAGTGGCCGGAAAGAGGCACTAGTAGAACTGCTTACCTTTTTGGTCATAACTTGCTTACTTTTCTAGATATCGACTTGATTTCTATTGCGTTGGATAGAGAACCAAATTGGCTTTAATTAGAATTTTGTTTTTTGCTTATAGTGCGAAAAAAATATTTTTAACCAAAAAAAACCATGGACTACCCCCTTTGCTATTTTTGAAAAAATGATAAAAAACTTTCTTGCTCTATCCACAAGAAAAAAATAATTCTAATTAAAGCCAATACGTTTAGCTATCTAACGCAAACAAAATTAGGTCGATACATTGAAAACTTAGCAAGTTATGACCAAAAAGGTATCCAGTTCTACTACAAAGTGGCCGGAAAGAGGCACTAGTAGAACTGCTTACCTTTTTGGTCATAACTTGCTTACTTTTCTAGATATCGACTTGATTTCTATTGTGTTGGATAGAGAACCAAATTGGCTTTAATTAGAATTTTGTTTTTTGCTTATAGTGCGAAAAAAATATTTTTAACCAAAAAAAACCATGGACTACCCCCTTTGCTATTTTTGAAAAAATGATAAAAAACTTTCTTGCTCTATCCACAAGAAAAAAATAATTCTAATTAAAGCCAATACGTTTAGCTATCTAACGCAAACAAAATTAGGTCGATACATTGAAAACTTAGCAAGTTATGACCAAAAAGGTATCCAGTTCTACTACAAAGTGGCCGGAAAGAGGCACTAGTAGAACTGCTTACCTTTTTGGTCATAACTTGCTTACTTTTCTAGATATCGACTTGATTTCTATTGTGTTGGATAGAGAACCAAATTGGCTTTAATTAGAATTTTGTTTTTTGCTTATAGTGCGAAAAAAATATTTTTAACCAAAAAAAACCATGGACTACCCCCTTTGCTATTTTTGAAAAAATGATAAAAAACTTTCTTGCTCTATCCACAAGAAAAAAATAATTCTAATTAAAGCCAATACGTTTAGCTATCTAACGCAAACAAAATTAGGTCGATACATTGAAAACTTAGCAAGTTATGACCAAAAAGGTATCCAGTTCTACTACAAAGTGGCCGGAAAGAGGCACTAGTAGAACTGCTTACCTTTTTGGTCATAACTTGCTTACTTTTCTAGATATCGACTTGATTTCTATTGCGTTGGATAGAGAACCAAATTGGCTTTAATTAGAATTTTGTTTTTTGCTTATAGTGCGAAAAAAATATTTTTAACCAAAAAAAACCATGGACTACCCCCTTTGCTATTTTTGAAAAAATGATAAAAAACTTTCTTGCTCTATCCACAAGAAAAAAATAATTCTAATTAAAGCCAATACGTTTAGCTATCTAACGCAAACAAAATTAGGTCGATACATTGAAAACTTAGCAAGTTATGACCAAAAAGGTATCCAGTTCTACTACAAAGTGGCCGGAAAGAGGCACTAGTAGAACTGCTTACCTTTTTGGTCATAACTTGCTTACTTTTCTAGATATCGACTTGATTTCTATTGTGTTGGATAGAGAACCAAATTGGCTTTAATTAGAATTTTGTTTTTTGCTTATAGTGCGAAAAAAATATTTTTAACCAAAAAAAACCATGGACTACCCCCTTTGCTATTTTTGAAAAAATGATAAAAAACTTTCTTGCTCTATCCACAAGAAAAAAATAATTCTAATTAAAGCCAATACGTTTAGCTATCTAACGCAAACAAAATTAGGTCGATACATTGAAAACTTAGCAAGTTATGACCAAAAAGGTATCCAGTTCTACTACAAAGTGGCCGGAAAGAGGCACTAGTAGAACTGCTTACCTTTTTGGTCATAACTTGCTTACTTTTCTAGATATCGACTTGATTTCTATTGTGTTGGATAGAGAACCAAATTGGCTTTAATTAGAATTTTGTTTTTTGCTTATAGTGCGAAAAAAATATTTTTAACCAAAAAAAACCATGGACTACCCCCTTTGCTATTTTTGAAAAAATGATAAAAAACTTTCTTGCTCTATCCACAAGAAAAAAATAATTCTAATTAAAGCCAATACGTTTAGCTATCTAACGCAAACAAAATTAGGTCGATACATTGAAAACTTAGCAAGTTATGACCAAAAAGGTATCCAGTTCTACTACAAAGTGGCCGGAAAGAGGCACTAGTAGAACTGCTTACCTTTTTGGTCATAACTTGCTTACTTTTCTAGATATCGACTTGATTTCTATTGCGTTGGATAGAGAACCAAATTGGCTTTAATTAGAATTTTGTTTTTTGCTTATAGTGCGAAAAAAATATTTTTAACCAAAAAAAACCATGGACTACCCCCTTTGCTATTTTTGAAAAAATGATAAAAAACTTTCTTGCTCTATCCACAAGAAAAAAATAATTCTAATTAAAGCCAATACGTTTAGCTATCTAACGCAAACAAAATTAGGTCGATACATTGAAAACTTAGCAAGTTATGACCAAAAAGGTATCCAGTTCTACTACAAAGTGGCCGGAAAGAGGCACTAGTAGAACTGCTTACCTTTTTGGTCATAACTTGCTTACTTTTCTAGATATCGACTTGATTTCTATTGTGTTGGATAGAGAACCAAATTGGCTTTAATTAGAATTTTGTTTTTTGCTTATAGTGCGAAAAAAATATTTTTAACCAAAAAAAACCATGGACTACCCCCTTTGCTATTTTTGAAAAAATGATAAAAAACTTTCTTGCTCTATCCACAAGAAAAAAATAATTCTAATTAAAGCCAATACGTTTAGCTATCTAACGCAAACAAAATTAGGTCGATACATTGAAAACTTAGCAAGTTATGACCAAAAAGGTATCCAGTTCTACTACAAAGTGGCCGGAAAGAGGCACTAGTAGAACTGCTTACCTTTTTGGTCATAACTTGCTTACTTTTCTAGATATCGACTTGATTTCTATTGTGTTGGATAGAGAACCAAATTGGCTTTAATTAGAATTTTGTTTTTTGCTTATAGTGCGAAAAAAATATTTTTAACCAAAAAAAACCATGGACTACCCCCTTTGCTATTTTTGAAAAAATGATAAAAAACTTTCTTGCTCTATCCACAAGAAAAAAATAATTCTAATTAAAGCCAATACGTTTAGCTATCTAACGCAAACAAAATTAGGTCGATACATTGAAAACTTAGCAAGTTATGACCAAAAAGGTATCCAGTTCTACTACAAAGTGGCCGGAAAGAGGCACTAGTAGAACTGCTTACCTTTTTGGTCATAACTTGCTTACTTTTCTAGATATCGACTTGATTTCTATTGCGTTGGATAGAGAACCAAATTGGCTTTAATTAGAATTTTGTTTTTTGCTTATAGTGCGAAAAAAATATTTTTAACCAAAAAAAACCATGGACTACCCCCTTTGCTATTTTTGAAAAAATGATAAAAAACTTTCTTGCTCTATCCACAAGAAAAAAATAATTCTAATTAAAGCCAATACGTTTAGCTATCTAACGCAAACAAAATTAGGTCGATACATTGAAAACTTAGCAAGTTATGACCAAAAAGGTATCCAGTTCTACTACAAAGTGGCCGGAAAGAGGCACTAGTAGAACTGCTTACCTTTTTGGTCATAACTTGCTTACTTTTCTAGATATCGACTTGATTTCTATTGTGTTGGATAGAGAACCAAATTGGCTTTAATTAGAATTTTGTTTTTTGCTTATAGTGCGAAAAAAATATTTTTAACCAAAAAAAACCATGGACTACCCCCTTTGCTATTTTTGAAAAAATGATAAAAAACTTTCTTGCTCTATCCACAAGAAAAAAATAATTCTAATTAAAGCCAATACGTTTAGCTATCTAACGCAAACAAAATTAGGTCGATACATTGAAAACTTAGCAAGTTATGACCAAAAAGGTATCCAGTTCTACTACAAAGTGGCCGGAAAGAGGCACTAGTAGAACTGCTTACCTTTTTGGTCATAACTTGCTTACTTTTCTAGATATCGACTTGATTTCTATTGCGTTGGATAGAGAACTAAATTGGCTTTAATTAGAATTTTGTTTTTTGCTTATAGTGCGAAAAAAATATTTTTAACCAAAAAAAACCATGGACTACCCCCTTTGCTATTTTTGAAAAAATGATAAAAAACTTTCTTGCTCTATCCACAAGAAAAAAATAATTCTAATTAAAGCCAATACGTTTAGCTATCTAACGCAAACAAAATTAGGTCGATACATTGAAAACTTAGCAAGTTATGACCAAAAAGGTATCCAGTTCTACTACAAAGTGGCCGGAAAGAGGCACTAGTAGAACTGCTTACCTTTTTGGTCATAACTTGCTTACTTTTCTAGATATCGACTTGATTTCTATTGCGTTGGATAGAGAACCAAATTGGCTTTAATTAGAATTTTGTTTTTTGCTTATAGTGCGAAAAAAATATTTTTAACCAAAAAAAACCATGGACTACCCCCTTTGCTATTTTTGAAAAAATGATAAAAAACTTTCTTGCTCTATCCACAAGAAAAAAATAATTCTAATTAAAGCCAATACGTTTAGCTATCTAACGCAAACAAAATTAGGTCGATACATTGAAAACTTAGCAAGTTATGACCAAAAAGGTATCCAGTTCTACTACAAAGTGGCCGGAAAGAGGCACTAGTAGAACTGCTTACCTTTTTGGTCATAACTTGCTTACTTTTCTAGATATCGACTTGATTTCTATTGCGTTGGATAGAGAACCAAATTGGCTTTAATTAGAATTTTGTTTTTTGCTTATAGTGCGAAAAAAATATTTTTAACCAAAAAAAACCATGGACTACCCCCTTTGCTATTTTTGAAAATATGATAAAAACTTTCTTGCTCTATCCACAAAACGTGGTATGCAGTTTTTTTTTGAAGTATAAGTCATATTAAATACCTGTGCTAAAAATTAAATTAATCGGTTTACAAATGGCCGAGGAATATCAAAAATACAACCGAAATGTTAGATTTTCATTAATTATGGCTTTGTTTTTATGCGATTTTTATTTTAACAGTTTTTTCAAACATCATATTCATAGTATCGTAGCCAAAACTCAGCTGGATGCGTACATAAATGGCGTTTTTTGCATAATTTGTCTATTACAAATAACAGTCGTAATGTCAGTGCAAAAAATCAGAAATATCGCTCCACAAATGGACCAGAAAAATTAAAAATACAACTGGCATTTTACATTTTCATTAATTTTTGTAGTGTTTTTGCTTTGCTTTGTTTTTTTTTTTTTGTACAAATATTTTAGCTGTCATCTGCGTAATGCTTTGTACACACAAGCACGAAAAATAAAAAAATTTATGAGTGTGTGTATGGTTTTTATTGCCTTGAGTACAATAGTATTAGGAATACAGCCATCTTTACGAAAGAGAGTTCATTAGATCTTTCTCCATAATTAATATTTAATTAAATATGTTTGGCTTAAAAATTTTTACAAAAATTTGCAAAATTAAATGAAAATAAATTATTTTTGTTTTTCTATTTAATATCTTTCTTAGAATTTCTTTTTTTATTAATTTAAAAATTTAGTGCCTGCAGACATTTTATTGCTTTTAAAAATGACGTTCTCAGAAATTATTGTTTCTTAGAACTCGTTAGTTTTAGTCGCCCGATCTTATTTTTGAATTAAAACCAGTTTTTTTTGTACAAAAAATAAGTATGATATTCTAGGGTTAAACAAGAGGTCGCCTGGATTTGTAATCTATCGCCCAAGTACTCAGAAAAAACTTTGCATTATTTAAAAAAAATTTTTGTAATTCCCTCATTCCCCAGTACCCTTCTTGTGAAGGATTTTTACCATTACCCACTTTGCTGAGGTACCAATCCCGATTTTGCCCAGGAAAATTGCCAAAATCAAAATGGATTTTAATCTGTAGGCTCTAAACTTTCTGGAAGTTTTTTAACATTTTCTAAAAAATTCGTAGTATTTATTTTATGATGCAAAACGGAAACTGGCAAAATCCTTGAGAACAACACTACTGGAGTATATGAAAATTTCAAAAAAAAATTTTAAATATCTGAATATTTGGTTGGTAGGTTACAAATATTAATAATAATCACCCCTATTATGTATGTCGCCGTCGATACTCTCGCCAATTTGTTGTCACCGTCACATTAGGACAACACCATCATCACGGCGACGCTAAATCGGTATTAAGTAAAACTATTGTGTTGATGTCGCCATGTTATCGATTTAAAAATATATATATATATATATATATCATCCCTATAAATTTTGTAACAGAGTGCTTAATTTTGTGTTCAATTTGTATAAAATATGTTTTTTATGTTGGATTATAGTGAAATTTCTAGTAATGAAGGTGACAAACCAATACTTAGAGTTCAAAGAAGAGTTATGAGGCAAAGGTCAATTATTTTCAAATTGTCGGATAACAAGTACGTGTGTGATACAAGCTTGTAAGTATTTTATGTCTCATTGCAAATTCGTTGAATATTTTCATTTAAATAAAACCGTAATTAAATTTGTTTTGGAAAAAATAGAGCTAACAATGAATATTTATTTGTACCCACGCTAATACTGGCAATTACATTGCGTTTCTTGGCGCAAGGTTCATAACAATTAAGTGTTGGGAATGATTTTAAACTTGGATTGTTATGCACCAATTTTCTTTTCATCGTACACTTAAAATCTCTCCGTACCTAAAAATGTATAATTTTTTTTGCATTTTAAAATGTCTGTCTTAAAACCATTTTTCAGCCTTACCTTTTGCCAACCATCACTATTTCTTACTGGTGGTCCCATAGAATTCAATTTTAACGTAATTTCTTCCCAGTCACGTTTAAAATTATTCGGTTTTGTGCCTCTTTGAAAACCTTTTCTAAACTGGGCTTACTCTCTAATTCCGCTATCAATTTCTCAAATTGTTTGGGGCTTGTTATTTTAATTTTTTCTCCATTTTACACTTATGAAATTTTGTTTTTTTCGAAAAATTTAACGGCGAGTATGTATACTTTTTTCTGAGTCAACGCTAAAAAACGAAGTCACATGAACTCAACAGTGACTGCATCGCGTCTTATACAATACCAAATGGTTGGCAACAGTAATCGATTACTGTTAACATTGCCAACGGCAATATCATTATTGAGCGCGTCGGCGTCACTTGACTCGACGGCGACATACATAATAGGGGTGAATATTGAATGACGTAAGACGGATTTCATAAATATGCCATTAATACTGAATATATATTTACAAATACTAAAAAAACATAATGTGATACGTTAAAACATACTTAACGCGGCATATTTATCTTCACACATTTAATTTTTTCTATGGTTTTGATATTATAGAAGAATGTGGAAAGTGAAAAATATTAATATTTCGCTAACACAGTGAAGGGTATATAAGACTCGGCACTGCCGAATTTTTATTGGTTTTTTTTTTTCTTTTTTTTTTTTTTTGGTGCAAATATTTAAAATTACTCGCAAGAGAGTTTCGTTGCCAGTTAAAAAAGTTTTTCGGACTTGCACTTGAAAATTGTTTTATTATTTATTAGAAAACCTTAATGGTTTTCAAATTAAAAGAAACAGAAATGTCACAAAATTCAATTCCAATCGACAGTGTTTTCAATTGCGTAAATAGCTTCTACAGCAAACCAAAAAGAAAATATTCTTCGGAATGAAATCACTTTTATACTTACAAGTGAAATTGAATTTTTTTATAATTTAAGTTTGCGAAGAAGACTAGAAAATACTAAACTTTTTAGCCGAAAATGCCCTATATTGATTCTTTATCTCCTTAAAAATTGTTAATTTTCATGACTAAGAAATGTTGGCACACAACATTTTCATGGAAAATTTACTGGTTATACGCTGCCTCGATTGCAGTAGCTATGGAAATTCCCGGTATATTTCTAATTACCAAAATTATTTATTTAAACTAATTTTTTTCAAATTCTTTGCTTTTAGTTTTGTTGTGAAATAAAAAAATGTGATTAGTTCAAAGTTTCGATCGCAATCTGTTGAAGGACTTCTTCTAGTAGTAAACACTGTGGGTAGATTTTTTTTTTGAGGGTGAGGTAGGCTTTAGTATGCCTTTGCACTGCGTCATGTGGTGTTATCACTAAAACACTCCCACCTCATTTTCTGCGTGATTCTTTCTCCATTACTAGTGAGGACCTTTCACAATTTAACCACTGTGAGTTGTATGCTTAAATAAAACACAAAGTTTTTTTTTTTTTTTTTAATTTAAATATTTTTATTTTATAATAAAAAAAATCATTTACTTATCAACAAAATTGCCAGCATTTATTTGTTTAAATCAAGCAAATATATATTTGGATTCGACATTTTCTTATTTCTAAAATATTTTTCAGTTTAATGTTACTTTTCAATATAACATTTCTTTTTTTTTATTGTTATAAATTTACAACTATTTGATTTTAATAATAATTTTTATACAATAAATTCATGCAAAATATTATAAAAATATACAAGTCATTGATTACTTTTTTTTAATTATTATTAAATTTCTGTTTTCACATATTGACAAATTTAAAATGAAATTGTTTCAAAATCAAACGAAAATAAAAATAGTATAAAGTTTATGCGTTTATTGGCAGATTAAAATTAATTTTTTTTTTTAAATTATTAAAAGCTTATTGAACAAGTTTCCATCAGAAAAATTGCTTATTAAACAGAAATGTTTTTTTTTATAAGTTTGGCCGTTATAATGCACAGTAGAAGTTATAGGAGAGGTGTATAATATATGTTATATTTAAAAGTGGTACATGTCAACTTTAAAAAACAAAAACTGAGTTAGAGGTAATTTTAGTAAAATATAAACACCATCTTACTAAAACTAACGCCAACTCTATTTTTTAAGTAGTAAGGACCATTTTCAAAAATAACAGTACATACATACATTTAGTTAAGAGAAGTAAGCTATGATTTATTGGGGAACACTCATTTTGTTTTGTGTAATTAAATTTAAATTGGCTGTTATAAATCGCTCGATTTATAACTGTAAAACAATCAGTGCTGTTCTGTATTCTAAGCGTAATTACATTTTTTTTCTTCTTGTTTACGAGTAATAATGAACTTTTTTTAATTTCGTCAACTTTTTTCCACCCAAAATAGAGCACAAAATAATTGAACAAAACCGCGAATGCTATATTTCTCACTTCCTAATGCAATATTCGGATGTGGAATACAGAACAGTACTAACTGTATTTCTTTATAAAAAAAAAAAAAAAGCAAAATCATTTATTTTTAATACACTTAAGAATAGGAGTATTTTATTTTCAACTAATAATTAATTTAAATTTTGTGTCTCTATTTTTTTTTATATTATTGTTTTGGTAAATAGTTTTCTATTAATTAATTTTTAATACTATTAAATAGCAAGCTTTTCTTTTTTAGTTAATTTGTTTATTTCGCTCATTCAATTAATTTCACTGATTTATTTTTTTTTTTGTACACAAAAGCACAATTATGACTGTTTTTGTTTCTTTACTTGCTTAGATTTAATTTATTAATTAATTTTATTTGAATTTGTTTTTTAATTATTAAGACACTACATTCAAGGTAATTTGCATAATATGCTTAAGAGATTCGTTAGTAAAGCATGTAAAATTTTTTTTTTATTTAGATTTTGTATATACAATTTACATGCACAAATAAGGTTTACAAAGATTTTAAAAAGAGATTATTTATTTTATTTTCTTTATTATCTATATATGTATATGCAGTGCATACCTTATCTATATTAATTCATTTGGGACTTGTTCAATAAATTGAATGCTTACATATGTAAATGCGTTTGCTAAATAAAATTAAATTTACCTTAGGCATAACTAATTTAAATGGTTTCACTTAAAATCTATCAGGTACTTTGGCTTTTACACTAGAACTAAGAGAAAGTATTATAAAGTGCTTAACAAAATGTTTAAACGCTTCAATTTCAATTTCAAGTTAATTTAAAATTTTTTTATTATAATGTTGGGGGGTGATTAATTATGAAGTTACTTCAGTTAATTTACTTTCTTAAGTCAATTGACTCAATAAATAAAAATTTTAGTTTTTTAAAGCTCAAGCTTTTTTTTTCCATAAAAATAATAATGACATTCCACTTCTACTTAGAAAGGGTTCTTTAGTTTTAATTAGTATACACGGTTTAGGGCCAGAGCAACTGGAAATTGTTTCAAAATCTGGGTGATTGCTTTGTATTGCCATGGTGTGGTATTGGTATTACATTTGATCATTTACCTTTCGCATTTATCTGAAGCACCGTAACCTTGTATATAAATAGAAATATTTTGCAATAACCAAATAGTAAATGCAAAACAGGCTAAGATAGACTTTGGAACAGGGTAACCTCCCTGCATGTGACTTTTTTTAATTGGCTTTAATTTCGGCGTTATGCCTAAATTTATGACCATTAGGATTGGCTAAATTTGTCAAAAATTAAAATTCGAAATTTATATTTAAAACAAAATTTCATGCTTTGAAATATTTTTACTATTCATGTAATTTTAGTTACAAGGCATGATGAACCATTTTCCAATAATTTTAAACTAATAAAATGTAAACAACTCTGATGCTAACATACATATGTTTCAAGTAGCTTAGCTTGTTTTCAGCACTTAAAACGTAAACTACATATTTTATCTCAAACTAAAAGTTAGCACTATTTAGGAACAGCTATTGTACACATTGGATTTTCATATTGCAGTTCTGAAGTACATTTTGTTGTGTGTAAAAAACATTCTACATTTATTTTACACTCGATAATAGGGACTTTAAAATTAAGTTTTTTATGCAAAAATAAAACATTTTTAATTTTCGAAAAATTATTTAAATAGCTAAACAGAAAGCCTCACGAGTTTTAAACAAAATGAGACATAATTCATTGAATTCATTAAACAGCTTCTGATTTTATTCCAAGTAAAGTCAATCTATCACAGTAGAAACACACTATTTTGTTAGAAACAAATGTTGTCATACGCAGTCGATAGTGTTACTTGGTTTGTTTGATTGAAATTAAAATATTACTGACACAGCATTATTTAATTGGAAATGGAATCAAAAATTTTGCACCGATTTAGTATATTTGATTTGGAATTTAATAGTCTATAAAATTATGGGAAAAAAGTTCAATTTTTTTAATTCACTTTATTTTAAATTGTTTTTTGAAAATTAAAAATGTTTTAAATTTTGCATAAAAATCGGTTTTTTTTGTCACGTCTTCGCTGACATCTTTAAAAGCAGTAATCCGATTTAAAATGGTGTAGGTGCCAATTGTAATTACGTCTCCCACATACCATGTAACCTCTTGAATTTAGGAAAAAACAAACGATTACATTTTTATTTATTTTGTATAAATATCTTAGAGGAAAGTTTTAGTTCTATTTTTTATTATAAAGGGAATTTTAAAAAACAATTTAAATTATTTCATTGCATTTCTCAACTTTTTATTTCATGGAGTTAATCAATGTGTGCACTGAACGGCTCATATCTTGGATATTAAAGACAATTAAAAAATAATGAAGTGCAGATTTGTAATCAGCTTTTTAAAATACTTTGTATACGTGTATACTTGTATTTATAATATAATTAGCCATTTTAATATTTTTTCTTTTTTTCATGGAATCTTACTACTTTTCTTGGAGAACTTTAAGCAGTGGCTTTGCTGTAGAATACTTAAATGTTTGATAACATGATTATTTTTACTACAGTTTTACAACTGAATGCAAGTGAGAGTTAATAAAAAAGTTAATTAAAGTTTCATTTATATCCAGCAAAGAATTATGAAAGTGATTCTCTTCTAAGGGCATTTTGGAGCACTTTTTAGTCACTTTTAAACCCACATGGTATAATTTTCCTAAATAATTTTATTACTGCTTTAGCACCATGATTATGCACCATTGATTATAACTTTTTCGATGACCATATTATTAGTGAAAAGTAAAAAAAAACCTGACTATTTATCATTGTTTTTTCCTGAGCAGTATAAGTACATTTAGGCTGTAGTTGCAGTGATTTGTTCACTTCTTTTTCCAGACATTTTTTTCTTGTGTAATTATTTATGTATATCCTTAGAAAGCAACACTAAGTTGAAGCGGAATATCGACATAAAAAAATAACTATATGGGAATATGGAAAAACTTTATTAAGGTCCGTTATTACAACTTTCGATAGTTAAAGTTAGGATTTTGTGGTAGATAGTTAAGGACACACTATCTCGTGTAGGTAAATTTAACGTATTTTGAAGAGAAAAGTTTATGTATAAATATCTCATTTTTATATATTTATATTTTGTTCAAGTGAAATGCCTGTTTGTATGGACATAAAAAAATAAATTTTTACCTTATATAACTTATCGATATTTTTAATTTAATGTCCCGCCAAAAATTTTAAATTTGACTTAGAAAATCTTAACTTTAACTATCGGTAACTTGTAATAATGGTCCTAAGTCTTATTAAGTTATTTAAGAGAACTATAATTTTAGAAGGCCTCAAGTTGTGGGAAGAAATCGTCATACCATTCCTAAATGCTAGATATACAATATCATGCTATGCACATGATTTTCTGTTAAATGACGTAGATTGTCCACTGTTTGAAGAAAATAATAATACATTTCTCTCTCTCTCTCTCTCTCTCTCTCCCTCTCACTTATTTAGCTGTAAGTTATTAGCCAATAGAAACACATTGCATGACATCATTAAAATTTTATGTGTGGGATGGCCCAATATTGTATGTCTATCATTTTTGCCTAAAACGCAATAATAAAATTATTGAGTTAATTGCGACCACAAAACAACTTTAAATTAATTCAACTTAAGTGATATTCTTTGTTAGCACAGAATTATAAACCGATCTCAAGCTTTAAAAACCTAGGCGTGTTATAAAAATTTGTGTAATAATAAAATATTAAGCCAAATTAACATTTTGTTAAGAACCTTATTTAAGGTGAAGGTACACAGCACGCGTTTCACGCGCAACGCGTTTCATACTTCTTGAGCGTTTTACGCGTTTAAAGCGATGAGTTACACACAACGCTCTTGACGATTTTTTTATAATCAGCTGTTGAAAGAAGTTATATTTTTATTTGGTAGAGTGACACAACAAAATGGATAACGAAATAATTTTACTTCAAGATTTTTTGCTTTTTTACCTCTTCCATTAATTTTTCATCCATTTTTTTCAATTTAAATTTTGCTTTTTATAACAACAAATGTCACTTGTCAACTGTCAACCGCCTACAACGCGTGAAAAGTTAAAAGTTGCTTAACTTTTTGCGTCACACGCGTTACACGCTTCTTTATGTACCTTGCTTCATATAAATACATTGTTTTAACTTTTTTGACAGAAGCGTAAAACGCGTTGACGCGCGCGACGCGTGCTGTGTAACTTCAGCTTTAGGCTACTAATTATTATTTTTATAAAACCTTAGACCAAACACATATTCATGCAATCGTACAGCCGTATAACTTTTTTTTTCTTGTAATTTCACAGGTGTCAAAATTTATTTATTTTTGTGTGTTTTTCTGACACTGGTAATTAAAAATATATTGTTTTTGTATGGATGGCTACCTAATACATGATTATGCGTTGCCTTCTACCAAATCACTCGATACTAAGCAATTTGTCTGGAAATTTTTATAAATTTCTTTATAAAAATGAAAATTAAATTTCTAACAAATTTTTCACAATATCCAATGTGACTTGGCTTTTTACTCTGTAATTGTAATTATTTGTGTTTATATGTATGTATGTACAAAAAGGATTTTATTTATGTTACAAGTAATAGTAAACAAATTTTTTTGTTTGCAGAGTATCTATCAAAAATTTAAAACATTTAAAGGGGCTTAAGCGCACCGCGACCTTTAAGATTTAGTACAGCTTAATTCATAAAAAATATTTTTGTTTATTAATAGCTTATTAAACAAGAATATTTTTTATGAATTTGGGTAAATTTTTATATTAAATTAAAGCGGGCTCGTTTTAAATTGTTTTATCTCGTTATTTTTCACGTTGAATTGGTAATAATTTCTGGTTAAATGAATACTTTATATGTAATGTAGTTTTTTTATTTTGGTTTAAGGAAAATTAGCAGAGACTGGGTATAAAACATATAAATTCACAAGAGCCTTGAGATACATTTAAAAAAAAAAAATTTTGCAGGAGAAGTAAAAAATCAATCTAATGTGAGTGATTAAACGTTTAAAAACATTTTTTAAGCCTCAATTTAAAAACGTTATTTTTAAATGTAGGATTGAAAAATATTGTAGAGAGATGTAAATATATCGCTACGGTGCATTACAATCAATTAAACAAATGGAATTAGTAACTTAAAGCCTTTTTTAAACCATATGACGATATACACAATAACATATTTAAATTTTTTTTTTATTATTACTAAACTGCTATAAAATTACAAGGATGGTAGATATTTGACCCATCTCATTGCTGAAATAAAAAAGTTTAACAAGGTTAATTGCAAAAAAAAAAGAAAAGACTCATCATTAGAAGGGAA
The DNA here is from genome assembly GCA_947397855.1 of Thelaira solivaga. Classification (NCBI taxonomy): domain Eukaryota; kingdom Metazoa; phylum Arthropoda; class Insecta; order Diptera; family Tachinidae; genus Thelaira; species Thelaira solivaga. The sequence continues at coordinate 46,866,628 of OX377612.1, forward strand.
AAAATGTTTTTCGGATTGAAAATGTGGAACAAAATTTTTTCTTCTTATTAAATGGATTGTTTTTTATTTTTTTAATTTGAAAATTTTTTGACACCCAAAATAAAGCAAAAATTTATTTTTAAAAGTCAAAAATAGAACACAGGGTATTTATATATGAGGTGTTGAATATTTTATTTCCGAATAAAATATTTGAAATATCAAATACAGAACAAATTGGCTTATGGGAAATTTAAAAAGATCAAGTGGTTAAAAGTTTTTTTTTTATTAAATTAAAATAAGCTCATTACTAATTTAAACAAAAATATTTTTATTGTACAACAATTGTACAACCACCGGGAAGAGTAACGAAGTCTTGCCGCCAAAAATATTAAAATATTTTGTAAATTAAAATGCACACAATTCAAACAAAGTCTCTCTTCCTACTGCCACTATTCTGATTTAAAATAAAAATTAAAAAAGATCCAAATGGCTTAAAAAATTGCTTTTCCGCCCCAAAATATCTGTAAAGAAAAAGTTGTAACTTTTGCAAGAACATATACCTCAAAAACTGCTTAGCTTAACAGGGGTTTTCTCTATTTATTTATTTTATACTTTTTTGTTTTCTTATTAGTTTTTCACTTTTCCAGTCTCCTTGTTCAGAAATAGTTTTATTTGTCTAAAAAGAAAGCATGACTTTTTTTTAAGTTCACCAGGCGGTAAATATTTTCTTTCCTATTTTTTTTTTTTTTTTTTTTTAATTTAATAGAATGCCAGTTAAAGTATTAACTTTACAATTTCAGTCTTTAAATTATTTATAATTATTTTCGTACTATCAAGGCGAATTCATACATGGTAAACTCGTTAATAAAATCGCTGCATTTCAGACATTTTTTTTTGCATATAGTTCTTCGACAGTTGCGTATTTGATTGACTATTTTTATTAAGGCGAAATCTATACAAGGCGACAGCATAAGAGAATTCGTTCAGCAGCTGTTGTATTCCAAGTTGTAACAATTTATTTCAACTTGTAATATGAATCGGAGATATTAGTTCATTTTAAAAAATAAACTTTTTAAAACACAAATCCTGCATAAATAAATAAAAATGTAAAAATTGTATGCACCAAAAAATTAAGGAAAAGAAAGTTTGTTTTCAAAAATTTGAAAGAAAATGATGAGTGAATTCGGCCATATGGTTATTTTTTTATAGATTCGCCTGACATCTTGTAATAAATTCGCCTTGCATTGTACGTAGTAAATAGTTGTCCATAAATACTATTTATTTTTTGTTTTTAATTTTTTTTTTGCCTAATTAATTTAATAAATTTAGTTTTTGTTTTATTTATTTACCTTAAACAGCTGTTGGCGGTGGCAGTAGGGAAGAGTTTGATGATCTTAAATAAGGATTACCATAAATGGCACTAAAGCGTGGATCTACGGCTGAGGCTGGTGTGGCGGTTACCACATGCGTGGCAGTACTTTGATTACTACAACTACCATTTGGTGATGAGCTCACCACAGACGCTGTCGTTGACTGTAAACTGGGCAGACCATTCTCCTGACGTATATCCCTAGAGCCTACAATGCTGCCAGTTAAGCTACCCCCGCCATTTGATGACAAAAATGTCATGGGCAGACTTTGTTGCTGTTGTTGATGATGTTGTTGCTGTTGTTGTTGTTGCTGCAGCTGCTGTTGTATATGATTTTGATGATTATTTTGTATAATTGTTGAGCTACCATTAGATTTTGTGGAACAGGTAGTAAGATATTGAGGTGGTGGACTATAGTGTGTCGTATAGTCACCATAAGGTACATAACCACCCGATATATCCACCTTGAGATCACTATAATTGGAAGTACGATCACCAGCTTCCATTTTGCACGAGCCTACACCACCATTTTTAGTTATTTGATGTTCACTTATAACATCGGCCGGTGGTAATTTGGAACGCTTCTTACACTTAAAATACACCAAAACTAATATGGTAATGATCATTAAAAGAGCTACAGCTGATATGCCACCCACTATGGTCATTAGTAAGGGTACGCTTTCTGCAAAAATAAAAAGAATAAAATATAATGAAAAAATATCGTTTAATTAAAAAAAAATAAAGAAAAGTAAAACAAATAAACCAAAAATTGTTTTCACTTAATTACACTTACTTTGTGCTTGCAAATTAATTTCCACCACATCATTGCCATAGTCATTAACCACTGTACAATTATATTTGCCATAATGATAAGATTGACTGTCACGTATAATTAGGGTTGATTTAACACCACCTGGCACAGCATCCACCAACACTGAGTAATCATTACCCAATTCTGAGCTAATTTCATGACCATTAAAGGTCCATGAAACATGACGAGCACGCGGCACTGAAGTGGCAAAACATTCAATGCGCGCTGTATCACCAATTAAACCATATTGTGTGTGTGCCGATGAAATTGTGGGTGAGCCTTTTAAATATACATAAGCATCAGCTGATATTTCAGCATAACCAGGCACATTGGCTTTACAATAATAACGTCCAGCAGTTTCATTGCTAACGCTAAAAGTTAAATTTGAACTGGAGCCAACAACCTTTAAAATAGAAAATAAGAAAAGAAAAATAAAAAAAATTTTATGTAAAAATTAGAATTGGAAGTTCCATGTGAAACTAAAAGAAAAATTAAAAATCATTTTTTAAGGCTGCTTACTCTATCAGAGGGATGTTGTATCCAAACAATATCTGGTGTGGGATTGCCATCAACTTCACAATTTAGGGTTACCAAACTGCCTATATCGGCTTCCATGGAATGAGGTTTTTCTTTAAATGTGGGACCATCTTTAAAACACAATTAAAACATTATTTTATAAAGGCGTTTCAATCAACTTGAAAATGTTGCTTTTGTTTGAATGATTTTCTTTAGTCTTTTAAAAAATTAAAAGCTTTTTGGCTTTTTTGTGGAATTGCACACACACATTTAAAAACACTTACAGCTAATATCCAACGTCTCACTGTCTTCGCTCTTGCCTATGGGATTTTGTACTTCGCATTTAACTATGGCATCATGGAATTTTCTAGTAACATTTCGTATAACCTTTAAATACGTTTAATTCAATATTTAAAAAAAAAATATAAAAAAAAAGTATTTATTTTACCATTTCGGTTTTTTGGCCGCCACTAATGGGTTCATCGTTTATGTACCATTTATAACGCACATCACTGGGATTGGCATCTGCCTTACACTCCAACCTAACCTGAGAATGTTCCAGTATGCGTCCGTTGCCTACAGAGCCGCCTATCACATTAACCCTAACCTTGGGTGCATATTTTACTTCCACTCTAATTTTCGCCGAACGATAAGTACGATCTGCAGTATTTTGTGCCTGACAAGTAAACGTGGTATTATGATGTTCCTTTTTAGGTGTTAATTTCAACACTGATTTAGCCGTAAATCTTCTAAGATCAGGCAAAGGTATAACGGTATACTCTATGTTGTCTGTAATGACATTGCCAAGACCATCTATCCAGGTAATTTCTGCAGCCGGCTTACCACCCACCGATATACATTCTATATCTACTTTGCGATCTTCCGTGGTGTAAATCACTTCGCCTTGGGGAATTTTAGGGGCCTCTGGTGGTACTAATACGGTTATTTTGGCAAATGTTGATCTAACTGCGGGTTGTCCTTCTGGTCCAGGACTAACTTGACACTGATAGCGAGCATCATCATCCAGCATTACAGGATATATATCCAAAGAATAATCTCCTTCCTCATCACTGCCTATCATGGAATAACGCTCAAAGCCGGCCAAGTCTCTGGAGGTGCCCAAACCAAAATCATCTTTAGTCCACTGCAAGACACCCTGCTTGTTAATGACTCTACAGGGCAAGGTAACACGAGCACCCACCACTGCCGTTTGATCTTGCGGTTCCATGGCGAAACGTTGATTTTGAAATTGGGTGAAAAGATTTGAGGATTTGGCTTGGCATTTGGGCAATGTAAAAAACACTACACAAATAACCGCAGCAGCTATTAGCACATTAAATGAAATTGTGCTGTATTCTCTACAGTGTCGAGTCATTTTTAACGTGTTGTATAATACAAAATTAGGTCTTTTGTAAAAAGTGGATCTAATGAAAAAAAAGAAAAAAGAAAACGAAAAAAAATGTAAAAAGTAAATTTAAAAATATTTATGTAACTAAAAGAAAATACGAAAAAAGTATTAAAAAAATATTTTGAATTCCTTTCCCTCTTGGATTCAAAGATTTAGTAAAATTAAATACGACATTTACAGTTCGATTTTTGATTTCAATAGTCGGCACCGCAGCTATTAAAATCTTCTTACTAATCTCATGATTGTCCTAAGACTCATAACACCTAGGTCTTCTGGAGCCAGTATCTTACTTCTCAGTTAGCTCATTCGTCGTCTTGCCAACCCGCAAATAATATTTTTCGCCCTTTAATATCCCTCTTGAAAGAAATGACAGGAGTCGTTCTGTACCACACCGATTATATTCAAGTCTACAATTGCCCATCAACAACTCAAAGTATAGTTTTTTTATATCATTCAGAACCTCCATGATTTAAAGGAATGTCATAATTAACTTTATTTTAGCATTTTAGCAAAAGATTTAACATCAGTCGAACAGAAGAACATTACACCATTAAAAGAAGGTAGATTGTACCGTCATATTCAGCCCAGTTATGAATAAAAATTCCCCCCGGAAGTTTTTTCACTTTTCCCCTTCCTCTTATTACAAACAAAATTTCTCCCTTTTTTAACTTAGCAAGTTATCTGATTTAGGGAATTTTCTTCCAAAAACCAAAATTTTCATTCACACCACACAGAAGTAAAGTTTTATGTGTACATAATATGATAGATAGGGAATAAAACAGAGAAGAATCTTTGAGAAATCTCTCTAAGCAACTACGAGTATGTATTCCAGCGATGTGCTAAAGAAATGGTATTAGGACTAAGTATTGCGACAGCACTACTTTTAGAAGCTGGTCCTAAAGAACCTTATGAGAAGCATAGAGCCTGTCTTGTCGTCGAAAGCTATTATGTCTGTATAAATCAAACGCGTAAACAACGTAAAACCAGAAAGTCATGCATGGTCTGCGTAAAATACATGATGATAAACCCTCATTTTAGAGTACAATATGCATTTCATGTAACATAAATCATAAAAGCTTTAAAATAAAATAATTATTATTATTTAATATTATTCAAGCTTAAGATCTTAATGAAAAAATTGTTTTTATTTTAATTTTCTGATATTTCGACTTTCTTTTGAAGGTCTTCTTTAGGGAAATTTATTAATTATAATAAAAAATCTGTTTATATTTCTTTTTTACTTTTTCTTCACAAGTTATATCTACAGTTTTTTAGGGATATAAAATCATAAAGTCACTAAATCATGGGTTAAGAATCAAGATATTTTTCTCAAATTTGAAAAATTTAATCTTAATTTAAAATTTGGAAATGCGACAAAATCTCACGTTACTATTGTTTATGAAAAAAAAAATTATTACAAGTTGAAACGAAAAAGAAAGTACCCGTTGTCTCCGACTAGGGTTAAACTTTAGTGATTTTTATTTGTTACGCTTGTTGAAATTGTGATGAACTCGATAAAATGTAGCAAACACTTACATATGTTTTACATTAATGCAGTAGCACTTCGAATACAATTTCGAAAGCCTAAATAAGGGCCAATACAAAAATTAAAATTATAATATGAATTAAAAAAGGAAACGAGTCACCTGATCACAGTTGCCAATATAGACCTATTGTGACACTACTCTAATGTTAAAAATCTTCTTAAACTCTTATAACAATTCAAAGACTTCCTTGGTGGTTAGTGCTCCATGTCAAACGCTTGTAGTTAGTGATGCGTACGAGTCCAAATTAGATCATTACAGTGACACAATATTTGCAAATTATACAGCAAAAAAGTCTAATTGATTTAATAAATTCCTGCCAATGCTAGCCAAACTATTCCACTTTTCAAAGTTTTAAAAGCTCATTTTAATGCCAGTCTAAGATCTTGCCTGTAAGTCTCAAATTCTAGATCTCTAGTTAAATACTGACTATGGTTTAAGCTTTGCGGCTTGCATTCGATTTTGGCCTTCACTCTACTGGGTGTTTGTTTGGCCTAATTAAAAAAATGACCTAAGCCTCAGTTAGTTAACTAAAGATTGCAAATACGGACCAGGTGAATAGTTTTTTTAAAACAAGATCTTAGTGATTCGATTCATTCTTTTCAAAATTAAACTAAACTAATCAATTCCTTAAACTTTTTAAGCTCTCACTTGTTTCAACAATTTAAATTTAAATTAAAACTCACTAAAAACTTGATGTTGCAGATGTTTTGTTTGTTATTTGATTTAAAGGAAAGATTTCTTTGTTCTTATCTGAAACAAATTAAATTTTTCTTTTGTTTATTTCAGATTTACTTTAAAATTATGTTCTAGTTGATAAAGTGTGGTTTGCTTTGGTGTTTCTTTCAAAGTTGCCACAATAATCAAAAAAAATAAAAAAAATAAATAAAAAATAAAACAAATTTTCCAAACAAAAAAAGTATTACAACTTTATGGTTTTGTTGTTGTTATTGTTGGCTTCTATTATAAGAAGCAATTCTACGAAAGCAAAAACGAATAATAAGTATTCCAAACATAAATCTAATGCCAGTTTACGTACGTATTTCAACTGCTACTTGGACAATGTAATTTACGTTCCTTCTCAAAAAAAAAAAAATCAAATAAATAAAAATTAAAAAAAGAGAATAAGAAGGTAAATTGAAACAAATTAAATACACAGGGCTATAACGAATTTTTTTATGGCCTGGAAAATTCAGGTATTTCTGTATTTAGTAAAAGAACTGCTTTATTAATCTAGTGACAAAAAAGTTGATTTTTTTTTATTCTTAAAATGTCTTATAGAATGAACCTTGAATATATAATAGGTATCTTCTTTATGGCACAGGTTGGATCTAAGTCCCTTCATTACACCGTTGGTTTTGTGAGTAAGTTGTTCAAAAGGGAATATTACGATTCTAAACTAAAGAAGCAACCAGTCTTATACGATGAACTAAATAAAACAAGGCATGCAACGATAGAGAAGTACTTATAGTAGTAGTACACGCAAAGACAATATATGGTTGAGGCAACCAAATTCTGGTGGAAACATAGAATGGTTAGATTTGTGTTTGCATCTAATCATATATATTTTTAAATCAAAGATATTAAAAATACCTTTCGACTACAGATGTTGCAGTTCAACCCCGGGTCGGGGGTAAAATTTTGATATATATTAATTTTTTATTATTATATTTTTTTAAATACATACATATTTTATATAAATATTTTTAAAAATTTTTAATATTAATTTTTTGTTCTATGTTTACTTTCAACAAATATTCTTGTGTGCTATGTGTGTACGCGCACACACAGACAGGCAGGAATTTCGAGCATTCCCGTACATTATCGCTTCTCGGTAGACTATGTGTTCCGTAGTTCATTTTAGTGAGCGCTCTTCTTAGTTTAAAAATTAGAAAGGAATAGTTCGTTCATTTAGTTCATTTGATCTTCTGTATCTTTATCACTTATACTTTTGACTGTCATTGAACGCTCTTTATTATGTACGAGTAAAATAAGGAATTTTTTACGAAAATAGAAAGCAAAACAACAAAACAAAATTCGAAAAATTTTTTAATTTAGTTTTCGATATCTTTTTTAATAATGGAATTCAAAAAGTACTTTAGTCATTATGCCTAAAAAAATTAAAGTTTAATTTTAAAATCTTAAAATTATGCTCTTACCATGCATAATACAGTTCCTTTTCTTCAGTTTACTTATTTTAAATACCATTTTTGTAAAAGAAAATAATTTGCAACTTTCGTTCCTTCGTCATTGTTTTCGTTTAAATTTTCATTTCATTTATAGGTCGTTCATTTAAGATGAAGAGCATTCAAATGAACTATAGGAATTCAAAACACAGACTATTTCGTTCAGCTCAAATAAGTGAATAGTACAATGGGAATAGTTCGTTCATGTACTACCCAAGACTACTACTCGGAAGCAAAAAATTTCAATTTGACACGGATTAATTCTTGTGAATTTTGTATATTTAAAAACTATCATCCTAGTGTCTCGTTAATCATAAAAAGAGTATTTTAACATGTGACAATACGCTTTTGCTTAACAAAATGCAGTACATTGCTTTAAATCCATTATGCATTAAAATATATGACAAACTTATATGCTTTTCTAACTTTGGTGTAGGGTATGGATCGAAGGCAAATTGTTTTAATGAATTGTTAAATAACTATTTAGCGGCATTCTAGTCACAAGTTGCTATGAAAGAAAATTTGTAACAAAAAAAAAAACTTTTTTTCGTTTTAATTTTTATTTTACTTTTTAAATTACGAATAAATTGTAATCGTTTTGTATATTTTTTTGTACTTTGTTTTAAATATAGCAGCACTTTTTTTATTATATCTGAAATGGAATGTTTGTGAATCGTACTTTTAGTACTAGAAAGATTTAATTTAGAAAGAAACTCTTATAAAAAGATTTGTTTGTTTGAGGTATAAATTTTATACAGGTGTTTTACACAATTTTTTTCTCACGCATAATATAAACGTATTACATTTGTTGTTGTTGTTATTGTGGCTTTTGTGGTCGGCTAGAAGAATTTTCTCCCAGTTTATGTTCTTTTTGTAGTCACACATTTCTGTATACGACAATCAAAGCCTTCAAAAAAGCAGTTTTTTAAACAAATTGAAAAATAATCAAAATAAGCAACAAGACATATATAAAGGGTGTCCCAACAAGAACGCAAGATTTAAATTTTAAATAAATGACTGATGCAACAATTGAATTGTTTCTCTGGCTGTATGCGATGTGGCGCCGTCTTGTTGTAACCACAAGCCCTCCACATTCATTTCTTCAATTCTAGGCAAGAAAAAACTGGTTATCATTTCACGATACCGAACACCATTGACTGTTTGCGCTTGACCTGCCTCATTTTCATAAAAAAAGGTCCAATGGTTCCTCCAGCCCAAAAACCACACCACACAGTGACACGTTGAGGATGCATTTGCTTCTCGTGAATCACTCGAGGATTTTCCTCACTCCAAATGCGACAATTCTGCCTATTGACGAAGCCATCATGATGGAAATGGGCCTCGTCACTGAAGATGATTTTATCGGCAAAATCAGCATTTTCATGTTGTCTCTCCAATACCCAATTAACGAACTCCCTTCGCTGTCCATGGTCATTTTTTACTAACCTCGTACCTTCTACTAGCAAACAATAACAATTGTTCAAATGTCAAACAATGACACTTCGAATGGCGCCAAATTTAAATCTTGCTTTCTTGTTCGGACACCCTTTACATACAAAATACGATTACTTAAAGGCAGCCACTAGAATTAATGGCATTTTGTTTTTGTGCTTTGACATGGCGGTGCTCAGGGAAAATGTTGTAAAAGTTAATTATAAAAATTAAAACAAATTTAGGTTAATTGTTCAAATACATAAAATTAAATTTTTCTCAAACAATTTTATAAAAATTAAAAAAAATAGTTTCAGTAGGCGAAAGCAAAATATTAAGAAAAATTTAATATTTAAAGCAGCTAGTACTTGCACATCTAAAGCGACATCTCTAAATGTATCTACTTGCTTTTAAATAAAAATTCTCACTCAATGAATGGTCTGACATTCAAACAGGCAGGCCAAGATGCTAGCATTAAATGACATAAAACTTTTGCTCAATAAAAGCCACATTATTAGTGGGCTTCCGTTTCTAAAAGTTAAATACACACACACATGCATACAAGCACACAAATTTATACAGGGTGGCTGATAAAAGCCTAAAACAAAACTTGATAACTTTTTTTCTATCTAAATAAGTAATCGGGATTTTTTCTATTTTTGCAGACTGATCCTTAGATTTAATAAAAATGAAAAATTGGGACACTGAAAAAAGAATCTGGATTGTACACCGCTTTTACGCATTGGAGTCTATAGTTTTTTGTTAAAGAGAAACAGTCCAAGCCCTTCTGTTCGAACAGAGGAAACTACTGCTGCCGTAGCTGCTGCCATACAAAACACCCCAGTGTTTCTATAAGGAGATTGATTGACTGTTCAAATGGCAGACTTTGCAGACAATATTTCAAAATAATTTCAATTTATTCCTCTAAAAAATTCAATTGTCCAATAAACTTAAGGCAACAGGTTCGCTTGGAATTTTTTTTCAAATATGCTTGAACAGGTGAAAGAGGGCAAAGACTTGCTGAATTGTCTATTCATGTCTGATGAGGCTCATTTTGATTTTGAACAGCAATGTAAACAATCAAAATTATCGCATATGGAGTGGTTCCAACTCAGAGAAGGAACTGTATCCAATTGACGTCACGGTGTGGTGTGCAGTCTGGCCATACTTCATCGAACAAAACGGACACAGCATTACGGTTAGTGGAAACCGTAACTTGAGTATGCTAAAATAATTTTTCCATCCGGAATTACGGCCTAAAAGAATTTCTTTCAACAAGACGGTGCAACTGCACACATAGCTTAGCTGCAAAAAAAACTATTCTATTCTAACAGGCTCATTTCAGGAAACTCAACTTCCCTTTGGCCCCCCCTCCGTCGCCTGAACTAACTCCACAGGAGTTTTTTCTGTGGGGTTATGGTGAATATCAATTGCAATCGACAAATGTGATGAACTAAAACAACCTATTCGAGCGACAATAGATGCAATTCCAATCTCATTTTTGCGGGCAGTAATGAACAGCTTTTTGCTAACATGCCGCACCTGCATCAACGAGCACGGAGGGCATTTTAATTCAATTATCTAAAAGACTATTTGAAAAGAAAGAAAAGAACAAATAAATTCCATGCATTTAAAAAAAGTTATTCCAGTTTCTTAATGTAGCAAAATTCACCCTGTATTTATAGGCAAATAAAAAGTGGAGAGAAACTTAAAAAATACACATAAAAAATCTTAAAGAAACAAGTGTTTCTGAGGTTTTTAAATGAAAATTTGTTATTTCCGTTTGAATGACGGTATTGCTGCCTGTTGATGTTGTTTTTTCGTTTTTTTTTCTCTACAACTTCTTTCTATACTCGTGTACCTGTTATTGGTAACATTCATTCATTCATACACTCAGCCATTTCATACCATGCCATTGATTCATTTAGCCAACCAAGCAACGAGGCATCCATCCATCTTTACCTCTATTTATTTTTGTTTATTTAAAAAAGTTTATTACTGAAAGTATGCCCAAGTATGTACACCTTGAGATTTGAAATGCTGAAGATGGTTTCCTCGTTTCATTCAGGTTTTCAATTAAAAAATAAGAAACTACAGAAATAAACAAATTTTCTTTGTTGGCTTGGTGAAAAAGTATTTAAAAATTACATTCTCTTGTGTTTCTTTAATTTTTGTACGATCCCCACTAGTATTTGAGATAATTAAGATTATTTAATTTTGTTTCAAAGCAAAAACAATTTAAAATTTTTACAATTTAATGCTTAACTAAAAAAATAATAATAATTGTGTTTAAAGGCAGGAAGTGCAAGAATTCTTAATATAATTTTAGTTGACAAATTACAACTTAAGTAACAGTGGCAGGCAGTCACATGTATTTTTTTTTATAAATTAATAAAAAAAAACACTCAAATAACGCAGTATTATTTTTAATTTAAACTAAATAATTGTAATTTTCCTCAAAGAAATGCGTGTGGAAATAAAAAAATTACTTAAATACATGTAGAGGTTAGGTTACACAGGGCGCTCCAATAAGAAAAACAGGAAAACCTCTGCTGTGGTTCCAATGTGATACCTGTATAAGAGGAAAATGAAAAAGAATACCAATAAAGAAATATCAAAAAACCAGGAAAGAAGACTGTAGAGAAGTAGGGAGGTAGGTGAAGTAAAGGGCTTGTTAAAAGCCAAGGCGAATTCATACGGCAAAACAACCGCAAATGTTCGAAATTGTTACAAAAGATTTTCCCTTTCTTTTACCTTGCAGTAACATAGCCCAAGATATTTTAGATGTGCGACTACGAGAAGTTGGCTATCGTATTGATGCCTATGAAATGAAAAGGCTTGAAGGCCGAAAATATAGAGTTCTAATCCTGACTTAATTTAAAATAGTTTTTGCAAATGTGACAAAAGCAAATATTGAAGCAATTTTTTTTATTTGTTACTCAACCCCTGGGGTTTTATTTCGAAAAATAGCACTACACTGTTAGTCCCAATTATTAAAATATAATCATAAATAGACAGATAACTTAATTTTAAATTAATGGGATCTGCGAGCAGATTATGAAATAGCTTGTGCTTCTTTTCACTTTTGTAAAAAATCTCCTCTTTTAATGCAGAGTAATTCTTCATTAATTTTACTTAAATTAAATGAATCTATTAAATTTCCATTAAAAAGTTAGCTACTTTTATGAGTTCTATGAGTAAAAGCGGGATGTTTCCATATACCAGTATTTTCATAGGCATAATTATTCAAACATAGAAGGTCTGGGTGAAACTGTTACTAATGCCTAAATTTTTATAATGATAATCAATATTAAAGTCGGGACATAATGAATTTTCTCTAGAAAAATTACCATTGAGCGTGCCATTTTGTGACTCGAAACCTGAATAATGTGAAGATGATCTAGATATGAATTCTTTCATAGATGTTCGAAGAGACTCAACTTGTGAAGCTGGCATAACTAAGCCAGTGTGTGGTATTTCAGCCATTGAATGTCTTTGATTGAAGTAACCACCGGATAACCAAGAAGCATTAGACGATATTAAATTATTTGTATTTTAGTAGGAACTTTTGATTGCGATGTTGCTGACGATGATATACGGCTTAAGTAGAAATGTAAAATGCGAAGACTACAATTGGGGGATAATTGAATACTTTGTAATTGCCCAAATACTAATTACAACATTTTTATTACTTTTTTTTATTATTAAATTAATATTTTGTTTTTCTTTATAACAAAATTAATTATTTGTTTATATTGAAATTTTGTTTCGTCCCCATTTTTTTCTTCAATTTCACAATTACTTATACATTTTACACTAACAAAATACATAGTAAATTCACCTAGTAGCTGCAGAATTAGAACCAGGACAAAAAACAAGTCAGCTGATCTCAATAAGCCCACTGTGATACTACTCTTATGCTAAAAGTATTTTCTAAGTCTACAATTCATTAAGAATTCAAAGGTTTCCTTGGTTGATGTGTCTGCCTCGAGTAAAGAAAACGGGAAAAATTTAAGAATTACAGTGACATATTTATGGCGTTTCCTTATATTTGCCAAGAAGCTTTTATGTTTCTGAGTAAATGGTTTCTTGTTTTATCATGCTCATCATAATGTTCTTAAAAAGTAAAAACATTTGAATCTCAATATTTTATTTAGAATTGGAAGGTTCATAGTCAAAATCCTGTTTTATAACGATTCTGCAGGACGCACCAGTGTCCCACAAAGTTGTCGTCCCAATTTCATCAAATTGATTTTCAGAGAAGGTGACCTAAATTTCAATGCAAGCTGTACTTATTTAGCCCCATGAACTTTTTTCCAGAGGACTATCTTAAATCCAAAGTTTATCCATACAAAAGGATTTTTTAAATGTTTTTAAAGGTAAATATTTGCCATTACGTAGCTTATCCACCTAGAACTTATAACAAATTTTACTCTTCTAATGAATCCACTGACACTTGGATGATATTATTTTTACAAAAAAAATTACGTATTGGAAAAGTAATATTTTCCTCATTATCTGAACTGAATTAATTTAGGGTGAATTAATATAAGAATATTTCTTACTTCAAACAAAAAAAAAAAAAAAACAAGCAAACAAACAAAAATTACTTCATCCTGAAAAAAAATTTACGTTTGTAAAGTATTTTTTTATACTTTCAATTCCATCTAAAAAAAATTGAATTCATCCACTCATTCGCACGTAAATTTTTGTCTTTAAAACATTTTTTTTTATACTTTGAATTCTCTCTTCAAAGCAGCTACTTGAAATTGTATTTTGTGTGAAAAAATTTTTTTATCGGAACCTTACCTCATCTTGACGTGCTGAACAATTTTCTTTCAAATAGAATATCCAGCTTCGCTTTACAGAATAGCCTCCTTAATCTTAAGTAAGCTAATGACTGCATTTTATAGCCATTATCAGTAACTATAACTTAAGATCTTGAGTTGGCGTTTCAATAATAGGAAATGTTTTTATTTTAAGACGGTAAAAATTTGGCTTTATTACGAATGTCTTTCTTGTAGACCAAGTAATACAAAACATGTGGATAAGGTTGCCACATGCCGTTATTTTCTTCACGAGCACGACACTTATAATCAGTTTTATTATTAATTTTATATCTTTTTAATATAATTGTGGGTGTGACATTAATTAATGATAACCTAGCAAGAGTTACATTTTGTTTGTTTGCCTTAACAACATGTTGCTGTCCACTTAAACTAAAGAGCTAAAATGAATCGCAATTTGATTTATATGTTGCAACAATAAAAATGTGATTTGTGATTTGATATGATTTTATTTTATTTATTGTTCTTTTTTTCAATTCCTTTTTTTTAATGTAAAATATTTGTATCTCTGCATTATTGGCTGTTGTGCTTCAAAACTTAGTCTACCTTTACAAGAGTATATGCGTTTTTAGAAAAAAAAAAAAACTAAATCATTTACAATCCCTTGTTTTTTTTAATTTTTTTTAATGACTTAAAACCTACAGGTTTTAATTTCTATTGTGTCTCTGTATTTAAGAACACCCAAGTATATGCTTTTTAGCGTCCAATAATAAAAAAAAAAGCAGAAAAGAAAGAAATATTATGTTGCCAGTAAATCCGATTATAACTAATTATAATAATCATACGAATAAGGGCCATATGGAGCACACACACTCACTGCAGAACACACTGATTGTTAGGAAGGTGAAATTTAAAGACTTTTTTTGTACACTATCTACACAAGTGTTTAAGAAATGTAAAAAAGCATTTCATATGCTGTTCTCTTTGGCAAGAGTTTAATAATTAAGTGAGCCATACGTCTACTCAAGTGTTTATTAAAATTCATACAGAAAAGTTTTTATTGATTTACGCTGAAAAAAAAAATTTCTAAACTCCTTAACCGATATCGGGTAATTGTTCAGAACAGGCTTTTTTATTAAAAAACAATGGTTTGACGTGGATTGACGACAATCAAAATCGCACAATAATAAGGTATTTCTTTCAAATAAATGCTGCAATTCAATTAACCCTTAAATGCATCTAGTTCCCATTTGGCTACAAAATCTTTAGTTAATTTACAAGTATTTTTTGTCAAAGCCAGACCTTTTTTGAGCATTTTTTAACGGTAGCTCTCACTTTGTCAAGAAAGCCTAAAGTGTGAACATTGACTCATAATTTTCTGCATATAAAGAAATTTTAATGCAAATATCCCGGATGTCAGGGTTTTAGCCGCACAATATGCAAGAAATGTGGCATTGCATTTTGTTAAAAAAACAAACAATTGTTTTAAAAACTTCTATTTAAATTTAAATAACTAGTTTAAAAACACTATGTAGCCATTTGGCAACAAGCCCTTATCCTTACAAATAAAGGACAATTTTGAGATACAAATTTTTTAATTATTTTTTTGTGACTTTGTGAACCATAAACTATTCTTATAACCAAAATGTTTTCAAAAAAAGAAAGTCATGCACTTAAGGGTTAATTTTAAGACTGACCTCGTTAATTAAAATTGTTTCAAATATTTTTCATATGCTCTTGATTGTTCAAATAAAAAATAAAAACGAATGTTTTGAAGTGGTTTTTAGTTTTTCCAATCAGTTTTTATTGATTTTGTGTTGCTGGAATTCCTAACTCAGAACCAACAACTAAATTACTTAAATTTTATAACAAATTGCTTTATAGTTGAATTAAAGCAAATAGAGTTCCCTGAAAACTAAAACAAAAAATAAATATTATAAAAATTGCTAAAGAAACAAGCAACAAAATACTTGTACAGTAACACCTCCTTAAACGTTCATATTGCGTTCCTGAAAATTGAGCGATAACAGAATCAATGGTTCAATTATTTTGTTTTTATTTAATCGTTTATATCAAACGATAGCAGTACTTTGAATGAACAATTTGGTTTTTTTTTTCTTTACAAAAACAAGGATTACAAGAACTCTAAATTAAGTTTTATCAATTTTCATATGAAATTAGAAAAAGAAAATATTTTAATTTTTTTTTCAAAAATTCAAAAGAGAAACACCATTAACCGAGGTATGACTGTAGTCATAAGAACAATAAAAAACAATGAAGCGTGAATGCTTGTATGTACTCCTTCCCTCAGCTGTTTTTTTTTTCTTTCCTTTTCTTATACTCGTATGTATATTCTGCTAAAGATTATTATTTTTATTTAAACATTTTTGTTGTTTATTTTTAATAAATTTTCCAATAAATACTAATGCTTCGAATAAATATTTGTAGTGAAAGAAGGCGCCAACCAGCACTGTATGTAGTACATGACATGATTTTTTTTGTTTCTTGGGTTAAGGGTTGTTGTATTGAAATACTTTATAATCCTCTTTTCATGCCAACATTTTGAGGCAACTTATGGGTAGTAATTTTCAATGAATGTGTCACCCACTAAATAAATACATAAATAATTTCAAATAAAAATAAAAACATAAAAACAATGTTGGTTTAATACACAGCGAATTGGTAAGTCGCTATTGAAAATTCTTTCTTTTTGGAAAAAAAAATTTTTTATTTTTCTTTTGGTTTAAGCTCGCTTAGAACTTTTGTAATTAATTATCTCAATTGGAATACTGGATGGATTTTAATTATGAGTCATACCTAAATGTCAAGTTTTTTACCCAACTTAATTTTACATTTCTTTTGTTCAGTGTTCGACAAATTCAACCATTGAAAATATTTTTAGGTAGTAACGGACTTCTTATTCTTTTTATCCTCTCTTTTAAATTTTATTTTTATCCCTTTAATTCTTTCCTTTAAAGTCTTTCTATCATTTTACCTTCTTTCACATCAGAAAACCCTTCAACCAAACCTAAATATTTTAAAGACAATAGACTTGGCCATGAGTATCGTAGCCATAACAAAAACAGTGTTTTTACGTGTTTAATATTGGCTGGTGTTAAGTTCGATTACGATAGCAACACAATAATTTAATTTTCAGACGGCATTAAACTTATCAGGTTGATTCAATCTTTTGAAATGAACAAGTTCGATTTCTGTTTGAAATCTTTTTTAAGTGGCAGAAGGAGTTTGAGACCAAAATTTATGGGAGGCAGTAACATAAAGTCTACATAATAGCTTTTCCTTTCGAAAGCCATTTTGATTCAAATCGAAATACATATCTAATTTGGGACCGTCTAACATTTCTTAAGAGACTAATTTCTAAAAACAGGGTTCTGCTAGTATGGGTCATAGTGGTTATGTAAGAAATGAAAAAGCAGACGAACTGGCAAGTAAACATGCTGCTAGTAGTTTTATTGATCCAGAACTATTCTGTACGCTGTGCTGGAGCTCTAGTAAGCTCAGATTTAGGAAGTGGCTGAAAAGGGAATTACAATAATATTAGCTGCAGGGAAGGGGTAATGGGGTAGCGAAAACTTTCATATTTTTCCGTTTTCGGAAGAGAACAAATGACAGACTGGGTGTGATATGGTCAGGAATTTGCATTGCCACGGGATTCATGACTGCAAATTGCAGAGTATTGCAATACTTGGGAAATATGAGGATCAGACTAGACGAATTTTGCAGATTTTGTAATGAAAACGAAGAGACAGCAGAACACTGTAATTATCTAACTTAAACTCTTGTCTGGGGCAATACTACTTACAACAGCCGGACATGGCGGTCAAATAATGAAAGATAATTTTTAATTTCTTAATGAAGGCTAGAAAAATTATGGTTGAGAGCAACCATATTCTAGTGGAAACACAGAATTTTTAAGCCAAACGTATTAAATATGACAATCAATTGCAAATGTCGCGGTTCAACCTCGGTTAGAGCCAAAAAAAATTTTTTTAAAATTTTTTTATATACAATTCTTACTAAAAATTGTTTAATTAAATTATATAAATTTTTCATAAAACTTTTTCAAAATAAAGTATTTATGTGAATAAAAAATTTTTATTCTATTGATTTTTTCGTTTTTTTTAATTTTCTTTTCAAATTTATTTTACCCCACCATGATTCAAATAGAAGCAATAATATTTTTTCTTTGCGTGTTGGGAGGATTTTGAAGTAGAGAGTAGTGTGACGCTAGGTCTATTCTGGCCTACCTGGTGACTCACTATCTCCCCTTATTCTAACTTTAAGCATCCTTAGAAGTTTGAAAGTTAGACAACACAAACAAGTTGTATGCCTTGTTAAATACGCTTTTTTGACAACAAGTTTAATATTACGCCTGAGTTTGTTGCAAGGTTGTGTCATACGCAGGTTATTACCAACTAATTTCTCTAAAACAAAACTCATATTACCACACTATTTCAAGTAGGGTGTTTAAGTTTAAAAAAGCAATAGAAGACCGCTAACAAATTTTCTGATTTAAGTTGTAAAAAAGAATAGTACGGGTTCGGTTGGTTTTCTTAAAGCATTCATATATTGGAAATTTCTTGTAGCAGCCGAGTATACTCCTTCATTTTACTAGCCAGTAAAAGTAGTGGTTAATATAAAAGGCACAAAGAAACTGTAACAAAGAAAAAAAAAAAGGGACGGATGTATGACTCATACTTAAAATGATTTGTTCTAACAAATGTTAAGTAAATAATAGCAAAATATAAAAAAAGAAATGAAATGAAACAAATAAAAACCAACATATTTTTCTAACGAAAGCCAATACCTACGTACCACCACCCTTAAAACTCAATAGCCACGTCATTCATTCCAACTACTTTCGCATGCCCTTTAAAGAATTTATTTAATTTTATTGAAATTTTTATGAACACCGAAACCGGAAATTTGTAGACGTTTATTACTTTTTTGTTCTCTCTGCTTCTCTTGGTCGTTGTTAACAAGCGCCCCATAAAAACTCAGCATAGCAGATATTAAGTGAAACAATTTTTAAGAGGGTGTTAAAAAATTATTTGAAATGAAGCCCCCCTTGCAACATTAAATTTACTGCTATGTATTTTTAAAATACATACTCATATTTTGTAGTATATTTTGTTAATTTTTCACTTCTTTTTTCATTGGATTGCTCTTTTATTGAGCACAAACTTGAAAAAAATAATTTTAATCCTGCAAAAGAAGAAAATAAAATTTTATTTGTAGAAAATTTTTGTGATGTTCACAGATAAATTTGTTCGTTTGCTAGCGTTTTCTTTTATAAAATCTTCAAGGATGATTTAATTTTTACAAAAACGAAATTATTTAAAATATTTTTTTATTCAAATGGGAATGTCGGTTACGGAATATCTCAATTTGCAAGTAAAAAAAAATTAATTTAATGTGAATGATTTAAATTAAAGGGCTTTAGTTTCAAATATTATTATTACTAGGCCGTATGTATCGCGAGAAAAAGGATCTTTTGTAGAGCCCATGCGTTCACTATTCCAGATGGATTTCCTACCAAGACGCTCTCAGAAATCGTGCCCTACGAGAAACAAGAGTTTGACAGTCATAAAGTACATGTTTCGATATTTCCTGTCCTACACTAGTGATATTTAAAACCACAGTGTCAGCTAAACCATTAAGTTGGAAGTCTTAACTCACTCTTGTTGAGTGGCAGTGCCTTTTAGGATGGTTACCTCGATAGTGTGATAAAGCATTTCGCTTGTATGAGTCTAGTCAGCTATTCTCAATATTTTGAGTACTGTGATTAGACCCAGGAACAAGTTTTCTTTCTAATGTATTACGGAGAGCTGCCAAAGTCCTATGAACGTACGACGGGAGAAACAGTCTATATGTAAATATTTCCAGACACCAACAAAATATGAGGTTGTTATGGATCCCAGGTTCCTTCAGAGATCACAGGCATTCCATTACAGCAGCTGATCTTAGCTTAGGTGATCAGTGCTGTTCGACTTGGGGAGTAAGTTCTTTGGGGACTTATTTTGAGTATACAAATTTTTCAAAACTATAAAAAATATTTTTTTCCCTTTAAGCTCTATTTTAGATTTAGATAAAAAAGGATTTTTTTTAAATATTACAAAACTTACAACCCCTTTCAGCTTTAAAGCTTTGAAAAAATAAAATAAATTTACACTTTAAGGTTTTAATTAAAACTAATCTTATTTATGACTTTTTATAAAATTTTTTTTCTTTTCTTTTCTAAAAACAACACGAAAATATAAAACAATACAGTAAATGAAAAAAAAAAAAACCTTAAATTTAAACTGTAATTTCCTGCTAAGAAAAATTATAAAATTTTTTTAATTTCGTTATAGTGCGATGTAACAACGTATTTAATGGTGTTTGTATATTTACTTAAACTTCAAACTTTTAGGACTATTACAACATGACACAAGCACTTGCTTATGAAAATGTTTAACAATATCCTTTTAATGTTATTACAAGTATGTCCTTGTCGCCAGATTTGTCAGTGTCTAAAAGAAGAAAACTAAAAACTGACAAATAAACGTAATAAAAAAGGAAATAGAGACTCCATGTCACCATCATGATTTTTATATGATAATCTTGACAACAATGACGATGACGATGACGACGACGATATTGCTGCCAAATATATGCCGCTCTCTCTCTCTCTCTCTCTCTCTCTCTCTCTCTTCACAATTGCTAAAATGGCGGCTATTACTTTTTCCAATTTCATTTTATTTTTTAAATTAGATTTGCTTAAAATTTTCCTTTGAACTACATACTCGTATATTGCAATTTTTTTAATGTTTGAAGCTAAGCTGCTGCCAAGCCAAGCCAACCTTCTTTAGGTTGCCTTCTACTCTTTGGCTTCTGACAGCATCATAAAACTGTTGATAAATATTTTCTTACATAAATAAAACCCATAAATATTTATGTATTTTATGACAATATTCACACTTTCTGCTGGTTATGTAGGAACGTCTTTCTTTCGCCTGTTCAAGTTTCAATATTAAATATTTTGGTTTGTTTATATTTTATTTAGCTTTTGAGAAAATATATTTTTTTTTTGGTCTTGTTAAGCAAAATTAATTTTAAAAATAATTTATCAGGAAACACTCCTTTATTTTGCCAAAAAAAAAATTGTTGTGACTTGTAACACAACATTAAAACAATAACAAATGGTGTTCGTTTAAAAATTTTTTAGCAAGAAAGTAACAACAACAAATTCAAGGCTTATATAAACCTAAAATATATTAAACAACCTTTAAATTATTATTAAATATTAAGAGCGCCAGAAGAGTATGATAGTTAAAAGGAACTTCTAAAAAAGCTTTTTTTCAGTTAAAGACATAACAGAAGTTTTGTTGTTTTTACAATCATAACCAAAAATAAAATTATCGCCTTAATGTCGTGCAAATTTTAAGTGCGGCATATGGCCAAAAAATTTAAGTAAAAAAATTTTCTATAAGACAGCAAAACGATTTCTGATAAACGCGCTGTATTTAATGTTGATGAGGGAGGTACTTCAATATTTAGAAAATTTTAGGTTCGACATTTTGTAAAAAGAACAACTTGAAAAAGACTTTCAATGTGAATGCTGGTTCTGGCCTCTTTAACAGATGAATATTTTGAATTAGAAATCAAAATGATTGTTAAAAATCATTTATTATCTTTTAAAGAGGCTACTGGGAAAGTCAAATTGTAGGATGAGGCATAACGTTATTTTTATTTTGGATATTTCTGTGCTAATAACGAAAGATTGCTTAACTTTTTGTCTTAATGAAAACAATAACTTATTATTGCAGTTTAGCAATGGTGGGGGTTATATTCCACAATTAAAGAGTTCGCAATGAAAACACTACTGTTTTGATAAAATCGAAATAATTTTATAAGAAAAATTTTAGTTCTCTAAATTAACTTTCCCCATCAGCAAAGTTCTTTTTGAACTATCGCAGTTGACTTATTTTACATGACACTGAGGAAAACACATCGATTTATTACCAATCAAAAATTCAGTGGAATTTTTTAATCGTGACAGTAAAAAATCAGCACTAAATTATGGACTGTGTTATCGAATTTTGGTTTGATTATCATAACTTAATTTTTGTTTAGAAACAAATTTAGTTCTCACAAACGAAATGGTTTTACGTGTGCAGTAATTTTTATCTTTCTATTGCACTATATAAGCCCAGTGTGACTTCTATTCACAGCCAAAACTGTAAAGTACCATCAAATAAGAGAGGTTTTACAATATTGAGCAGATGAAAGCTAAATCACTAAAAAAAATTTAATGCTTTACCAAACATGAATCGGATAAATTTAAAGAAATTGTGTACTTTGGAAGGTATAATTTTGATAAAATATAATTTCTTTTGAAAAAAAAAAATCGAAATTGCCTTCATTTACAAAACATTAACTCTAAAGCAGGGATTGAAAAAAGTTAAACTCGGCTGTGTCGAGTCTTATATACTCTTCACCATAGCAAAGTGAATAACATTTTTGATTTTGCACATTTATAAATTAAAGAAAAAAAAACTATAAAAAAAGAGTTTTAATGAAATGACAAAAATATTAATCTTTATTTGTGCTTAATTCCTGAAATTGTGTTGGTTTTAAAATTTATTCTTTTACTCATGATATTCTCATGAGTTATTTATTCAGTACAATAAGTACTGCAGGGGATAGCATACCTATATGGACCATTTCATCAGACGCTACTCTGAATCCTCAGTAGGTTACTCCCAACGTTTCTTGCAAACATTAGAACCTTTATATTGTAAAAGCAATTGACTATATAGGAATTATTAATCAATAGTTACAAAAAGATTCAAATATTCAAACAAAAAACTCAGTAAGCATTGAACTGCATAAATAAATAAATTTCCCAACCAACATTTTAATATTGAAAACTATATATTCTATTTATATTATTCTTCTCTTCTCTTTTACATTTGAATGCCAGGTGGATATTACTGAATGTAATTAAAGAGTATATGAAAAACAAAAACAAAAAATTATAAAAAATAATAAGAAAAAACATAGGGGTTTTTTTTAACCAACACAATTTCTGGAATTAAGCACAAATAAAGATTAATATTTTGTTAAACTTTTAAATTCCAAATCGAAATTATTAGAAATAACAAAAATTTTTTCAAATAGTTTTCTTTTTGTTAATCTTTAAAATAAATAATCAAATTCGTTACAGGAAATGAACAATTTTTAAAATATTTTGGAGTGTTTTTCATAAAATTGTTTTTAACTACTAGATGGTTCGTTTTGTATAAATTTTATATAATTTAAAATTTATTAGTTAGTTTTATTTGACCTTTTTTTTTTAATTAAAATGGCTATTTTGTTAAGCTTGAGGTGTTATTTTTCAAAAATTTATTTTTATATCGATATTTCGCTCCAATTTTAGTAGCTTCTTCAGGAAATAATTATAAATTGAAGAAGCTACAAAAATTGGAGCGAAATATCGATATAAAAATAAATTTTTGAAAAATAAGACCTCAAGCTTAACAAAATAGCCATTTTAATAATTTAAAATATTTGTAAATATTTTTTTAACCAAAGCATATTTAAATAAATATTTATTCTCAAATAAAGAATTCCAAATTAAAAATATTCTGATGTACAAGCACACTAGATGTTTTTTCTCGGTCTCGCCCGACCCGGTATTTTATTACTTGTGTTAGTATCCTTAGAGTATAGAGAGCCTATGCACTAATTTTTAGAGAAATTCGTTTACAATTTGAATTTAAATTGCTAAAAAATAGTAAATACAATATTTCCAAGCATAGTTTCAGGCTTAAATTAATTACGGTCACACATCTTTTTGAACAGAG